>LBNR01000011.1:1490197-1852852 GCA_001262555.1 Fusarium nygamai | reverse complement strand
GAGAATATCGTGTTGTCATTCATCACCTGTGTTCGCAGCCTAAAGCTTAACCTTATAGGCCGCAGTCATCCCATAGACATTTTGTTCTTGACGGCAAGAGTTTGCTGGGAGGTGAGGTTGAGTACTTGGTGACTTCCATGTCAAGGATTCTAAGGGTAAACGTGAAACGAATTCGTCTTCAATTATCTATCTACTGTTAAACTCTTTTTGCCGGTATTAATAGTTCTGCAATGTGCTGCTATAGGCCTAGCATCATGGGTTATATCGATTAAGCTCAAAACATTTACAATAGGAGTCACTGTCATCTGGTATGCTACACAGCTGCTTGTTGCAGTTCCTCTGAATAAGAGTCTACAGCAACGTGAGCAACGTGGCGCTCGCTCAACTCTACTCCATCGGTTGCCCCAAAGATCTGAAACAGGGCAAAATTAGCAAAAGTCTCAATAAGCCGTCATAACAAAACGATGGATCAAGATTCAGACGCACCTTCTTTATGTCTCCGTAGATGCCGAACTGGACTGCCGTCATGCCACTAACCATAACTGCACGTGCTTGCATGCCTGTGTAGGCACCGCGCAGTCCAAGCTCAGAAGCAATGCGGAATAAGCGACGAGATGTACTTTCGCCTATGACGGCTCTTTCCTTGTTAATTCTACTCAACATCGTATCGGCCGGTTGAGAGACGACGGCGGCGGCCAATCCAGCAACAAGCCCAGCACCAAGATTGATACCAGTAACCCCCATCGACGAGAGCTCTCTCTTGTCTACAACGCTATATGCTGTCTGGATAGTCTTCTCGTAGACTAAGAATGTTGCCATTGTATAGGGGATCCTGCGATAGACGCCTGAGTTAGTAACTAACTATCATAGCGACAGGGGTTGTTCTGGCTGAACGTACTGTTTGAGGAGAATAGGGCTCAGACCGGAGTAGAGACCACCAATACCCTCTTCTCTTGCGAGTTTCGCTAGACCGCTCACGCAGCCGGTGGCGTAGTCAGGCTGAGACACCAGCCGTATTCGAACAGATTCGAATGGACAAAGTGCGATATCGCCAAGAAACTCGGCCGCAGCAGCTGAACCCAGGTAAACGGCATTTCGGTTATTGGCAGCAGTCGATTGCCCCAGATAGTCTACTGCACGAGCTTTGAAGTACTCGTAACCGCCAAATTTGAAAGCGCCCTGGAGGCAATAGCCAGCGATAGTGGGACCTAAACCGGTCAGGAGAGCTCCTGGTCCTTCTGCTGAAACTATATGTCGTGCACTCTTGAACAGACTGTTGCTGTACGTGATTGGGTCGAGCTGGATCCTTGTTTTAACACTGTTCAAAGGAGAAGTGTCAGCGGCAATACCATTATGGGGCGGATTATTACAATATTCTCTCGGTCGGCTGGTGTTGTGCAGACTGTAGAGGTGGTTCTGGGGAAAGGTGATGTCGTTATGCATCACGACCAGCCTCAATGACAAAGCGCCTTAGCGCAGAGAAGACATAAAAACATCACAGGAGGTACAGTCTCAACCTCGTGAGCAAGCTAAAATAAAGGAAACCTTCTTTGCTTACACATCAACAGGAGTGAGAACGGCGTGAGTAAATGCGCAACAGAAGGCGCCAGCAAGGGCATATCTTGCGTAGAGAGATACATCCGTAGGAGTCTCCTTTGTTACATCGGCCGCCAGCTTGTCCTTTGTCGGCAAAATCTTTTCTCTAGCAGCACTGATTGCTTCTCTGGGATTGGGTGCATGGTTGACGAAGTGGAAGCTACCGATAACAATAAGCAAGTGAACCAGAGAAAAACGGTCAGCGATCGCCCTCTATTCCAAGGGGTATTTAGAGTCACCACCACCTTCTAGAGCTTTGAGCTTTCAGTTCGTTCATTTTGTCAGAGAGGGCCTTTCGTTGCGGCTCACTCAGACTGTCTCCAGCTGCATCCATGACCCTCAAATGCTCTTTCTTCAGCTTCTCGAAGCTCTCGTCTAGCTCTTTATGCCAAGGGTATAATACAAAAACTTGGAATCCCAGAGCGGAGCCAGCCACAACGAAGTTGGTCAAGCTTATGGCACGTGTAAGTTTCATTATGGCTTGGGACGTTGGGACGGTTGTTGAATAGAGTCGTTGACTGTGTATAGGGCGTGTTGAAGGCACGTTGTGTTAAATGAAGTGTAGGAACAGGAACGTGTGGGTCTACAGAAGAAATAAAAATATTAGAGGAAAGACTATGCATTCCGGCAGAGGGGGAACAAGTGAGTAAAGCTGTCTTTTTATTAACATGTGAGAATACATACGCCCCCACTTGAGTTCATCGGCAAGTACCGATACGGAGTAGCGTTTCATCCTAAACAAGGGTTGCCAACCACTAGCTCTGACTGTCAGAGTCTGACAGGTACCTCGTGTTGCTACCCCTGTATTTAGACGAAAATTCTCCGTAAAGTATGTAGCATTCATTATGCCTGACAGTCGGGCCTTTAGGGTAATAAGTGAACAATAACCCATTGTTGTCTAGGTACTCCCAGAAGGCTATCATGAACTGGTCTAAATAAACTCAGTGAGGAATTAACTCTGAAGGGTCCTTCCGAGTGAAGTTCAGTGCGATTTCGTCCAAGACGTTCTATAGTGGAGCCTCTCTGGGGCGTCGATGTCAAACGAGACGAGCGTTCTGGATACATTGTGCATTACAGTGGGGACAAGGTGCCGAGTAAACTCACTTTGCAAGAGACCAAAGTCTCGCCTAGAGCGACTTTGTGGTCAATGTGTTCTATGGCTGGCGTGATGGATGAGAGAGAAAAGTGGACTAAACTCAGAGTTTGGACCTAACGAAAAGGGGCAACAACTGCCAGAATGAGGAGCAACAAGTCTCGCTTGGAGAAAACCGGAATGCTTATACTCGTTTATCAGCAACTTTTCATCAGTGACTCGGCTTTACCTCTATGCGCGACGCAAGACAATAACAAACCCTAATTAATTAAACTATAAATATATTGTAACTTGATTTATTAATTACTGGCCATAAAGTACGCAGCCAGACTTTGTTAGTTGTAAAACAGCAACATGAGTCATGAGCGAAAGCAACACGTTTTGTGCTGTGACGTCTTTGGCACGGACGCCAATTCGGCGCTGGCCTCGCTTAATTCTGTCGTATCACAACTGAAACTCAGGAAAAAGCCGATGCCTAAGCTGTCCTTGTCCAAGCTTACAGTCGTGGCGCAACGGGTTGAGCAGTATCGTGGCAAATGGCTAGAGATTCATGAAGCCACGGTTCAGGGTAGTTATGAAGCCTAGAACCCTGCAAAACACATATTGGTTTCACTGCAGGTTTGCAGATTGTTTTAATTTGTTAGCTGTCACCATTTATAAGATGTTACCAATCATCATACGCTACTTGAACAAATCACAATAGCTTGTCGGAAAAATGAGGCCAGCCATTCTGAGAGGTTACTATAGCATCTGATCTAACACTACGTCATCAAAGCATTCATCGATGGCTTTGACTTGATTTTGAGCCTCATTTCTTGTTTAGTTTTGCCGGCCTTTACCACCCGAGGAAGCTTATCTACATAACACCAGTGCCGTAACTGTTGAATTCGGCCTCTCTCCTGTCCTCTGCCCTACAGGCAACTCGTGCCACCACAAAGGCAAAATGCCCATACTCTTATCACCTCTATCAGTAAGTACCTTACTAAATGAAATTCAGAATACCATTATTAATTAACTTGACAGCTTTAATAAGCTGATTCTTCGTACAATAAGCAGCCATTTTCGCACAATAATAGCAATTACAGTGGAAGATATGCTTATAGCTGAGCGAGCTTCTGTCTTACGTAGAATAGATCTGTTGGGATACTACGATTATTTATGCTTTAGAAAAGCAGAGTGCTTCGCAGATAGCATGCGAAGAATAAAGACAGGACGATAGGGTAGTAAACCTACATTACGGTTTTGCATTGATTGTAGATTGCATCTACCTTCAGGTACTATTCGATATAATCGTGCTAATAGAATCGGCAGTCTTGTATCTGACACTACAATATCAGATAAGGATTCTGATTACGACTGGGTCTAAAAGCTTATGATATTAAACTTAAGCTCTTTGGTACTATTAAAAACAGGTCTTGTCGCTTTCCTACTACTGCTTGATGGAATGAACGATTGACTTGAGCTAAGGGACAAAGGGCTCGGGATGCAGTAAATACAGACAGAGCTTTGAGAATCTCAGGGCTTGCTTTGAGATCTGATTCTATCGCGTTGGTTGGTATGCTAACGATATAGTTTAGAATATTATTAAGTATTTCACAAATCTCAAATACCTTTGCCCCTGCTTGTAAGGCCATCGGTGGTCAGAAGCTGGATTGTTCATGGTTGGGCAGATAAGTCAGTCGAGACAATAACCACTGTAACTTCCCGGTTACTTCCAGACTCAAGGCTTTTTGCTCTTGTGTTCATCCAAAGTGATATTCGAAGGCCTGTCCAAGTCTTTTCTTCATCTTGCTGTAATTGACACAGTAGAGGAGCCCTCATTATGTCATCCCTTACGACCTGGTAGCGACAACCTTCTCTATAGAAATACTCCTATGGAAGTTTGGGGTTATGCCGCTGTATTGATAAATACATATCAGGTACGCTGGGTAGATAAGCAGTATCTGTTCAGAAGTGTAGAGACATTGATCCCCTCGGTTCAGCCAATGGTACTAAGGAGAAGAGGCATACGAACCAGAAAAGCAGTATCCACATAATCAACAAGGCCCTGTTAATTGCCGCTTTATGTGCCTGCTGAGCATTTTACCTTATCTGCTTCTTGCGTATTGTATATGCAGTGCAGGATGCGATAGGCAGCTGTTCTGTTACATTTCCTATCTTATTCCTAAGCTTCGGAACGGTGGCACACAACAGTCTTCCGCATTCCCTTATCCGACTGTATATCGGGTAAGACCCTGCTTAAACAAGTGCGTGATACCAACAATGCCAAGCATATTAACTAAATTAACTAATTCCGTTATTGCCTTTATTTCCGTCGTATCGGAATATTGCCATTTGCAAGACATCAATCCAGTAGATTAGCTATATAAATCGAAACCAGCCCCAAACTCTAAAACTTTATTCTTTACTTTCTCAACTTCACTTGATGATCCTTTCTTATTGCCAAAATGGAGCCATCGCCTACACGTCCCAAATCTGAAGCCCAGTTCTCTCTCGAGAAGTCTCCAGATACGCAAGATATTGAGGAGGGCACAGTGCACCAGTAGGACGCTAAGATAAATCTAGGAGAGATGGAAAGAGAGTACTGAACATGAGTTGCAGATATGGTCAACCAGCGCTACCCATTAACGAAGCGTTGGAGTCCAAGCTTCGATGGAAGATGGATCTTCGTATACTGCCCACGGTTACAATTATTTACTGTACGTCTCGAGAGTCCAAAGCTGTAGACGAGGCGTAGCTGACACACTTATGATTCAGTGCTTTGCTTTATTGATCGTGCAAACATTGGTGAGTATATCAAGACACCCACTCCCGAGCATGTCTGATAACTTTGCAGGCAACGCCAAGATCGCAGGTCTAGAGGCCGACCTGAAGATGCAGGGTTACGACTTTAACATTTCTCTCTCCATCTTTTATATCTCCTACATCCTGTTTGAGATCCCTCTGAATCTCTTGTGCAAGCGCATAGGGCCGGGTTGGTTTATACCTGCATGCTGTCTCGGCTTTGGTATCTGCACCACCTGCACAGCTTTTGTCAATGACTTCTCGACTCTGTGCGGACTCCGGTTCCTACTTGGCGTTTTCGAAGCAGCAATGCTACCGGCGAACGTGTACTACCTCTCGCGTTGGTATCGACGCAGTGAACTGACCTTTCGGCTTTCGTTCGTTATCATCTCGGCGTCCTTGGCGGGTGCATTTGGGGGCCTGCTTGCCTCTGCCATTTTGCGTCTTGAAAGCTTCGGCTCCTTGCATTCATGGAGGATGATCTTTGCGATTGAAGGTAAGACTCCCCACGTCTGCCCATTTCTTGATGAACAAGCATTGCTAATCCCAGCGATTGAAGGTACTGTGACCTGTGCAGTAGGGGTCATCTCATTTTTCACGCTTACCGATAGGGTCGAAACTGCGACCTGGTTGTCACCAGAGCAAAAGGCATTGGCAAATACAAGAATCATGTCAGAGAGAGTCGGAACAACCGAGATCATCGACAAGTTTGGCACCAAGAGAATGCTTCGAGGCATCCTGAACCCAGTGGTGCTCCCAACAGCTGTTATATCCTTCTTCAACTTCATCACTGTACATGGCCTGTCCTTCTTTCTTCCTACCATTGTTCGCACAATATTTCCTCAGCACTCTGTGCAAAATCAGCAGCTCCTCACAGTTCCGCCCAACGTCCTGGGCACGATCATGTGCATGCTATTCTGCTATATAAGCTGGAAGGTCGACAAGCGCGGCATATTCCTTATCATCTGTGCGCCGTTCTCAATGATAGGGTACAGCATGTTTCTGGCAACATCTAACCCGCATGTGCGCTATGCAGCAACATTTCTGCCAGTATGCGGCATCTTCGCGTTGGGAGCATTCCCCAATGCCCACGTCTCAGCAAATGTCATCTCGGATACTTCTCGGTCCTCTGCGGTCGCCTTCAACGTGATGCTTGGTAACATTGGAGGTTTGGTATCAACTTGGGCATTCCTCCCTTTCGATGGACCCGAGTATCGCATTGGTAACGGTCTCAATCTGGCAGCACAGTCTACGATCTTTTTGATTGGCATCTGTATGTATTTCGCGATCGAGAGGAGTAATAAGAGAAGGTCAGGAGTGGATGTGGAGAGGGAATTAGCTGGCAAGACTGTGTCAGAGATCCAAGACCTTGAATGGCGACACCCGGGCTTCAGATGGCAGAATTAGGATCATCGATCCATTCAAGGAGTCATGTCGAATTCTGCTAGATACTGTTCTCTATCTATCATCTGTTACTCCATCATTTAAGAGAAACTAGCCACAAGAGTCTCAAGTCCAGGTAGCATTACAATCAATTGCTTTTATAATAATTAATTCTATCCTAACTTTTGTTTCATTGTTGAACCTTCCCATGATAATGCTTCTGATGTCAAACCATCGTAATCTCAGAACCGATGACCAATTAGCCTTACACCCACGGATCAAGTCAACACCTCAGTGCACATCTAAACTAAAGAACAAGCTTGCCATAATCGCATCTCGGGTTTTCTAATTCGGACGATGTAAAATGGCTTATGCAGCGCACATAGATAGGCTAGATAGGAAACAAGTCGGGTGGCATGACAGCCGAAAGAAGCGGGGTAAAACAGCGATGACTGGTTGGATTGTATCTCCAATCACGTTGGAGCGGAACGGCCTGGGCTTCGGAAACTCCCTTTATGATATGATTCATATCCATATGCGACGGAACTCCGATCCGTAGACCCGTGCCTGGCCCACGCAAGCCGCCGGGCTTCAGTAGCAATGCCACCACTGTACCTGGTGCGGAATAGCTGTAGCAGGTTGGACGTCGTGAACAAGGGATTCGAAAAAAGGAAAGAGCCAATTGGCCATGCAGCTTTGTTGCCCTTTTGTTCGACAATGGAAAGGCCGAATATCCGATTTGCCTGAACCGTATATCCGCATATCACAAGGTGACACAGACTCCGCCTTCATAAAGGAAACCCTGAAGCACCATACCAGCAAACTTCTTGCGTTTGATGCCAAGCCTAGTAGCAAACTACAACAAAATCATTGCATAACTTCACGAGTACTAATCATGTCGGAAAACAATTTCTCCGCGCCTCCAGTTCTCCCAGCCACTCATCTGCGCAACCCTACAGCCAACCTTACAATTCTGGAACCGCTCAGCAGACGGGGTTCCGGACCAGGACTAATCATCCTCGTGCCCGAGACTGGCAAAGCCACCAGTGATACGTTACGGATCGACGGGTGTGTGCCGTCTCCATTGATGAAATGGGCAGAAGAAGGCTACACTGTCGCTGAGATCACAGAGGCTGGACTAGCCAACCCTGGTGAAGCTCTGAGTCAGGCGCTAAAGGAGCTCGAAGCTACGAAGTCTACTGAGCCCAAGAATGTCGTTGGTGTCATAGGTAAGTGTTAATTTATTGAAAGGCCGGATTGACGAGCTAATAGACGTCCTTGTAGCATACTCGACGCCGCTTTGGAACCAAGTAGCTCCGCATGTCGACTCATCCCCCCAGATCTCAGGTGCTGTCATTTTTGGTGATCTTGGGGATAACAATATCTCTTCAATCGCGTCCTCAAAGGTCCCACAGCTGCATCATCTTGCAGGGAAGGCCTCCAAACGCTTGCAACGTACTAAGGCGGTGACAGCTTACAACTACCCGGAAGCAACATCGTACTTGTTCGCCTCTCCCTTCAGTAAAGACTTCAGCTACAACATGGAATCTGTTTCTCACAGCCGAAGTCTTAGCTTCTTGAAGCCTCTTATGAACGGACCATACTTTGATCTAGAAGTTATCTGGGACGAACATACCTATTGGGAGTTCGAAAACCGCTCCGTGGAGAATACCATGAGCACCATGGTACAAGAGCCATATGTTAATCACGTACCTACGGTAATCACCCTTCCCCCTTTCATCGTCATCTAAAGACGTATAGCAGCTGACTCGTAATACCTAGATGACAGGTGGGATTGGCCGGGAGAAGCTGACTGCCTTCTACCGCGACCACTTCATTTTCCAGAATCCTCAAGATACAGAGACCTACCTTATTAGCAGATCCCTTGGCATCGATAGAGTCATCGATGAATTCCTTTTTATATGCACACATCATTCCCAGATTGACTGGCTGTATGTCTTACAAACTAATACATCCTACCCGTGAATATGCTAACTGACGTTTCTACTACCACTAGTGCACCAGGGATCCCTCCCACAGGGCGAAAGCTTGAAATACCGTTCACCGCTGTCGTTAACATTCGCGGAGATCGGCTTTATCACGAGCACATTGGCTGGGACCAGGGAACAGTGCTAGCGCAGTTGGGTTTGATGCCTTCTTACCTGCCATATCCTCATCCAGTGCCTAATGCGCAGGGCCAAGAGAAATTAGAATACCGTGTCCCTGTCGCTGGTGTGGAGACTGCTAACAAGATGAGGGATAAAGAGGCTGTAGAGTCGAATGAGATGTTTGCGTTTGGTCTTCGCAAAGTCTGATCAGGGATGGGACGATATATTTGACGATGTCTTTTTTTATCATAGCTTACAGGTCACTATCTCAACTTCAAGTATCTTATGTCATGGCTTTGAACTTGTGACGCTCTCCATATATAATTACCGAGATAATGTGATAATAAGTACATCAGTTGAAGCATTCGCCACCTATTTGTCCCAGTGCAGGTCCCAGGCTGCTGTGAGTTCATCGATCGGGACTTTACCGGAGAACACGGAATGACGGACGATGCAGCGGCTCTCAAAAAGAGGTCCGACGAGTATGTGGGGTAAGCCAAAGGGCCCAGCCAACATAAAGCCTGAAGCCGACCTCGTTAGCACGCGTATTCCGCTCGCCAGGATAAGATACTCGGTGTTCGTCTCAAATCGATCTGATCACAATCTCAATTCACCAAGATATCCTTCAACAAATTTACCATCAACTTTTGGCCATGGCAGACATCAAACTTAAGAATGTCCGGCCAATGTTCGAGCTGCGAGGTCGCAATTATATTGTAACAGGCGGCCTCGGAGGTATCGGCTTCGCAGCTGTGCGGTCCCTTTGCGAACTGGGCGCCAACGTCGCCGTGTTAGACATTCAAGCCAACTCGAAGGATGTATTTTCTAGCGTCGAAGACGAGTTTGGTACCAAGGTGTACTACTTCCAGACCGACGTCACCAAACTTGACAGCTTGAATGCTGGAGTCGATCAGGCTATTGAGGCCCTCGGGTCCCTTGACGGATGTCTACCTTGCGCAGGGATCAACTGCAACAAACCATTCGTTGACCAATCGTGGGATGATTTCACGCGCATTCAGGAAATTAATGTAGGAGCCATCCTCCCCTAGACTCTGTTTACTGTCTAATGTTTACTTCGTAGGTGCGAGGAACATACTTCACAGTCCAGCGCGTGGTCAAGCAGCTGATCAAGCAAGGAACCCCTGGTAGCATTGTCATGATGGCGTCTCAGTGCGCTCACATCGCCATTCCAGGCTGCCGCATGTCCTCCTACAACGCGTCCAAGGGCGGCGTTCTTATGCTTACAAAAGCGCTCGGGGTAGAGCTCGCCAAGCACAACATTCGCGTTAACTCCATCTCACCTGGGTATGTAGATTCTCAGATGTTCAGGGATGTGTTGGCCACTCAGAGTGAGCGGGATGCAAAACAGCCATACCAGGCCCCGCCGTTGAGGCGCCTCAGCGACCCAAACGACCTTACGCCTGCTATTATTTATCTTTTTAGCGATGCGTCTAGACACATCACGGCTACAGACATCAAGATCATGGGTGGATTGGACGCTGGGCAGATTGACGGACACATTACCTACGAATAATAAGCCCGAACTCAGTAGATTATTCCACAAGTCAGTTAAGATAACTAGTTCAACACAATTGTACCCAATGTTTATTCTCCTATTGCCGGGTTGTCATGAAGGAGTGAACGCGTTCTGATGGGGTCCACAACATGGATCTGCTTAGTGTAGAATTAAGCTTCTGCATGCGTGACTATTCCGCTCATCCTGCTGCAGAGGGAGCCCAGCCCAGGGCCGAGCGTGCCCAGGTTATCTCCCCCCTCCTACAGACCCCCGACTGGGTTCCGGATCCACCTTTTCGGACCGTTCCGTAATCACGGCAGACACGGTCGGAAAGGTGGGGCCACTTCCGAAATCTCCTAATCCTCTCCGATAAGGACGTTGCAGCACTAGTGCAAGGCTTATGTTGATGTAGAGGTTATTCATTCTATTTTTTGCTTCGGAGGTGTAGGCTTGAGAAATGCCGGCTGGGAATGCCGCACGTTGGTTTGGACCAGGGGGTCCCAAACGCTGTAACATGAGATTAGGAAAGCCTATCATGGTGTAAAAGAACAGGAGGCCATTCCTTGTCGTAGAAGACGCCCACTTTATCCAGTTCATTTGCATTTGTAGTTCCTCTGCTTGTCCACTCTGTCTCGTCTATCTCAGTATATCCAAATCAGACCCATCTTGCATTACCAAACATGTCAGAATCATATGACTTGGTCGTCATTGGCTCTGGTGAGTTACAGCTCCCTACACCCTGTAGAATCTACACCAACTGAAATAATCACAGGTTGGTTCGGCCTAGGTGCCTCCAAAGCCTACATTGAAACGCACCCTGATGAGAAGGTTGCCATCCTTGAAGCAAATGACTCCATTGGAGGAACATGGTCGGCCAACAGACTGTACCCAGGACTCAAGTCCAACAACATGATTGGGACCTATGAGTTTCCTGACTTCCCCATGAGCAAAGACATCTACGGTGTGGAGGAGAATGATCACATTCCTGGCAAGGTTCTGCACAAGTATCTCACTGATTATGCCCGCAACCATGGCATACTTGAGAGAACCCAATTCAACAGCACAGTCGGCCAGGTAGAGCAGACCAGCGATGATGGCTGGAAGCTTACTGTGACAAGCCCTCAGGGTGAACGTCAAATCAAAGCCAAAAGAATAGTTGTCGCCACTGGTCTCACCTCTACCCCCAACATGCCCTACTTTGAAGGCAGCGAGAGCTTTGGCAAGCCTCTTTTCCATGCCAAAGAATTTTGCTCTCGAGCCGATGAGGTCAAGGACGTTAAGAATGCCATTGTGGTCGGTGGTGCCAAATCTGCCTATGATGTTGCATACGCCATGGTTGATGCTGGAGCTCAGGTCGATCTGATTGTCAAGCCGGAGACCAACGGCCCTGTGTGGATCGCTCCTCGATGGGTGACGCCCCTGAAGGCTCGTATTGACAAGACCTTGACTGTTCGTTTCATGACATGGTTTGCTCCTTGCCCTTGGGGCCATGAGGATGGTTTCGGTGGGATCAGGCGCTTTCTTCATGGTACGGCGGTTGGACGCATGATTGTGCGCTCATTTTGGAGATCAATGGGCAACGATGTTTTGAACCAGATCAACTACGATAATCACCCAGAGACAAAGAAGCTGAAGCCGTGGTATGACGTGTTCTGGATTGGCAGCGGTCTCAGTATTCTCAACTTCAACAAGGATTTCTTTGACTTGGTCCGTGATGGAAAGATCCGCGTCCACATCGACAACGTCAAGCGTCTTGAGCCCGGCCAAGTTCTTCTAGAATCCGGGAAGAAGCTCAAGGCAGATAGCATGATCTGTTCTACAGGATGGAAGAAGGAATCTCTCGTCAAGTTTTCCAATCTCGGCGAGCACGCTTTTGGCCTGCCGTTTGGGCCGAAGGAGCAGGCTCAGCTCAACTCTGAGTTTGATGCCCGCGTGAAGAAGCAGTTCCCCCAGCTCAAGCAACAGCCCAAGCTCAGCTCTCCTCCTCGCCCCAACGCTGAGCCTCTGCGGAACTACCGCTTCATAGTCCCTCCTGCTTTCCTTAGCAAGCGCAACATTGCCTTTGCTGGCATGATCTCGTCTGTTACAACAGCGGTCTGTGCTTCGATGCAGGGAGTGTGGATCTCTGCCTATTTTGACAACAAGTTGGTTCGAGAAAGTAAGTCTCAGGAGGATATTACAAACGAAGTCATGATGCACACGCAATGGGGTAAATGGCGCTACCCTGCTGGCTATGGAGCGAGCCTGCCTGACTTTGTCTTTGAAGGCATTCCTTATATTGATATGCTGCTCAAGGACCTTGGCGTCAAGAATCGTCGCAAGCCTTCCTTTTACGCTGAGCTGACGTCCCCGTATACTCCTCAAGATTACAATGGTGTCATGGACGAGTACAGGAAGCGTGTGCAGGTTAAATGATTCTGTAAAAATATCATTTGCTGTTTATTTATCTTTATATAGTCGAGGAACATAGTGTTGTCCGTTGGTATATTATTTGGTTTTAATAACTTATGAGCCCTCTGTGTTTAGTAAGAATGCTAGCAATCACCTCCGTCAGTGGATTCTAGTATGATAATCTACCAGTTGTTCACTCGACCTTGTTCAAAGATCGGCCTACTCGGAGATGTATATGAACTATTTACACGATGCAATTACTAGTTACTGTAACAGAGTGGTTCTTTTTAAGCCTCAGTTAATTGGTATTTTTCATGTGTTGGATCGATGAATCTCTTTGAACTTTCGACAAAGGATGAGCTTTGACTATCAATTGATCAATTAGAGAGGCGCAATAATAAGTCATAGTATGCGTCTTAGAGACAATTGAGTGCTTTACCGTACAACGTAGAAAATGACCCTGGCGTAACATCTCACAGCAAGAGGGGGATCCTACCAGCAGACTGCATGTGCAATCTTCACCAACCTTCAGACGCCGAGGACGCCGATACGAGCAGTGAGCGCCGGATGGCGGGCGCCTAACAAGAATTAGTCTAGCACAATAGAAAGTCCTACATCAATACGCGCAAGAGTAGGAACGGAAAAGACATTGGTTCCAGACTTCGGAAGCAAGCCGTAGTGCTAATTCAAGTCGGTGGGGTTGACGGCTCAAAGCCATCGTAACCCCGACCGGAAGATTTCCTCCACATACGTCCCTCTCTAGGGCTATCCATTCACCTTACTGGTTAGGGCAATAGATGCCGACTGGACAACAAAACACCATGTTTCATTATATACAACTGCCAGCTGTAGTCCATGCTGCATGCAAGCGCCAGCTGTAGTTAACCTCCACTTGTCGTCATACGAACTCTTGCGTCAAACCTTTGTCTTATTCCGTCCAACCATGGCACGCCTGTATGTATGACTTGGTCCATCGCATGTTTTATTTCGGGACCAGCTTTTCATCAGCTATTGAGTTTGACCATTGTGGCTAACTTGTTATGTTACAGAACAACCTACTCTGCGTCTTTCGCCTTCTTTGAAGCCCTTTATGAGGTAAGATACTACTGTGTTGGCACTTTCCAGGCAATGATTATTGAACTGACGAGTTATTGTGACCTGTAGGCTGGTGTTCGCTATGTTTTTGCCAACCTTGGATCAGACCATCCTGCCATCATGGAGGCGCTTGCAAAGGCTAGAGATCTAGACGACGTCAAGTTCCCCACGGTCATCACATGTCCCCATGAGGTATGTCTTGCGATCCCTGCCTCGAGACTTGAGTGCCTGTTCAATTCCTCGTCTGGTAAACAAATTCGTTCTAACTCGTTGGTGTAAGTTCGTGGCTATGTCAATGGCTGATGGATTCGCCCGTGTCACTGGTACGCCCCAATGTGTGCTCGTACATGTCGACGTCGGCACACAAATGCTGGGATGTGCCATGCATAACGCCTCCTGCTCTCGTACTCCTGTCTTTGTCTTTGCCGGACTCTCCCCATTCACCCTCGAGGGTGAGATGAGGGGTTCGCGCACTGAGCATATCCATTGGCTACAGGATGCGCACGACCAGAGAGCTATTGTTGCACAGTATTGCCGCTATGCTGGAGAGTTCAAGACAGGCAAGAACATCAAGCAGCTGACCAGCCGGGCTCTCCAGTTTGCCACAAGTGATGTTCCTGGCCCTGTCTACATGGTCGGTGCGCGCGAAGTCATGGAAGAAGACATCCCTGCCTACTCTCTGAAGCAGGAAGAATGGCAGCCTGTTGTACCTGCTGCTATTCCACAGCCAGAGCTAGAGATCATCATCAAGACCCTGGCTGAGGCAGAGTCACCACTGATTCTGGTCGGCTACTCTGGTCGCAATCCTTCCACGGTCCCAGAGCTTGTCACGCTCGTTGAAAGCATTCCTGGAGTCCGAGTTCTTGATGCCATGGGAAGTTCACTGTCTTTCCCCTTTGGCCATCGCGCATCAGTTGGTGTCCGCATTGGAGGGCATCCGGCTATCGAGAAGGCCGACGTCATCCTAATTCTCGACTGCGACGTGACTTGGATCCCGACCAAGTGCAAGCCGCGCGAGGATGCCAAAATCCTCCACATTGACCTGGATCCGCTCAAGTCCAATATGCCCCTGTACTACATTCCTGCTACTCGACGTTATCGTGCTGACGTTGGTGTTGCCCTCAAGCAACTCAACGAATACGTGCGTGCGAGTGATAAGTACTCCAAATTGACTAGCCAGGAGCCATACATCTCGCGCTGGAACAAGTTGGCGGAAGAGCACAAAGAACTCCTCGACCAGGCCGCAAAAGCTGCTGCTCGTCCTGAAGACACGACCTCATCTCCAAGCACATCCTATCTCTGCGCGCAGCTACGACAACATTGTCCCAAGGATACCATCTGGTGTCATGAGACTATCACCAACGCGCCTTTCATCCATGAGCAGCTGCAGGTCGATGAGCCTGGCCATATCCTCGGCAACGGTGGAGGTGGTCTCGGATGGTCTGGCGGTGCCAGCTTAGGCGTCAAACTAGCTTCTGACTATCTAGCTGGTGGAGAGGGCAAAGGCAACTTTGTCACTCAGATTGTAGGTGACGGCACATATTTGTTTGGTGTTCCAGGCACAGTATACTGGGTCGCCAGCAGATACAGGATTGCCACTCTCACAATAGTGTTGAGCAACAAAGGTAAGCACATGATGAAGAAGTATAATATGACTGAAACATTCTCTGACAATGAGGTCGCTATAGGATGGAACGCTCCTCGCGTCTCGATGGAGCTTGTCCACCCGACAGGTTACGGATCCAGGATTAACAACAAGGACCTCAACATCTCATTCGACCCAACGCCTGACTTTTCGGGCATTGCGAAAGCGGCGTCTGGCAACAAGGCGTGGGCTGCCGTCATTGACTCTGTTGATGATCTAGATAGACTGTTACCCGAGGCTGTGCAGCAGGTCAAGAGTGGTGTTTCTGCTATTTTGGAGGTTCGCCTCAAGGGATCGTGGGATAAGCCGTAGACGATATCATTCAGTGAATTTATGCTCAACTAAATAAAGAATTTCTTTGTTCAATCTTCAAAGTTCAAACCCTGCGCAAATATGATGATCTTCATGCCAAGAGATGAGAATTTCTTAGCACTTCAAGTTAGCCTGAACTTCCCAAAACGCTTTCTAGTCACTATCGATGTCTGTGTCTCAATGTCACGATCCATTTCACTTGTTATGCCAGCTCTGATAGTCCCACGCAGTAAGCAATTAGCATTGGGGACCACAGATGCCACACTTAGCCCGGAGCATGCGCCAAGAGCCGAAGCCAAGTTCATCCCCCTGAACAACAACATCCAGAGATGGCTCCCCGATACTCCAGCGACCATCCTGCCTGATAGTAGACAAGACCGCTGAGATAGGAAGGTATCTCTCACCGGTTACATTCCGAACTCTGTGCCGCTCTCGAGATGTCCGGGGTAGCCCACGCTAACGCATGCCGTTTGTCCGTCCTGGATTCCGATGCGCTAACGTACGTAGGGTCCGGCCGGCCTCCACCAGGGATCGGAGCTGCGCCGCCCATGTTTAGCAATCGCCCATGAGTGATCACATGTGAGCATGACCTTTATGGCTGTTTATACGGGTATACGTCTACGGCGTATGACGTTTCTCCACTTCATATTATCTGAGCGAATTTGCCATTGAAGTGAATGAAATTGACGTCAATCTTTACAAGTGCTTCAGCAGAGTCAATTTTACCTGTAACTCACATATCATGAATCGCTTCATTACCTCAGGGCGCGTGATGCGCAGAGCCAGGGCCCCCTTGTCACGATACTTCTCCACCAGCAAGACCATTCCTCTCATCATCAACGGCAAGGACGTCGTAACAGACAAGACTTTCCAAGCCATAAGTCCGATCAACAACGAAGTAATCTGGAACTGCTCTGCGGTTTCGCAAAACCACATCGATGAAGCTGTCTCTACTGCAAACGCGGCGTTTCCTGCCTGGTCCAAGACCAAGCCTTCTCACCGACGCGATATCTTCCTGTCTGCTGCCAACATCATGGAGAAGCGGAGAGAAGAGCTCCTCCACTATCTACACCAGGAGATGGGAGCAGGCGTTGATTTCCAGAATTTCATTCTTGGCCTCGCCATTGAGGGTTTGAAGGATACTGCTGGAAGAATTGCTGGTGCTGTTACTGGTAGTGTTCCAGAGTCAATCCATGAAGGGATGCGCGCCATGATCCTCAAGAGGCCCTATGGTGTGAACCTCGGTATTGCGCCATGGTAAGCACACACCTCCCCTGTATTCACGTATGAGAATTACGACTAAACTGACTCTCGTGCAGGAACGCACCGTTTCACCTTGGTCTACGTTCCATCACATTTCCCCTGGCCACTGGCAACACAGCCATTCTCAAAGGAGCAGAACTAACTCCAGCCTGCTACTGGGCCATCGCTGATGTGTTGCGTGAGGCTGGTCTCCCAGATGGCTGCCTTAACCTTGTGTTTCACCGGGCGCAGGAAGCTCCTGGCGTGATAGAGAGCCTTGTCAGTCATCCCGACATGAAGAAAATCAACTTTACTGGAAGTAGCGGCGTTGGTGCTATTATCTCATCGATTGCTGGCAAGCACTTGAAGCCAGTGGTCATGGAGCTTGGTGGTAAGGCCAGTTCTATTGTATTGAAGGATGCAGATCTAGCCAAGGCTGCCGAAAACTGTGCAAGGGGTGCCTTTTTCAACGTGGGTTAAAATCTTTAATCTCTTTATCTGGCCATGTTGCTAACCTCAACTCAAGGCTGGCCAAATTTGCATGGCTACAGAACGCATCTTGGTGCACTCCTCTATCGCCACTGAGTTCCAAAACGTCCTGGCTAAAACAGTCAACGCAATGTTTGGGTCTCAGGAGAACACTCCAGTTCTTATCACGTCTGCTGCCGCCAAGAAGAACAGGGCTCTTGTCGATGATGCCATCTCCAAGGGTGCGAAGCCTCTGGACATGTTCAACACGGACCTAGATGCCAATACTGTCGATACCAAGATGCGCCCCGTTGTACTTACCAACATGTCAACATCGATGGACTTGTATCGTCAGGAGTCGTTTGGACCAAGCGTCTCGTGGTTCACTTTTGACACAGAGGACGAGGCTATCAAGTTGGCTAATGACACTGACTACGGCCTTTCGGCATCAATCTATACTGAAGACCTGGGAACCGCGTTCCGTGTCGCTGAGCAGCTAGACTCGGGCGCAGTGCATATCAATTCTATGACAGTGCATGACGAGTTCGCCCTGCCACATGGGGGTGTTAAGAAGAGTGGTTTTGGTCGGTTCAATGGGTATCAAGGGTTGGATGAGTTTTTGTACTGCAAGACAGTAACTTGGATGGAGTAGGAGAGTCACGGGAGCGCAGCATGATCAATACATCTCTTGAAACATACTACTGCCAAGTCCCCCGACTATTCACCCTGCCTTGGGATGTGATGATCTGTGAGAAGGTGGCAGAAGTTGTGACAACTAGCGAACTGCAATAAAGTAAGTCTGAGTTTTGACCTCAGTTTTTGAGAGCCGTTTTGTTAGCTGAGATGAGATGGCTGGAGTGAAATGAACGTGACAAACTATGATAAGATAAGCATTATTCCATTCGGACTATGGATTTCCCGAGACTCGACGATTGCTAATTATACATTATACTATTTTTAGTATTGGTTTACCCAGCCTTACCCTATGGTTTGTTTAGTATATAAGGATCTCAGTAAAATAACAATATAATATAATATCTAATAAAACCAATATCTATTAAATAAATTCTTTAATATAAATAGGTCTAGGTTTTGCAAGTCGATGCCACCCTTAGGTGCTACAAACATACATAACTCATGTGGTAACAGAACATATGTCCTTCGGAAAGCTAGCTAACACCATCCGAGCGCGCTTGCTGTAGACACTGTACCCAGCGACTCGTGATAGAAACTATAAGAGTGACAAATAGCCAACTCTCTGCCTTACCATTTAGATAGCCAAATGGCCATTCTACCTCACCTTTCTCCGGCTCTTGTCTTCTGTCCCACATCAACATTATCTTGCCTCGCCAAGCTCGCGGAAAGCCAAGCGCGTTCCGGCCGGAATCAGGGGCCAGGCAGCTTCCTCACTGCCCCACTAGTTTCCGACATCGTTCCGATACTTGACCCTTGAGATTCGGGATAGTGTGGGTCTTTGATTCCGTAGCTTGAAACCGGACTCCATTTGTTCTCAACACCGTGATTGCCAATCTTCTTAATCTGCAAGAGTAAACAAGGTGCATAGATATGAGCGGCATTGCTAGATAGCCCTTTAACTCGTTACCACCAAGTTGGGATATGCGTAGCAGGAGAGATAGAAGATTATATTTATCCGAATTGAATGGGAGAATGATTTTGGGTAGTATTTATCCAGAAGGGCCCTCGAGTTCGATGGTCACAAGATCAAATGCCGTGCAGAGGCCTGTTGACTCAGTGCGGCTCGGGTGTTCTCGTTGCCCGTTGCCCTGAACTCTGTTTTATCTTTAGGGGGTCACATCCAGTCGATGAACTCAACCATTGGTTTCTGGATTGTTATCTGAGTCGCGCAGTGTGGGATCCCTTATCTTCATCCCTTGTATCCCCCAGCTAGCTAAGGTCAGTAGGTTTGAGGACCACTTTTTCCCCGCGTTCTGGCATTTTAGTGTAGAGTACGAGTGTCACTGTTATCGCTTGTTAGTGTTCCAGCTGTGAGTCCACTTTTGTTGCTGCTGAATATTGCCAGTTCAACCAATGGTAATACAGTATCATAGGTAGCATAGTAATATTCGAGACCCCTGTGAGATGTACTCCGTGTGAAGTTTCGTATCTAAGGGTCTATGAGGAGCAGCCAAACTCACCTTGGTATAAAGATCACTTGCAGTGCAGTTATTTTGCTTGCGCCACTGTTTGCCGTGTCAAATTCTGAACAGACTTTGTGATTTACTTCCTTTCCCCGGATAAGCCATCCTGTTTTGTCTCGTTTGCCACTACCTGATCTTTCCTGTGGTCTGCTGCTCAGCCACTGCTGTCAAACCCACCATGAGTCAAAACCAGTCTGCCAAGCGGTTAGCAGCTTCATCAAAAGGTGAAAGTGAAAGCACAGGCAAGAAGAGAGTGCGATATGCCACACGCGCATGCGACGCATGCCGTAAGCGCAAGGGCCGATGCAGCGGCAGATATCCCTGCGAACACTGCGTCGGCCGCAATCAGCAGTGCGTGTATACCCTGCCAACCAACGATTGGCGCGATGCGAATCCAGCTCAGCTGCAGGATGACCAGATGAGACGGCAGCTTGAGCCGCATCTTTCGCAAGAACAGCAATACAACGATACGTGAGAGACACCTGTGAAATTTAAAGATTTAGGCTAATTTTGCAGCAGAACTCAGACGGCATCGCTAGGAAGTCTCTTGGCAAATCTCCAACAACAAGTTGAATCTCTGGCGGCACAAGTGAGGCAAAACAACACAGAGAAAAACATGCCTCCTCAGTCTCTCTACACGGCATCGAGCCAGACGATGGTAGATCCAGATCTTCAAATGTCCCAGTCTTTAATAACACCGCCTGTCGTTGGAACCAAGGAAGCTCGCCGGAACAGCAAGTTCTACGGGCCAACAAGCCCAGATTACAGCTTCAACCTTGCCCAGAGCAAGTTATTGAACCATGCCGCTTCCAAGGCGGATAAGCCACTTCCTGTCAGCATCGAAGAGAACCAATCTGATGATGAGGATGTGGAGATCGATCAATTTGGGAACCTCAACCGACCTACTCAGCTGCAGATATCGTCATTGCCAAGGCAGCAGAGACTACTGCTCTTTAGAAACATCCTTAGCTCCAGGGAGGTCAACTCCCTTCTTATTGTTTTCCAAGAGACGATATGCGAGTACCATCCCATTGTCGATGCTCCTTCACTCGTCAAAAATGTCGAATACTGGTATTCCAAGCAAACTTCGTCGAATAACTGCATTCTATCAGCTGCGGATGAGGAGGATCTTATCGTCGCCAATCTTGCTATTGCTGTGGCTCTTTGTGTAGAGTCCACGCTACCTGGATCAGAGTCATCGCGAATTGCCGAGACTCTCTACCTGAGTTGCAAGGACTTGATCAATGCCAAGATTGTCTCACCAATGCCAACCATCAAGCATATTGTAACCATCCTTTTAGTAGGGCTTCTTCACTACTATAAGAATATGCCCCGGTATGCCTGGCGCATGTGTGGACTTGCTGGTCGGACCTTTATGGAGTCTGGCTTGCATAACAACGACGTGTTACGACATGTTGTGAAAACGGAAGCCGACCTTGAAGAACATGCCGTCATTGTCAGCACAATTCAGGTTCTCGACCGGCAATGGAGCGCATCTACAGGACTGCCGACGAACTTCAGTAACTGGGAATTTGACACTGAGTTGCGACAAAGGGTAAACGATCATTCCTTTTGAATTCCTAGACTGAGTAGCTAATGTGGTCGGCAGCTCAAAAACCCGTACCTCATGGCCATGACAGCCTTCACTGCCATCAGCGACAAATTCAGCGAGCCCATAATACGCGGCGCCAAGGGAACCTTGTGCGAAGACAATGACGACTTTGAATTTATGAACTTTCAAATCGAGCAATGGCGAAAGAAGTCAGTGGGAAAGTTTGACTTTGCACCACTACAGAATATGGAACAGGCGAATGCGACGATTCCTCCAGCTTGGGCCATACTCCTACATCTCCGTGCCCACGCCGTTCGCGGAATTCTCCTTCGACCCTTTTTCTTCCCAAACGTGCCAAGTGCCGTTAGTCAACGTAGCATTGAGCCGGGCATCGAGTTGGTGAACTGCATCGTTGACACGCTGACGCATCTTAATCGGTACACTGATGTCTATCAGAAACAACACCCCCCGTTCCAGCATATTCTCGCTGCTGGCTGTGCGTTATTGTTCCTCATGCTGGCATATATTCAGGGGAACCGTGACAGCGTCAACGATGCTCTACCTAGCAACTTCTTCGACCAGGCAAAGAAGAACTTTGAGAACGCTTACTTACTGTCAAGTACATACAGCAAGTCCTCGCGAGCTGCGAGGAGATTGCAGAGACGTCTCGGAGGCATGAGGGACTTACTAGTGCAAATGGGTGTTGTACGTCCGGATGAGTATCCCACGCAAGAGGGTCAGAATCAACAGTGCACAGGCACGATCATGGTAGCTCAGAACTTGCAGCAAAATGGGAATGCATCGGTCAACATCCCCACATCGCAGGAGGCTCAGTCAATGAGGCTTTCGAGGGCAACTGAGGAGCTGCTCGACTCAGCATTCTTGGATATGGAGAACGATTTACCATTTGCTATTAATTCGCCAGCTTCCTCTGACTCGATGCCCTGGTTTGGATCTGGTCAGTTTCCACTGTCAATGGACAAATGGCCTACTCTTAGTCCCGGTTCACTTTTATGGCAGTCTTGAACATGTATATTATGAATAGAATTAGGCATGAGATGCTATATTGGCCTGTGCTGGTCTTACGACTGACTTGTTCTGCTTGAATCCGTCCCATCTCTCAAATCCGTCTGTGTGAATTCCCATCAAGTCCAACATGCGGCCTACGCTCTGGTCAACCACATCCTCCAGACTGTCAGGGTTGGTGTAGAACGCAGGAACAGGCGGAAATATGATAGCCCCAGCTCGCCGTAGGAACAGCATGTTATCCAAGTGAACATCACTCAACGGTGTCTCTCGCACAGCCATGAGTAATCGCCTGTTCTCCTTCAAGGTCACATCCGCCGCCCGGGAGATCAGGTCATCACAGTAGCCACTTCTTACAGCGGCTAGTGTCTTCATACTGCAGGGCACAATGACCATACCGTCGTGCTGGAATGAACCTGATGCGATGGGGGCTGAAACGTCTCTTGCAGTGTAATTGGCATATGCTAGTGAACGGATCTGCTCTTCAGTCATGGTCGTCTCATACTTGAGAGTCGCTAGCGCCCATTTACTAATGACAACGTGCGTCTCTATGCCAAGTTGACGCAGAAGTCTCAGCAAAGCGATGGCGTATGGTGCTCCTGTGGCCCCGGTGATCCCTACCACAATGCGACGAGGACGAGATGGCACTTGGTGAATAGAGGGTGAGGCGAAAGCTGGTGATGGGTTCAAGGGTTTGCTTGGAACAGTGAAACTGCGCCTGGATGTTTGCTTTGGGAGAGTGAAGAGAGGGTTCTGCCGCTGACACTGTAACCCACGAGCAGATAATAGTTTTGAAGGCGAATGAATGCGCCGGAGCTGAGCAGGTTTCCTCATATTCTAATTAGAATTGGTTGATAACAGGAGCAGAGGCGGTTCTCCAACAAAGGCAGTGTAATCAAAATTGACATGCATTAGAGACCGCCAGGAGCTGTTGACAACTATGTATGGCATGGCAATTGAGAAACTGTACTAAAGGCGTCTTGGTTCCGCGCACTCTCGCCCCACGCGGCGGCTCAAAGGTGCCTTGAACTGAACGGCCGATAGTCTATGAAGACCCCGAGGAAGTATGCTGATGCACTGGACCGGCCGCTGGCGTTCTCAGTTCCAGTGGCACGCTCGCTAGCGTTTGTGCATCGTCGGAGGATTCCGCAGTGCCCCGAACTCGTTCCTAAATTAGCGTCCGGCCGCTAGACTTCAGTGCTAAACCTGTAAACATCCGCTGGAACTGGACGACTTACGGCTAGTACTGGAAGTGACGGCAATGTTCTTCAAATGGATGATAATGTTGCCAATTGAAGGGTGACTGGATGCTTCTGAGCAATTGAGTATCCCAAGATCAAATTGTCCTTCTGAGCGCAATGCTACAAGCACTGAGTAAGCTGCGGCTGCCGTCCCCCAGAAACCTAACCAGCACCCTAATGGAGCGAGGACGCATCTCTGGCGCTATGCCATACCGCAAAAAATACAGCACCTCTCAGGGGCCTGACCCCCAAGAGGCGCAACTCGACTACCGCAAATTCTTAGACATCCTACGCCACGACAACGATTTGGTCGAAATCAACACCGAAGTCGACCCTCATTTGGAACTCGGTGCAATTATCCGACGTGTCAGCGAAGTCAACGACAAAGCCCCTCTCTTCAACAACATCAAGGGTGCGCGTGACGGTCTGTGGCGCGTCGCGGGCAACGCAGCTAGTCTTCGGCCGAACGAGAGAGACAGATATGGACGAATAGCTAGGAGTCTTGGATTGGAGCCTACTGCCAGTTGGAAGGAGATATGCGACAGATGGCAATCTGGCAAGAGGGCTAAAGTCCTGCCTCCGAATGTGCTCCCATCTGGCCCATGCAAGGACAACAAGATCATGGGAGACAAGGTTGACCTTACCACTCTTCCGGTGCCTTATCTTCACACTGGTGATGGTGGCAAGTACATCCAAACATACGGTGTACATGTCCTTCAAATGCCTGATGGAAGTTGGACGAACTGGTCTATCTTTCGCGGAATGGTCTACGATAAGAATCGTATTGTCTGTCTTGTCGGCGGCGGCCAGCACAATTCTATGATCCGTGATGCCTGGTTGGCAGCGGGCAAAACGGAAGTTCCATGGGCCTTGGCCTTTGGTGTTCCCCCGGCCGCATCATTAGCAGCTGCCATGCCAGTACCAGAGGGCGTTTCTGAAGCTGAATATGTTGGCGCATTAGTCGGCAAGCCGCTTGATCTCGTCAAATGCGAGCTCAATGATCTCCTTGTCCCTGCCAACTCGGAGATTGTCTTCGAGGGCACGTTTTCACTAACTGACAAAGCGTATGAAGGTCCCTTTGAGGATTATATGGGAGTGATCTTCGAGGGGGATCAACGCATGCAGCCTTTGTTTACTGTCGACACCATCACATATCGCAATGATGCCATTATGCCTGTATCTGTCCCGGGCCGTATCACAGATGAATCGGTAAGACACTTCCCTTTAACTTCGTTGCATATGTCTATACTAAGCTGCGACATTCTACAGCACACAACAGCAGCACTTGCATCTGCCGAGCTTCTCGAGCTGTTACAGCGCGAAGGACTTCCCGTCAAGGAGGCAAACTGTCCCCTCGAGACATATGCCACTTGGTGTGCGCTTCAAGTTGACACAGAGAAACTGGGAGACATGAAAACTAGTTCGGCCGAGCTATGTAGGAGGATAGGTGATCTTGCATTCAAGGACAAGAGCTGTATGCTTGTCAACCGTATCATCTTGGTTGGCGACGATGTTGACGTTTTCAACTGGAACGATGTCATGTGGGCTATAGTCACTCGATGTCGCCCTGGCAAGGACGAGACTTTGTTCGAGGAGGTCAGAGGCCATCCAATTACGCCGTACATGTCTCACGGGCCACATGGCAACCCAACTCAGGGCGGTAAGGCCATTTCAGACTGCTTGATGCCGATTGAGTATCAGGGAAAGAGGAACTTTAGGGAATGTAGCTTCAATAAGTCGTACCCAGAGGATATAAAGAATAGGGTTCGGGCAGGATGGAAGGATATGGGCTTCACTGTGCTGTCATAGGACAAGGGTCTAGGTAGAGCATCTTGGAAATATACAGATGTATTTGCATGCTTGTTGCCACCACCAGACACTAGCTTATGTGGCGAGATCACGGGAATATTTGCAAGATCAGTATCAAATCATAACGAGGCCTGGATCGCTGCGAGTTAAAGACCTCATCAGCAAATTCGTAGTTCGCTGAGAGTGACGCGCAATGGTCAATGGAGGCTCGCAGTACAGAAGTGGTGCATCACATGGTGCCTGTATATATGTTGCACGTACGATAGGAGAATGAATGAATTCTTGGCTTATTCACATAGGATGATGTCGCACTGCTGCGCCCAGAGACTCACAATGACATTCAAAATACGCAGACAAGTAGGTCCATATTCTGGAATGTACAGAAACTCAGGAAATTCACAATTTATTGCAATATGCTATACTAAATCACCTCCCTATACTCTACACTCTACAGTCTCGACTTGTTTTGTAGCTTGTTAATCTTCTCCGACGTCTTGACGAAGGCCTTGTAGGTAGGGAAGAGTTCCTTGGGGTCGTACTTTTCACGAATACGAAGGAACTTGGCCAAGGCAGTATCACTCATGACCTTGGACTATAGGAAGAGAACAACACGTCAGTAAATAATTGGGTCGCGGGATTGGCACTGCTCACATTGGCATCTTCACAGTTGACATCGATATCGGTGATGTACTGGCCCACAGCTACAGGGAACGCCTGTCTGTAATAGTCACGCATGGGCTGCATGATGGCGGGCTCTAGCTTGGGGTCGGTCCAACCAGTGAGTGTTGAGATGTACAAATCTTGAGGAAGACTCAAGCAGGCGTCATCCTCATCTGGCTTGATGTCGCAGTGGCAGATGAAGACAGAAGAGACGCGGGTCGGCAGCTTTAGCATGGCAGGTCGGATACCTTCAAGGAGCTGCAGTTGGAGAAGAATGATTAGCGTTCTGTACAACGTTTGCTTCTGGAGATAGACTTACCCGAGCTAGAGGAACATCTGGATCGTTCATGATACTGTTGATAGACCACCGCTCTTGACCAGCGTTACCTAAGAAAGTACGCTTGCGGGCAAACACCTCCTCAAATGTTCGAACCTGGACAGGCTTTGACTCGATGAGATAGTCAGCAATCTCAGGTGTGATCCTATCATATGCGCTGAGCAGAGTGCGGGCTTCTCTTTGCGTATCGGTATAGCAAAGATTGTTCAGAGTGAGAACAAGCGTCGCGTTGGGAGGAACGTCATCTGTGGTGTAGGCCGGATCATACTTCTCGCGATAGTCGATGGTCAAGTTCAGATCAGTGCCATACTTGGGAGTATCTCGACCACGCTCGATAGCCCAACTCATCAAGGCCATGTAGTTGTCATCATTGATCACGAACTTGAGAGTCTTCTCCCACATGGTAGATCTCTCAATTGTGCGACCCCAAAAGCGTGTGACGACAGCGAAGAAGCCCATGCCACTACCACGAGCTGCCCAGAAGAGATCTTGGTTCTCGGTACGGCTAGCAATGAGTGTGCGACCATCAGGAACAACCATCTCGATCTTGGTGATCCATGTTTGGTTCGTCGCGCCCCAGCCTCGAACGAACCAGCCTTGGCCACCAGCTAGCATGAAGCCTGCTGATCCAACAGTAGGGGCGTGGCCATGAGGGAAGAAGCGGTTGACTTCCTTTAGTTTTGCAGCCAGTTCCTCGACACGAGAGGAGGGACCGAAGCAGATCTCCTTGGTGACTGGGTCATAGTCAATGCGGCGGTTCAGGTTGACCGCGTCGATGAGGATGCCACCGTGCCAAAGGGCAGGAAAATGGAAGATGTGACCTGAAGATCGAACGCCAATAGGCACACCAAGCTCTGTTGCGCGTGCAAGAGCCTTGGCCACTTCAGCAGGTGTCTCAGGAATGTGAATCTCAGCAGGGAAGCGCTCAATCTTGTGGGCAGTGGGATTCATCCGTCGGCATTTCTCGTAATCTGGGTCCCCTTGAACCAAGATCTTCTTGGAGTATTTGGGGGTAGTGGTATAGTAGCGGTCGTCTGACATGATGCTGGATTTGTGTGATGGCAAGATTGAATGAACTATGACTGAAGTAGGGACTATGATGCTGTAGATGGATAGCCGACATTAGAGTCAGCGACAGCAACATTTGTATTGAACTGTCTCGACCACTTCTCCAGGTGTTGCTCCGTGGACCGTTAATCGCAGACCCCGCATCGTCTCATCCCCTTGATCCGCTACAGATTATTCCACTTCGGAAGCTACGTTGGGGCTTTCGCGGCCAGTTAGAAGCCGTCGGAACATTCCTAAGTCAGGTTTCCCTGCACCACAAGGATCAATTCCGCCAGTATTCATCAATGAATTCTGTATGGGAGGAAAACTGCGAAGGGTAAGTGACCCGACTTGAACATGGGTAGGCTACGCATTGCAACAGTCGTCAGCGCTACACTACGGACTGTGATGGCCGCCCTCGGGACGGGGGTGCACCGCGCAAAAGCCGAGTTTGAAGGGCACTGGCCATCAATAGCCTCTCACCTGGAATGACTGAACAAAGCCTGGGTGAACCAATGGAGTGATGCCTATTACGTATAAGCCATATTTTGTGGTTTCGCACACCGACCCTCAATCCCCCCATGCGACCAGCAATTAGGAAGACCAAAGGCCCTCTCCAAGGCACTGATCCGCCAAGCTATAGCAGTCTCACTGATCCGCCAAGCTATAGCAGTCTCAATCCAACACAATTATAATGGCTAAGAAAGTGAGCGTGGCAGAAATACGCCAACATGGGACGGAAGATGATCTCTGGATTGTCGTCAATGGAGAGGTATACGACATGACTGAGTTTGCGCCTGAACATCCTGGTGGCGAAGAGAGTAAGCCTACTACCGCAACCTCTTTGTCACAACAAGTAGCCACCATGGAGTCGCTAACCTTCTGAACTCAACAGTCATTCATCAACACGCTGGCCGAGATGCCTCCATGTCGTACAACGAGATACATTCCCCGTCATTGATCAAGAAATCCTTACCTACAACCTGCCACATAGGCACGCTGGACACGGCGACAATTGACGATGCATGGAAAGGCCAGGCAACGGACAAAAATTCCGATCTTGACACGTTTGTTGATACCATATCCGAAACCAAGTCCAAGCCCGATCTGAGTGAAATTATCAACCTCCACGACTTCGAGCGAGTAGCCGAAAAGTTCCTCGCCACCAAGCCTTGGGCAGTCATTCACACTGGCTCCAATGACAACATCACACGCGATGCAAATAATACCTTTCTCAATCGAATTTGGCTCCGACCGGAGATAATGAGAAAAGTTGGGCAGATAAATACTCGCCAGCGATTATTCGGATGTGACCTCTCATTCCCCATCTACATCTCGCCCACAGGAGGGTCCAAGCTGGGAGGCGCTGAAGGCGAGATCACACTGGCGCGTGCAGCAGCAAAGGCTGGCATCGTCCAATGCTTCGCTACCCCATCGTCATATCCCCATCTAGAGATCTTGGAAGCTACGGAGAAGCACGCGTTCTTCCAACTGTACGTGAACAAAGACAGATCAAAATCCGAGGCCGCCATCCGGGACGCTATTGCTACCGGTAAGATCAAGGCGCTCTTTGTAACAGTGGATGTTCCCGTGATATCGAAGCGGGAAGAGGATGAGCGAGCCTCTTCAAGTTCAGGGCCTGGGCAAGCGAGAGACAAGAAAGGAGCAGGGTTTGCGCGACTTGCTTCGTCTTTCATTGACCCGAATGTTTGTTGGGACGACATCAAGTGGCTACGTAGCATTCTTGGAGATATACCAATCGTCGTCAAGGGTATACAGCGAGCATCTGATGCACAGATGGCTTTGGCTGCAGGTTGCGACGGTATCGTCATCAGTAATCATGGCGGACGAGCTGCTGATGGTGTAACCCCTGCTATTCTAACGCTTCTCGAAGTGAACAGGATCTGTCCAGAGGTGTTTCAGGGTATGAAAGTCCTCATTGACGGAGGATTTAGACGAGGATCCGACGTTGTGAAAGCCATATGTCTTGGCGCTTCAGCAGTCGGCTTTGGCCGCCCGTTTTTGTATTCACTTGGCTATGGCCAAGAAGGAGTTGAGCATGCTATCAACAGTATGCCCCCCCACCCTGACACATCTGAATACCAAGGCTTACTCGTGTTGCAGTTATCAAAGACGAGATAGAGACCGCTATGAGGCTTTGTGGAATGACGGACTTGATACGGGACGCCCAGCCTGGTTATGTGAACACAAGAGACCTGGATCATCTTGTCCCCGGGCCACAAGACGATCTTCCAAGCAGACGTTTTCTACCAGAGAGTAAATTGTAGTGCATTACTAGGCTGGGTTTAGATAGTACAACATGTCCCTGGTATCTCGTCTATCGCCAATGTAGCGCCAACTGAGCCTGACATCACCCATAAGTCTACGGGGTCGGCTAGGCGCAGATCGCGCACTAACGGTTCCACTTACCATGGTAGAGTCCGGCGGCTGGGTCCTTAGGCAAAGGCGGAAATGTGGTGTGCTCACGGAGATGTGGGATGGTCTTGGTCGTTGGTGTATAATTGAATGAGTTTGGTCGCACTCCCTCCCCACGCTAGATCAGTGAAGCTTGATGCGCGTGTTACTGAACAATAATGGATTCGGCTTCATGGGTATAACACATTGAGAACAGGGCTTGTAAGGTGAGACCAATAGGCTGCTTTTATTTATTTAAAATAAGATACTTATATTTTTAGAAAGCTATTTCTTAATATACTACCATTTTTCCTTATTTGCCCTAGCAAAATCTTTCCATGTTGTTGGCTTCTCATCAAGGGCATCAAGGAAGGGGCCCAACTCGCCCTTAGCATAATAGCCTGGATCTTCCATAAGCAACATGTTCTCATAGATCAGTTGGGCAACCTGAAGCGGCATATAGGACTTAAAAACATCCTCTGGCAATTGCATATATTTGCCCTTCTTGCCTGTCGCCTCAGACCAGTCCCTCATTAGCTGATTAGGAGTCAAGTAGGCAGCTGCGGCGAAGATATCCTTGCCGATATACTTAGGGTAGTTTGCAATAGCCAGCTTGACGAATTTGCCTGCAGTAAATAGTTAACAATAATGTTCGGGGCAATACACTGCTCTTAAATCACTACTTACCCATATCAGAGGATGCTAGAAATAGAGGCATTTGGGCCTTATCACCATCTATAGGGAGCGCCAGGGTATACTCGTCACCCCCGCTCTTGCGGATGTATTGAACAAAGTCATCCATGAATGCGCCCGGCCAGACAAATGAGCAAGGGACGCCGCTATCACGCATGTATTGAGCAATACGGGCTTTGCTATCAAAATGAACGATATGGTTCAGACGACCGCCGCTCGCTTCTGATACATTCAAGAGGGCCGAAAAGACAATATGCTGTACACCAGCGGCCTTTGCGGCATCGGTAATGGCCTTACCTTGCAATTCCTCGGTTTCGGCTGACATGGTCTCCCAAAAGTTGGTCACAACAAAGACCGTATGAGCGCCCTGAACAGCCGAAGTTAGAGAGCTAGGGTCGGAGAGGTCGGCCTGTAGAAATTGAAGTTCAGTATAGATCCTTATAGAGTGTGTATCCCACGTACTGCAACAACTTCAACGCCCTTGGCTGCAAGATCCTTTGAAGCAGGCTTGTTGATATCACGAGAAACAGCGCGGATGGCAAATTCGCTCGAAAGCTTTTTATCAGCGAGGATAGTTTGGATGACTGAGCCTCCCTGTTTTCCAGTGGCCCCAAAGACGGTAAAAACTTTTGACATGTTGAAGAAGTCGTTACTTAGTAAACTGAGGTTGTAATTGCGTTCAATGTTGATATATGAGATGAATGTGTAGCTTTTGATGAATATGCAAGCTGGAACCACCCCATATTTATAACATATCCCAGCTTACAGTTTTACTGCGTCACTTCAAACTATCTTCTTTTCATGCACCTGATTCTGAAGCCAAATCGGTACTCGAGTCCGGAAATCTTGAGATGTCCGGCAAATAACGCTCTTCGGGACAACTTGCTGCCATTGTATCCACAATTTATCGTTATAGAGGAGCAAGCGCTGTGCTGCATAGCAATATACAAATGTCCTAACAGCAATCCTTGTGGCTAAAAGTGCGGGCTCGGGACATTTTCTTGCCGTGTCCTGTGGCTTTACGTCACAAGCGCGCGCAAAATTTTAGCATAAGTACATACCAATATTCAGAGCTACTTTTAGTTCAAAGGGGAAATTTAAGTATCCCTACCTCACGTATACTAAGAGATCTCTTTCCTATTTAGCTCTAGTTATCATCATTTAGCAGAAATTAATTACTAGATCTGTTAGTTTTAGCAATAATGGCCGAAGCTTATTTACTAAAGTAATAATAGTATACATTTCGGTTTTATTCATAGGATCTTTAAAGGATAGAGATTGCTAGAAATAGTTTATAAGCTTCTAATATTGCAGACCTTGTCGTCTTTGTGCTTGATTTACTACTTGGTTTACTGTACTTGGTCAACCCCACAGCGTCTAACGCCATCTTGTTTATGTCTGCTACGGGAATGTATCTTTCCTCCTTGATGCCTGTTGTATGCATGCTTGTTTGGGGCTGAAGCGAGCTGCAGCCATCGGATTATGGCCCTTTCAAGTTGGGGAAGGTTCTAGGGATGTTCTTGAACTTGGCTGCTATTATTTAGAGAGTGGTTTCTATTATCTTCAGTCCATTCCCGGGTTCTTTGCCTGTAACACCCGAGAATATGAACTACTCAGTCGCTGTTATGTCTGGATGGATTTCACTTGTAGCCGTCCATTTTGCCTTTATTGGTAGGAAGAACTTCAAGATGCCAGTTCTAGCAGCCAGTGTCGTGGAGGGATTCCAATTGTTTAAGCAGCATTTTGTTACAGCCATCAATTTACATGTCCATCATCATCTGAAATGGGCTTCTTGTTTCTCTTCCTTTGCCCTTTATAAGTTAACAGCTATCGAAACGGTACTTGAATAAACCTAGTATTGTGAATTGACTTAAAGAGGATTCTCCCCGACCACTGCCACTGTGCCAACACGCTGCGGTTCTCTCAGCTCTGAGACAAATCGGGGCGGCAAAATGGTAACGTTACCCTACAGTAATGGCAACCCTCTAATTGGTTGCCCCGTATTCTGTTTCACTTCATGGGGATTTGGGACCTAAGACAGGATAGGAATGGGCCTTTTCTCGGAACAGTGACGGAAAGGCGGGGCCAGTCGCAAGGACCGTTCCGAATCACGGAGGAAGTGACGGAGAACTCAGATATCATGTTTCCTATCTCAGGCACAGATTGACACCAAAGCTAATGATCTCCGAAGGTTGCATCAAGAGCTGGTTTATCAGTGCGAGTGCGGGGTAAAATGTGCAAGATGCGACTGCAGTGTACCATCAGAAGCCCTTAGTACACCGACGGTTTTCGAGGACACTGGTAGCAGGAAACGACACCTATGTGGGATGCAGAAAGGGCCCCATGACTACAAAGGGATCATGAGGGTTTTAGATTCCGCCGGGGAGTGATCGGGAAGTCACCCAATGTTGTTTCAATGGGCACGGCTGATAGTCGCTGTTTATCATATTTCCGATATCAGATAAGCTGCTGCGTGAGGCATTCCTGGAGTCGCCGACCACCTACATTAAGAGTATTTGTAAACGGCCCTTGACCGGAAAGAAGCCGATATGCTCAGATTCAGAGCCTCTTGGTCAGCAATCGGGGCATAATCGGGAGCATACTCCAAGTCAGTAGTCGAAAGCCAAAGCCTCTAAGGGTTATTTGAAGCTTCAATGGCATGAATACACAGACTATTCTCTCGTAGAAACAACAGAAAGGTCTAATTGTCTGCATAGTCGTCCTGCTCCATCGTTTGCACCTTGAAACTCCAGACTTGAATCATCAAACACACCGAAACAGCAATGTCGACTCACAGCGGATGGCGCGCACTTGACGTGGCTGTCATTGGCGGGGGAATCGGAGGTCAAGCAGTTGCTACCTCTCTTCGTCGCCAAGGCCACAAGGTCACCATTTACGAACGCGCTGATTTTGCGGGCGAGGTTGGAGCATCTATCTCTTGTGCTGCTAATGGTACTCGCTGGCTGGAGGAATGGAATGTCAATATTGAGATTGGCGATCCAGTTACTCTCAGAAAACTCATCAGTCGTGACTGGAAGACTGGTGAGCCTATCAGCGTCTACGATCTGAAGGATTATAAAGAACGGTGGGGATATGTAAGTGATACCTCGACTTTGAACCTCGATCCGAACATGTGCTGATGACAGAATCTAGGTCTATTACATGTTTCATCGCCAGTATATGCATCGCATGTTGATGGACAGTGCCCTTGGTGAAGGCGAAGGCCCTCCTGCTCAACTCATTGTGAACCACCAGGTGAGTTAGTATTCCCAAGTATCACAGAAGTGTCACTAATCGCCGTCTCTTATTCTAGGCTACTGATGTTGACGTGGAGAGTGGAGAAGTCACCTTTGCAAATGGCAAGAAGGTAAAGCACGATGTAGTCATTGGAGCCGATGGCATTGGATCAACACTTCGCAGTGTTTTCGGCATCAAACCAGATCGCAAACCAGCGACTTGCACGTGTCTGCACACCAATGTCGACACTGCAAAGGCAGTGGAGCTCGGCTTAGTTGACTACTCCCAGAACAGCGCGCTAGAGTATTGGGGAGGCTACAACACCCATTTCAAGATCGTTCTATCTCCTTGCAACGGAGGCAAGCTCCTGTCCTACTACTGCTTCTTCCCGCGCGAAGCTGGCGACCTCAAGGCCCAGACTTGGGATCAAGAGGCCACTCTGGAAGAGCTCCTAGACCCATACCCCGATTTGGACCGGGCCGTCTTCCAACACCTTGAGATTGGGTACGAGATCCGCCCCTGGAGACTGTGGCTCCATGAGCCTTACGATCACTGGACGGAGGGGGTTGCCTGCATTATGGGGGATGCTGCTCATCCGGTAAGTCGTAGTGGTCTCCTGTCTCTAAGTTGCATGAACTGACGGAGATAAAAGATGATGCCGGATCAGAGTCAAGGTGCTTGCCAGGCCATTGAAGACGCTGCCGCCATTGGTCTTGTTTTCAGCAAGAAGCACTTCAACGGCGATATTCGCGAGTCTCTCAAAGTCTTTGAGGAAGTTCGCAAGCCAAGAGCTACCAAGGTTCAGGCTGCATCGGCAAGGGCCCGGGAGAACATCAACGAGCGCATTGGTAAGAGACCTAGAGCCAATACTCGTATGCAGATGTTGACAACTGCGGACAGGCTTTTCTAGCAACACGAACACCAAGGTGTACAATGTTGCAACTGAAGATGGCAAATTAACTATTGATGAGATGAACATGTAAGTTTCCCTTAACATGAGAAGTGTACTGCCCTTTACTGACTCTCTGAAGGTATAACATGAAGGACCATGTTCAGAATGTATTCAACGAGCGAAGGGTTGGGGAAAACATCAAGTCAGAGCCAAAGGAGGAAGACCATAAGTTAGCACTAGGCAGAGGCACGCTTCCCGTGGCTCAGCCTAACAGTATTTCAGCATCTTAGTTTATATCGCTGTCGTTCTATAATACTCTTGTAGCACTCTCGTCCCAAGGCATGATCATAATTACAGGCTCCACGATGCTAGTCACAGCTGGGTACAGCCACTGCCCTAGCACCTAGCTGCCTAAACCCTTCACAGTGCTACACTAAAATCTGACAGATGACGGACTTTTAAAAATTACCGAATGTCCAAACCACCATAATTGACCCGACGGACTATTCACTGCTTTCCTGAATATCACACCCTAAGAGATTAAACGGCTGAGATTATATATAGGCCACCCAAGTGTCCGAAGCCGTAACAAGAGAAGTACTCAATTAAACACTTCATCTATAGACTCAGAAGTCCTCTTACTGAACACCAATTGAACAACTCCCCGAACTCCAACAAGCAATATGTCGACTACCGACAGTACAACCTTTAAATTTTATACCTTCTTCTTTAAATGGATTGACCCCATCATTGCTATCGGAGGAGCGTATCTGAACTTCATTGATCCAATCGGCGCAGTCACTTCAATGGCACCCAACTCAAAATACGACCCGGATCAAGTCTTTCTCTTCCATCAGAGTGGCGGCCTTGCATTGGCTGTTACTTTTCTATCCGCTGCCATTCCCCGATATTCGAAAGATATTACAGTGTGGAGGATTTTGCAGTTCTCGCTGCTGCTGTCAGACCTGGCAGGCATTAGTGGAGTGGGCTTTGCCATGGCCCGCCAAGGGAGACTTGGAGGAAGCTGGACTTCGGATGATTGGGGTTGTGGTGGATCGTATGTCTTCCTGACTCTAGTGAGACTGCACTTTTTGGTGTTCAGCCGTGGGATTACTGGCATCAGCGATAGTCAGGCAGCTAAAAAGCGGAGTTAGACGTGCCTGACAACGAGGGCATTAATTAAGCTATGTCGGAAAATAAGATCCCTGTCCCAAGACCTCCAGTAGAAGCTGTCATAGACGACCAATTAGGTAAAGCGCAGGCTAAAAATCCGGTATCTTAGTGGATCGTGAATCTTAGTATCATACGCCTATCATGACTCTTATGGAGCTTCCCCTTAGACATATGACGACGAGAAAGTACTAGTACAAGAATAGTAGCTTTATTCCACCATTTCCAAAGACGTCACTGGTATGCTAGAGCCTAGTTATATAGCCTAATAGGTCCATTGCAAGTAAAAAGAGGAAGGTCTAATGTCTTGATCTTTGGACCGAGCAGTACGCAACAACACCTGGTGATCGCTCACAATGGCTAAATCTGTGATGATTTGTGTCTTGGAGTGCGATAATCACATTGACCCCGACAGATCGAAGTGGGGAGGTTATGGCCTTCTTGTTTCCAAATGGCTCAGGTCAAACGATCGTTTGCAGGAACGCGCACAAATACGTGTCTGGGATGTGAAGAATGCCATGGACTATCCGGAGCCAGGAGATTACGATGTGCTCATAATTACTGGTGCACGTGAGTCATGGCCAATATAACAAAATTGCCGAAGGACAAACTGACCAATATGGATACAGCCGCAAACCCAGAAGGCCAGGAACCATGGTTGGTCAAGCTTCGTGAATACATCAGCAAGGAAGTGGAAACAACATCTCATCAAAAGTTTGTCGGCTTTTGCTTCGGCCACCAGATCTTAGCTATGGCTTACGGACTGTCCGTCGAATGCAATGACTCAGGATACGAGTTCTCGGCGACAACTATCCAGCTATCAGATACAGGGAAAATATTGTTTAAACAAGACTGTATTGTAAGTTTAAACTGGGAATGGCTTTCTTCAAATGCAAGGACTTATATGAACAGAGTGTTTAAATGAGGGACATCAGTTTCAGGTCAAAGACCAGGACTTGGGACAACTCCAGAATCTCGGCTCGACTGATCACACTCGCATACAAGGTCTCTTTCTTCCAAAACGTCTTTGGTCGCTACAAGCGCACCCCGAATTTGACGCTGGAGCATTGGGTCAAATATTGGAGTTCGCGAAATCGAAATTATCCGAGGAGGATTACCAGAGTGCAAGGGAGAGAAATACTGACAATGTCGAGCAGCAAGTCGCCTTGGATTCATTAGTTAATTTTATCTTAGAATAGAGATAGAGATAATAATATCTTTATAATTTCTAGACCTATGAAATGCAAAGTCCTATCAGTTCTAGCATTTTAACTTTTGGTATCCGACCTGTGAAATGCAATAGTGAAGTAATTGCCAGAGCTGTGCCAGAACAATCTCGCTGCCATGCCGGGCAATCGGATGCTACAAGAGCCATCAATAACGTCCAAAGATTAGGCATCTAACTTAATGTTAGTATGTATATTGCAAGAGAATTATGGGTTGGTGTATATGTACATACCTCCATGGGTAGGACTGTACTGAGGTTCTGATATACCTGCTCCGTAGAGATATCATCCTTAGTCACGGCCGCATCAGTAATTGACTGTAATGATTGCCGGGCTTCGCTGTTCTCAAGCATGAGAACCGCTTCAGCCTCCTTGAGAACCTCTTCACCGAGACCGCGGCGCTCCGAAGGCTCCCATCTTCTTGCACCTTCCAGAATCTCCGCGAATACTCCAGGGAGTCTTCTGATTCTGCTGAATCGCTGCTCATGGAAGAGCTTGGACGCTTCTTCAAACTCATCGGCATAGTATGACGTGACTAGATCGTCAAAGCTTTCGAAGCCCATTGCGCCGACGCATTCCATGATGTTCTGGAATCTTGCGTTCAGTGATTCTCTGGGCACGGTGGCTGGTGATCTTGAAGATGAGGCGTAGCTTGGTTCTCTTGCGGTGGATGATTGGGCTTTTAGTGAATTGGAGTTAGTTGAAGAGGGTCTTGGGTCTCGGTCTGGTGATTTATTGCAGGAGCATGACTTTTGTCCCTCCAACTCTGTGTTTGCTATCATCCATCCAAGATCTAATTCTGCCTCAAGGTTATCAGCGATGAATGGGGGATGAGAAGTAGCTGCATCAAAGGTTGATGTAGGGAAGGACTGCAATATGGCTGAAGTGGTGTTCTGGTTCACAGTAATACCGTCCAAATGCGCTGGACGGAGGTATCCATTGGTTTCATGAGTTTCGGTTATGGGGTTTGAGCGACCACTTTGCTGCGTCTCGCCGCCTGATTCAACTTGCTGATAAGACCTTACTGCTTTTATCACAGGAGGACCTGAGATCCCATTCGCAGGACCGAGAGAACTTGATGGGGAGAGGGCATAATTCGAACTTTTGTGAGTGGAACTCTCTTGGCTCTTTTCACGGCTTGATCGGGAGCCAAGAACTTCAGGCAAACCCTGCGTTGGTCCCCGATTGGTTGTTTCGGGTGATGTATGCGATATCCGTTGATGCACAGAATCTTCATAGAGACGGATTCGCTCCCCAGTCTCTGTAACTTCTTTCGATGAATTGGCATCTTCATATTGAGCCACTTTCTTTTGTAGGTCGGCAATACGGGACTTGACGCGACGCCCTATTCCAGCTCGTTAGCAACTACCGCAAGCCAAGCCTATCGTGGAGGGGTCAGCCTTACGGTAACTTCGCTGGGCTACCCTATTCTGCAGGCGTTTCTTGGCCCTTGGGTCCGTGAGCCCTTGGCATTCCAGATCGCTAGCGTTGGCATTGGCGCCCAGAGATGCAGGAGTTGAAGATGGGTTGCTAGTAAATACGACATTCATGACCGTATTTGATCGAGGTGCAACCGATATAGTGCACACAGAATTTCACAAACTATTTAATCAATGGCAACCGGAAGGCAAAAGAACTTTCAATACTTCGGCTTTTGAGCAAGTTTGTGTATCCTGAAACAGTAACAAAGCACGTGAGCATCATTTCCTTGTTGAAATGAAACCAGATGCAACGTTAAGGCGTTGTGCTGCTGCTTACGGGCACCCTCAAAAGTTCCAAAATCACCTGCAAACCCACTGACTCTCCACCAACAAGGCAACTCTGGCAGATCGAGAACGCTCCTCGTGTGGAGTTTAGCCGGGGTTTCCATAGCAATTCTTGTTTAGCCCCCAAAGCACGCTGTATACGCCATACGCAGGATCAACTGGGTCGGAGTCGATTTCATAAGAATCGGAAAGATCTCATTTTAACTGGTTCATCGTGTCCTTTTTCATGTTACACAACTTGCGTAACCTGGCTGATAATTGCGGGTCAAGTGGGCATGCCGGGTGTGTATTCCGGTGCATACAGGCCAACATAAGCTTGATTTTTATGCCCATTTATAAAATGTCGGCATATTTTACCTTATTTGGTTGAGTGCTCGAAGGATTATATGCGGCCCGACCCGGCTTGGAACAAACTGTCAGCACAAAAGTTCCCAGCAGCCTAACCTTGAGAAGATATTTGTTCCGATGAGGCAATCACCGAGCTTACGCGCTGATTATGGGTGGTCATGGTCGACTGATCGATCGGTACGTCAAATTATGCTTTGAATTATGCTTCAAGTCCTACTGGCATGGTCAGGCATTGAGTCATGCTTAGCTGGGGAAGGGCATACAAATGACTAGGTTTTACCAACTGCTACATGCGAATTCGGAGGTAAGTCAATGAGGTTGCATTCCAATGCTGGATAAATGGCTATATCTAGCTAGTATTCTCACACCTCATCCAAAACATCTCTACATGTTTGAATGAGGCGATGATAGGTCTGCAGCACCTTTCGCCGATCAGTCCTAGACTGCACTAAGAAGTAAGCCAGAAACTCAACGCCCAATGGTGGCGACACAAGAGTGCCAGGCTGTCTAAACAGCTCCGACCTATAAACTAATGGAGCAACGTCTGGCATTCTCTCCAAGACTTTGTTACAGAACCCTTCCGGTACCAGTACATTATGGCGGTGAATTGGGATCAGGCAGTTCGCGCTCCAGTACTGTGTCTCAGATAAGAAAGGCTTACACATCGCTTTGAAGCGATCGCCATCTCGTAGGCACTGTAGCAGCTGTAGCGCGCAAAGATCTACCCCGTAAGCATGAAGGGTTGAGAATGCACAGTCCAAGCCAGGAGGTCGTGCATTGACCTCGATGAGATACACCTCAGGGTCGCCTGGTGACGGGCTGTCTATGTCAGCCAAGTCAACAAGACCGTCGATTTCCTGGTATCGCATGCTTGAGTTCTGGACTCTAGCTTCAACGTGGAAGACGCCATTGCGGAAACCAAGTTTGAGCAGTGTTTGGTGCAGAGATGACTTGATCAGCTCCTGCTCCTTCTGAGACAATAGCGTGGGTGATACCATGACAGTCTCCCCAAAGTTGTCCGCGATAGTGGCGTCGCTGGCATCAGCCGTGCAGGGGAAATCATCGGTGATCTCTGCGAACATAAGCTCACCACCCCAGAGAGCAATGTTGGCATCTATTTCTGGCCCACTTATGTAAGTTTCGAGCAGGATCCCATATTTCGTGAGACCATCGCTCTCGAGCTGGTTGATTGCTTCCCGGAGTTTGTGGCGATTCTGAACTTTTTTGACACCCCGAGAGGCGCCACCACGGCATGGCTTTATCACCAGAGGGTACTTCAAGTTTTCCAACGCCTTGGAGATATCTTCATTATCCAAGTCCGCGGTGCTCTCCAACCGAAAAGACTGCATATTAGGAGTATTGAGAACCTTGCGGGTCGCATCCTTGTAGTGAGCAGTGATTATAGACTCGACGGGCTCAGTCTCAAGATTCAACATTTCGGCTGCCTTTGCCGTCGCGATGACATACTCATCTGAAAAAGTGATGATGCCATCTATTTTGCGGCCCTTTACCGCTGCGGTGAGCCTATGAGGCAGACTGTCGTCACTGGCCATGTCGACAGCAACAAAGTCGTCTCGCAGATTACTATATCTTGGGCCCTCCATGAAATGGCCTGGGCGATCAAGGACGATGACGGCTATTCCAAGCGCTCTAGCCGCGTCGAAGGGACCTTCTGAACCATACCCCCCTGTCGTGCTATCGAACAGAGGGCGACCGCCAACCACTGCCACGGTCAATGATGGAGCTTTGTAGGGGAGTATCCAGTCAAAAGAGAGCCTCTCGTTGACTTCCCGATCGACAAGGTCAAATGTCTCGAGGCCATGAGCCGATTGGATGGATGGGTTGCAGATCAAAGCTCCGGGAGAGGACTGCAAAAGAGAAAGCAGATTGGTTTCTGTTCCAGGTGGCGCGGGGTAAGGCTTCTCCTCGACTCGGAATGAAACGACGGATTCGATACAGTCAGAATGTACCATTCTCAACTGTAGAATGTCACTTCGACAGAGATATCCATCATGTGGAACCAACAGGACCTTGATCAGAGCCTCGGTGCTAACATCAGAGCAAGGCGGCTTTGATGTCAGACATTTGTTGATGGTATTTCCCAATGGCGTATCAGTACAGTCAGCAAGAGCCTCCGTTCCTTTAGTTGCGTAGCCATTCGTCTCGGCCTTCTCAGAGGATGTGAGATTTAGAACGAGATCGATAGATCTGTAGTGCGGGGAAGCATTTCCGTTGACATTCTTAGGGAAGAGAGGGGGCGAGAATCTCCAATGGCACTCGGCTTTTAGGGTGGCTAGCAAAGAGGTGTCAGCATAGAATGCTCATAACTGGTGGAATTTCGCAGGGCAGCTTACAGTCACCGCCGAGAGCCTTGACCGAAAAGGTCTCGGAGAAAAACGATCCATCCATCTCAGGTGTGAACTGACTTCCCATATCGGCTGCAGGTACTGAATCCGTTGGCTGCCTTAGGAAATTGGCAATGGGGGGAAAGATTGTGAAATAGTGCTATTTCGCCTTTGTTATTATTTACTAGCATGGATTGTTGTCCTTCATTTTATCTGCAAGGGAAACTCACATTCTAATCTTTGCATAGTAATGTGGCTGCATCAGACGTCACGCTTTATTCCCAGCACGGTTGCAAGACGTTTGTCAAATCTCTCTCTCGTAATAACGTGTTTTAGACACCTGCCGTAAGAAGAGCTGCTTTGTTTACCATGATCTGCATTGTTGGTCAGATTGGAATGGCGGTGAAACTGGGGACATCTGATGCATTGGTCAAGCGGAATTACTGCTCACTTTACAACCAACAATGTCCACGGCAAAACATGAGTAATTACGAAACTTAAGAGCCTTGTACTGATTTATCGTATTGGGGGTTACTGACTGGGGTGTCTAAACCCCCACATCACCTCATTTCATGGACGATCAGACAAAAAGTACCTTCTCCATATGGAATGCGGCGCGACCCAAACGTCAGCTTCGTTGTACAGATGAGACTAATCACAACTTCTGTAATAGGTAACATGGCACATTTGTGTCGCCACCGGGTAAAGAGATATTTATTACGCGTAACCACAAATACCCAATCAGAGCTAATCAGTACCGAGGCCAAAGACACAGTCATTGAGTCAGAAAAGGTAACATTCGCCATTTCTGGCATGTTTGAGCATAATGAGGCTGAGAAAGATCACTCCTAGATCATGAAATGGGTGTATAGGTGGCGGTAAATCCAGGTTGATATACGTGTAGTGCTGATTGTAGTACTTAACTTGAGAATTAGGGACCCGTATCGCTCCGCTGTCGCTTGGCACGATATGGGACAACCGAAGAGGTAATTATAAAGGAATAGAATATGGCTATATGTGATGAGTAAACTATATCTTGGAGATGTTAAATAAAGAAATCTAGAACGAATGACTTATGCTTCAGAAGCATGAACAAAATACCTAGACTAAACTTGAGTCGTAACCTCCGCATCCAGTCCCTCAACGTCCGCCAGAGTGATTTTCTCAGCCCCATCTGAATTCGTAGTGACGCTATGAGCCTCACCAACCGACTTGGAAGGACTGTGGCTCACGACCCCATTTCCGCTTTCCGCCTTGCCAACAACCCAGTCCAAGTAACTGTTAGAGAAGATTCGACCTGTATTGACGGCATCAACATCACAAAGGACCATTTCTTCAACCAACGCTTCGAAGCTGTATGTCGGCTTCCATCCAAGCACTTTCTTCGCCTTGGCCGCTGAGCCTAGCAAGTTCTGGTTATCAAGTGGTCGGTAGAACTCGGGGTTCACTTTAACGCGGATCTTTCCGCTAGCTGAGTCAATGCCAACCTCGTCTACACCACTCCCAGTCCATCTGGTTGATATGTCAGCCACTACGACCGTGTTATAGTCAAGAAGAACTTACTCGATGTTGACTCCGATGACCTTGAAAGCTGCCTCGACAAAGTCGCGAACGCTGTAGGACTTGCCGCTCGAAAGAACATAATCACCTCCAACTGGCTGCTGTAGCATCAGATACACGCCTTGCATGTAATCCTTTGCATGGCCCCAATCTCGGACAGCGTCAAGATTTCCTAGGGAGAAAAAGTCCAACTTTCCGCAAGCAATCAAGGCTACTTGAGTAGTGATCTTTCGGGTGACGAAAGTGGTACCCCGCCTTGGTGATTCATGGTTGAAGAGAATTCCATTCGAGGCATGAAAGCCGTATGCTTCTCGAAAGTTGACAGTAGTCCAGTATTGGAACAACTTGGTCACAGCATATGGTGAGACTGGGTGGAACGTGGTCTCCTCTGTTTGTGGAGCGGGCATGTCCGACCCAAACACTTCGGATGAACAAGCCTGCACGAAAGTGTTAGCCTTTTTGTGTTATATGTATGATGCGAGAGAAAGGAACGTTACATTATAAAACTTTGTCGACTTGTCCAAACCTAGCATTCGCATAGCTTCAAGCAGTCGAAGTGTACCCATAGCATTGGTGTCACTAGTCTGTAGTGGAGTGTCAAATGACACAGCCACGTGGGACTGAGCAGCAAGATGGTAGATCTCATCGGGCTTGATGCTGCCCAAAATCTGGACGAGACGACCCAGGTCGGACATGTCGCCAAGGTGCATGGTCAAGCCAGGCCGGAGTGGCTTGCTTAGAGCTTCGCGCCTGGACGCAGTCGATCGTACCAAGCCATGAACTTGGTAGCCCTTTTCCAGTAGCAGTTCGGAAAGATACGAGCCATCTTGGCCGGTGATTCCTGTCTTACATGTTAGATAACCGGGCAACTACTTGTAATGTGTATATCACTGACCAGTGACAAAGGCCACCTTGGGTCTGAAGTAACCATTTAGTACTGCCATGCTGCCGGGTGTAAAAGGCGGATATGAAGTATTCGATAACGCTTCTGTTGAGATTACAAAGTTGAAACGTCAATCAAATAGAGACATGTCATTATATACCTGTAACCCAGTGCTGAATCTGACAGCTGGGCAGAGGGGTATCATTCATGATGATTCATCTATCACTTGAACTTTGCCAAGATTCGCACGAGACCAATTTCCCCAAACAAGCACTCTCATCTCGCCTTCAGTCATTACACCAACCAGTAAGCCCTTGTCATTCAGTTCTTTGTGTAAGCGAACAGTAGGCTGCGCCGTACGCTGGCCGGGCGCCTGCTGCTTGAGTCAGTATCGATACAACAGAATTTCCTTCCCAATCAAGGTTTCGGACGATTCATCTGAGATCTGTCAGCCCGTTTCCCCGGTTGCCTTGTCATCTCCGTTTGTGGCAGGTGGACGTGCGGCTCATGTACCAAATTAAGCTTACGTTAGGAGATATGCACTACGATGTGACGAAGAGGCTTTCGAGGAAGTCATGAGTATTACGTGAATAAAGAATCCTTGACTAAACACAATTTACTATCCGAGCAATCTGACATAATGAGTAGCGTTGCGTTACATGGGTTGTTCTATCAATGAGTCTAATCTCCACGCAGGACCGGCTCCAGGATGCTTAGAAGATCAGCGGTGCTGAGCTGGCCTAGAACCTCTTCATCCAATGAGTGTCTCTCGAGGAGGTCTCGCCTCATGGCTGTCGAGTTGATGTCAGACCCAGTTGGTCTCTTTGCGAAATCCAAGTAGTAACCCATAGTCCGCTGGCCGAGGCTATCAGTACCTCGACAAGTCCACAGAGTAGCCTCCTCCGCTGTTAAAAGTGTCAGAGGGCTCGAGACATGAGTAGGTTTACTCAGTTCACCTACCTTGGTCGTCATGTGCCACTCTTTGTGGAAGCCATTCCCCGAAGCCCTTCCATTTAGTCGGCTGCCCGTTTGGTAAGAATTGAGAGGGTACATGGCGTGCTTTGTTTGTGACAAGTATTCGCGGCAGCCTGTAGGGCAAATTGTTAAGGGCATCGGCTCTGTTGAGGTTATCCGGCCCAATAAGATGGGAAAACACAATCTTGTAGCCATCGGCCTCGCAAAGCCGCTGCGCCGCTTCCATAAACGTGAAAAATGGGTACCATGTCTCTGACCATATCCAGACTTTACTTCTGGGCACCTGCGGCATCTCAGCCCAAAGCGCAGCTCTCGTCTTCCGACTCATGAAGAACTCTGGATTACTATCTTTCAGTTTGTGTCGGAGGTGAAAATCCTCGCTGGGGAGAACCACCACGGCGACAGCGTTGACTACAGGGTGCAGTGCTGACAGCAGGACCTCCAGGTGTCCACGGTGCGGGGGGTTGAAAGAGCCACCGTAAACCAGGATCAAGTTGTCTTGACCCTTTTTGAGGTGGCAATCAAGCTTCTGCAGCGGACTGAGTGCGGTTTCTGTAGACAAACGAACCTCGCAGTAGGCAGCTTCCAGGTAGGGCCGAAGAGACATGATTGCGGAGATGTAAGAGTGAAGAGCGGTAACAAAAGAGCGGGAGAATAAACGTTGGGGCTGCACTGTTGGCGGAATCTGAAGAGTTTTATGTTTCACGAGAATGTGTCACCCATTTTCTATTGGTGTACTTCCTTTGCCAGACTCTTAATAACCCTAACTAATCCTTCACCTTGTACATAGTCAGCACCCGTCTGTCTGCCTTGACCCCTCATTCAGCTTCCCACTCAATCTTGATCGCCTGGCATTCGGAGCATACAATTTACTCTGAATCACATCTTCTGTCCTATACCCTTGCACTTCGTCAGCTTTCTCCAGACTATCTACTGACACCGAGTCATACTACTATATCCGCATCATGATTCAACATCGATGCCTCACCAAAGCACAGTCCTGATTGGAATCGGTGAATGTGACCAGCACCCTGCAAAAACCAACATGCTTACAGCGGGGATGCTGTAAGCTCCATCAATGTACAAGTGCAGCCGCTTGCTGACCATAGCGGCACTGAAAATGAGCACAACAATAATGACTGGGTAATGAGAGCCAGAAGCCAAATTTGCCAAACAGCCTGTCCACTCCGCGACAGCAACTGCCGTAGAAATTAGAAGAGCCGCATATGCTGTAGGAAGGCCCTCATGGTACATGGCTTTCCCCTGATCGCTCTTGGGCACCAAATGCGCGGCGATGTTGAATCTTGCGAGGCGGGCAACGCCTGAGCAGACAAAGAGGGCCAAAGCTAGCTGATCGGCCACGGTGTCAAAGCCAGCGCAATAGATCATGACTGCCGGCGCCACGCAAAAGGAGACCTGAACACAAATACTAAGTACAGGATCTTATGCTTCGCTAGGGCAGATAAAAGATTACTCACCAAGTCACAGAAGCTATCCAATTGTTTGCCCATTTCAGAACATTCATTCCTGGCTCTTGCAACTATTCCATCGAAGCGATCAAACTCATAGCCGAGAAAAATGAGCAAGTGCGCCAAGAGAAGTGATTTCTGTATTGCACAGAAAATGGCGAGAACTATTTACACGAGTTAATTATACAGTATCATATGGTAACGAATGGTTTAGACTACCTCCGCAAAATCCTAGATTGTTAGAAAAGTCAGGTAAGCTTCATTGTTCATGATGATTCGTTAGAGTCTGTTGAGCTACTCACCATTGGAAAGAGTGATGTAGTCAGCTACTCGCAGTCGCCTGTATTGCTTGTTAATGTGAACTCTGTACGGCAGTGGGCGCGCGGTGTGTACTTCAACATATCGTACTGCATAGGTACATTGGTTGCCATTGTGAGTTATTGCAGGTGCTCGTCCAATTGCAAATCGATTCTGTCTGTCTTTTCACCGCTTGCTTTATGCCACCAAAGATATACAACGACCGTAAGCGCCGATGGCCAATTTATGCTTGGTTGCTACACTGAGGAGAGAGTGTATCACTGGTCAATCACGGACTCCTCCATTCAATCCGCCAGTTCTGAATTGTCGCATTTCCAGCTACTAATCACTGCATGCATCTTGATAGAGGCTGTTTGGGGTATGATGCACGATCAGTTGGCTTACGAAAGCTAATGACTACTGTTGATGCGACAAGAGAGAACGACTCTGGTAATATTTCCTTCCCAGAAGGGCAAGTGGTCATGCTGGGGCAAAATCTGACGTGATGGCGATCAACAACTAGTGAATACAGCACTAACTGTCGGCGCATGAAGACCCTTGAATAAGCGCAGAATAAGCTTGATATAGTCATAATTTACAGTACCTTTGTTTTCTTTAGTGGGCTGGGGTCGTTGTCCACTGCATAATTTGCTCAGTAACATTTGCATCCGGGACAAACATAAGTAGACTTCCAATCAGATCCTGAATGCGCCGCTTCACATGCAGGCATAGCCCCAACGCGCATTTCCACGTAACATCTGCAGTGGGTTGGAGGTACTGACGTTCAAAAGTGCCTGTGAGACCACTACCAGATTTGTAAAGTGATCCGAACCAACCAACATAAATGTAACGTCTTCGGACCCAGTCCGTAATATGAACAGGGCATCAGAGTTACCTTGCACCCCGCGATTTGTGCAGCAATCCTTTGTGAATACTTGTCCGTGTTTTAAGCTCAGACTGTAGTTTGGCGCAGGACCATTCCACCAAACGTCACAGCACTCTCAAGGTTCTTGAACTGGTTTACTATCGGCCTTTCAGACGGAGTGTCCATACATCCTCTGGTGCTTTTCTCCATTAACAGACTCACTATGGTGACTCAGCATCCTGAGCACGAAAGACAGGACGCTACAGAAGATGAGATCAAAGAGCTGCGGCACGTTGTAGATTCAGTTTCATTAGCGGTTTGGGTCGCACTCGTCGCTAATGCTACGGAGAGATTCACCTTCTATGCCGTAACAACGCCATGGCGTACGTATCGCCAATGCATGCTCTATATTGCTTACTTACCTTGCGCGCAGAGAACTATATCCAGAATCCCGCAGATAGTGTTGCTGTTCCCGGCGCTTTGGGGCTGGGGCAGGCAACAGCTACAAACATTACGAGTGCATTCCTCTTCCTAAGTTTCCTTCTCCCGACTGTTTGGGCTATCATCTCAGACACATGGCTCGGGCGTCATAAAACGCTCTGTTTGAGCTACTTGTAAGTCCGCACGCAACCTTTGAGGGCCAACCCCAATCATTACTGAGAGACGACTGCAGCCTGAACTTTTGCGGATGTTTAATCATCTTTGTCACGTCCCTCCCAGCCTTTAGCCACTCCCAGATCACTAAGGTGGTGGGGCTGGGATTCGCGATGATTGTCCTTGGAATCGGCACTGCTGGTGTAAAGGCTACTGCGTCTCCCTTCATAGGTGACCAATACGCCGAAACCGCTCCTCAAGTTATCACCACCAAGAAAGGGGAGCGCGTTATAGCAGACCGGGCGCTTACACTTCAGTATATTTACAACGTGTCATACTGGTAGGAAATTCTGCGACGATCACAAGACACAGAACTGACTGATACTTTGGTTACAGGTTCACCAACATAGCAAGTTTATCACTTGTCGCATCCACCTATTTGGAGAAGCTAGTGGGGTTTTGGGCTGCGTATTTGCTACCTCTTTGCGCGACCTGGACACTGGTACCTTTGCTTCTCATCTTTCACAAAACGCTTGGTGTGTCTTCCCTGATTCTGAGGTGGTACTGCTCGCTAAACGAAAACAAGTCAAACAAAAACCTCAAGCCAATATTCTTCCCCGCGCATCTCGAGTTATCGTGTGCGCGGGAAGACACAAGTTCAACTGGGAAGCTGCTACGCCGGTCTACCAGGCGGAGAAGTTTGGCCGCCAGGTTGAATGGGATGATAAGTTTGTTTTTGAGATCAAGAGAGGTCTGCAAGCTTGCAAGGTGATGTAAGTTCGTTTTCCGCATGGGTCACTTGGGCCCTTATGCTAATCGATATCAGGGCCTGCTTTGTGCCATTCCATCTCTGCATGAATCAGATCACAAACAATCTTGTGTCACAAGCAGGGCAGATGAGGCTTGGTGGCATCCCCAACGATACTATCCAAGCTCTGAACTCTATCGCTTGCGTGCTACTGGGACCAATCATGCAGAGATTTGTTTATCCCATTGTTCGTGGTCGGGGATTCGCTTTTGGCCCCATTGCGCGTATCACATGGGCTTTCATCATGATGAGTACTGCAATGGCATATGCGGCTGGAGTTCAAAAACTCATCTACACCAAGGGTCCTTGCTACGATAAGCCCCTGCAGTGTGAAAAGTCGCCCAACGACGTGAGTGTCTGGATTCAGTCGCCCGTCTACTTTCTTCTCGGTATCGCTGAGATTCTGGGCTTCACAACTCTTGCCGAGTACAGCTATTCTGAGGCACCGAGGAACATGCGCAGCTTGGTACAAGCGATGGCCCAGCTGAGTTCAGGCGCTGGGTCTGCGCTTGGAATGGCATTCTCACCACTGTCAAAGGATCCTCAGATTCTCTATCTCTACACGGGTTTATCTGTAACAATGATTACCACGGCGCCTACTTTCTGGTTGATGTTTCGTGCATATGATGATAGAGTATTTGAAGAAGCACACTCGAGCGACGATGGGTGTAATCAGGCGGCAGAGCCAATGGTTTCTGGTCCATCTGATGCTGCCGAAACAGGAGAAAAGGGCGACGGTGCCAAAACATCTAGCTAAAATATTCAACTAGTATTTCATTCCAGCCGTTGTCGCAGAAGCCGAACAAACCGTTCAAATTAGATTTAAATCTAGCCATGTTATGCAGTTCCGTCACTTTCGTGGTAGAGGCACAGGTTGTTGGTCGGGAAATATAGTATGACAAATGGCAATGTTGCATATTTATTACGTTGTATGACTGTACCATAAAGCGTTGTTGCACACCGACAATTCAAGAAAAGGCCACCTGTAGCAAAACCATAAGCGTCTCAGGTAGATTAGTCATTTTATAAACATATAATCTCATTTTCCCCCATGTGCGTCGTTTTCATCTCGAACAAAACAACTCACTCTCCAAACAGTGTCGAACTGCTCAAGCACAGACATCATGACGTACGATCGCCCTGCACCAACCATTGATGGATCGGCTCTGCTATCCACATTTGATGCCTTGACTAAATCTGGGCTTGTCCTCTACGATAAAAGCCAGAAGGTTGTTGAGCATACGGATGGAGACCTGAAGGTTTGCTTCTTATGCCAAAGCTAGTACTAAAGTCAAAGTCGCTGACACTGACGCGATTGGCATCTAGTTCCATTTTATTCTCACCAAAGCTCTTATCAAGAAGCCGACCTTATCTACACCAGAACAGTCATCTGCATCCGGAAATGGTTTATCGAATGAGAAACAGCTCCTCCCTGGTAGCGATATCGATACAAATGGCTTCGAGATGGATGGCAGTGAGAGTAATAGTCACTTTCTGGTCGCCAACAAATTTTGCTTCTCACGACCTCACCTCATGATGCTCACTCGCGATGGCTATCGCCGGCAATATGAGCCTCTGAACCAGACCGACTTTGAAGCTGCGTGGAGCACTTTGGCGTCCTTGAACAATGCATCAACAGACTATGTTGTATTCTTCAATTGTGGCAAAGATGGCGGGTGTAGCAGACTGCACAAACATGTCCAGTTGATGCCTCTTCCCGCTAGTGGCTTTGCGGTTGAATTTCTCAGTTCAAACAGTACCAAGGAACCAAAGGTACCTTTCGAATGGTTCTACCACAGATTCCAAGACAGTACCGCCACATCTTCGAAAGTGACCGATATTTATCTACAGCTTCTACAACAGGCGACGGAAGCTTGGAAAGCTAGCACTGGAAAGGATGTACCCGATGGACAGACGTGCCCACACAATGTGGCTTTCACGTCTCGCTGGATAGTGGTTATCCCTCGTCGTAAAGCGGCTGTCAACAAGGAGGCCGGCGTGAACTCTTTGGGTATGTTAGGGGTAATCGCCGTGGCTACCGAGAATGAGATTGAGAATTGGGTGAAGCTTGGTCTGACGAATTCGCTCAGAGAACTTGGAGTTCCGAGAAATGTCAGTGGAATGCAAGGAAAGTAATCCCTGCTCCTTATTTTTACATGCAAGACAAGAATAGAGAACACTGGTTTGGAGATTTAGGACCTTTATTTATTCCAAGTGATGAAAAACCTATAGTAAGTTTGGTATGATTTAGTTAAAACTTATCAAGCTTCGGACCAATTTGTTCCAGAGCATAAATTGAATGTCAACATAAGTGCGCGGGGTTTTGGAGTTATATTGGCGCGGCGAACAGTGCCAACACAAGACCCAAATACATCCCAGATCTGTAAGACATCAGAGTTATCTCCCATTGGACAATCGGCGTCGTCAGACTTATGGAACAGTGACGTAGGTTTCTTATTCGGAACTCTCGGGTGTTCATCAAGGTTCTATTGAAGACCAGACCAACGGCTTTTAACGGTCTATAAAACGGCGATTACTCTACACTGAACTCCCAGCTGAACTAATACCCAAATCACAATGGCTTTTGAATTGATACTTCTTCGACATGGCCAGAGCACCTGGAATGAAAAGAATCTTTTCACGGGCTGGAAAGACGTGGGCATCACTCAAAGCGGCCGCGATGAAGCAACTCAGGCTGGAGCGCTCTTGGAGAGACACAATCATCTACCAGATTTGTGCCATACCTCGTTACTGAGACGTGCAATCACAACAGGCAATATTGCCCTCGATACAGCAGACCGCCACTGGATTCCCGTTACGAAAAGCTGGAGACTCAATGAGCGACACTACGGTGCGTTACAAGGCCTCAATAAAAAGACCACGGCGGAGAAATACGGCGATGAGCAAGTCAAATTATGGCGGCGCTCGTATGATATCCAGCCACCACCAATGTCAGACGATTCCTACCAGAAGCAGAACGAGTACACAAGCGTGCAATGCATCCAAGCCCCAAGAACAGAATCGTTGAAAGACGTGGTGGCACGCGTGGAACCGTATTGGAAGGAGTGCATCATTCCTGACCTAAGATCTGGCAAGACTGTACTTGTTGCGGCTCATGGCAATTCACTACGTGCACTGGTAAAGATTATCGATGGTTTGGGGGATGAAGAGGTTGTGGAGCTGAATATCCCTACAGGGACACCTATTATTTATGAGCTTGATGACAGCCTGCGGCCAACAGTAAAGGGTGGCAAGTGGCTTAGAGAGTAATAATTATGAACTTGTTCTTTATTCATTCAATTTAAATACTTTCTAATACAAATCCGTATGACTCAGGCTTGACCTTGACCAACAAATCGTCCCTCACTCCAGGTCCACATGTCGCGCTACCAACACCAGCGACTCTTGGGCTCAGATTAAGGAGCGTAGCATCTTCACGAACTAAATCACAAGGATGCTTTGCTTCTTCAATAGTCTGATCTGACAGACGGCCGCTAGTCCAGTTGAAGGTCGCGGCATCGACCCTAGAGGCTCTGATTCCGTGACCGTCTGCGTCCACCAGCCGCACCCAGCGAGTATCCATCCTGTTTCCATTCCCTTGAGGAACATCATATGGAACTTCAAGGTCATCAACAGCCGACGACCAAATTCCAATGGCTTGTGAGTGCTTCTTATCGGGATAAGACTCGCCTGGACCTCGACCGAACCACGAGGCTTGACTAAGATTCTTGGGCAATCTGATGTTCAAGCCAACTCGAGGAACATCGACTGGGAATACTCCCTTAGGTTTGAGGTCAAGGTTTATCGACAATGTGCCCTTTGGAGATATGTTGTAGACAGTGTGGATGTCGTATCCCCATCCCAACACCGGAGGTGCAAAATATGTCTTGGTCTCGATCCTGGCACCAGAGCCGTCTATCCCATTCTCAACCTTGAATGATCTCAGCTGAGAGGTCATTCGATGAACACCATAGTCCTTCCATACGCTGACAGCGCTGTCTTTATCGTTGTCCGTTGGTGCGCGCCAGAAGCATGGATAAATTGCCGCACGAGTGACTGGATCAACTTCCAAAAGATCCGATCCGTGAGACCATTTAGTGACGTATCCTCGCACGCGATCGAAATGAACTTCCCAGTCCGATCCGGACACTTCGACCTTGGTTCGAGTTTCGACAACCTTGACGCTTCCGAAAGCTGACAGACTGGCGGGAATACTGGGTCGTCTGTCGGCGGAGATCTTGTGCTGGAACCACGCAACTTCATGTGAAGCTGGTGCCCACGAAGTAGATTCTTTGAGAGTAAAGGAGAGACTCAAGAACACTTCTTCGTCATGATCCGAGTACTTAGTCAGGTCCGGGGGGAGAGCAAGCTCTACAGTATCCCAGGGTCGGACGCTTGGCACTGCGAGGGTGCCCGACTGAAGCAATGATTGTCTAGTTACCACTGATTAGCTTAATCTCACCATAGACGCATGTTTCCTTACTTGTCTCCATACGCCTTGATGCCATACTTCGCCTCCAAATGGTCCAGCCCGATAAAGTCGTACTCGTTTGTGATAAACACCTTGCCATCCTCGTACTTGAAGTTGATGGGCTGGAACACTCTCTTCAGCTCAATCAAGCCCGGCGTTGGTTTGTGCTCGCTATTACAGAGACCATCCATGACAAACGTGGAATCGTTGGGCTGGTCACCAAAGTCACCTCCATAAGCATAATAGCCATCCTTGTGCAAGAGACCGTGATTCGCCCATTCCCAGATGAAACCACCCTGAAGACGCTTGTACTTGCGGAACGCGTCTTGGTAGTCATCCAGACCGCCTGGACCATTGCCCATAGCGTGAGCATATTCGCAAAGAATCACAGGCTTCTCCCACTGCCCATCCTTGATGCCGTCGATCTCGACATGTCTCTTGAGTCGATCTTGGTCAGGATACATGTAAGAGTACATATCGGTCTCTTGTGCTTTGATATCACCCTCGTAGTGAATAAGTCGGTCGTCGATACTTCGTGCATACTCAATCATCCCGACATGGTTGACACCGTAAAACGACTCATTACCAAGGGACCACGAGAAGATACAAGGATGGTTCTTGTCCCTCTGCACCATCTGTACCATCCTATCGAGGTAGGACTCGCGCCATTCGGGATTATCAGAGGTGAACTGCGCTGCTTTGGGAAAGAACTCCTCCTTGCTGCCCTCATAGTCCAGATATGGAGCAGGCGTGACGTGCTGCGTGACAACGTCATAAAAGCCATGACACTCCAGGTCAGCTTCGTCCATGACCCAGAATCCCAGCTCGTCGGCCAAGTCGTACAACCAGGGCTGGCCAGGATAATGGCTTGTTCGGAGGGCATTGATGTTGTGCTGTTTCATGAGCAACAGGTCTTGTTTGAGAAACTCATATGGGACAGCCCTTCCATGAACAGGGTGATGGTCATGTCTGTTTGTGCCCCGAAGGAGGATGGGTGAGCCGTTGACAGTGATGAGGCCGTCTTTCAGTTCGACCTTGCGGAAGCCGACGTTCTGCGTGATAGTCTGAATCGACTCTCCTCCTTGTGTCTGGAGAGAGATCTCAAGCTGGTAAAGGTAAGGACTCTCGGCAGTCCACTTCTTTGGGTTCGAAACAGGGATTTCGAAATTCGTCTTGCTGGCGTCAACCGACTTGCGTGTGGAGCTCACTTCGACACCTGAATCTCGAAGAATGAGGAGAAGATCAACCGATGACGGTTCAGGCCTGTTCAAGGTGACGTCGACTTGGAGAACAGCGTTCTCGTAGCTCTCATCAAGGTTTGTCTTGACAAAGAAGTCTTCAATCCTGTCTTGTCCAGGGAGTGCCAATAAAGTCACATCGCGGAAGATACCTGACAGCCACCACTGGTCTTGGTCCTCAATGTATGACGCCTCACACCATTGATAGACTCTCACGACCAATTCGTTGTCACTGTCTTTCTTGGCGATGTCTGTGATGTCGAACTCGGCAGCATTGCGACTCCCTTGCGAATATCCGACAAAGGAGCCATTCAGCCAGACATGATACGCGCTGTCAACACCATCAAACCGCAGTCTGAGTTGAGATGTGCTGTCCCATTCAGTAGGAACCTTGAAGTGACGTCGATAGGTCCCCGTGGGGTTCTCGGTTGGTATGTAAGGAGGGTTTGACGGAAATGGAAACTGGACATTGGTGTAGTGAGGGTGGCCATGTCCTTGCAATTGCCAATGGCTGGGGACATTGATCGATGACCAAGTCTCTTCAGAACTTCCGTCCTTTGGGGGATATTCTGAAGCTTCCAAGGGTGTTGGGGCATATTGAAAGTCCCATGTTCCATTGAGCAGGAGATGCGTAGGAGGTAACCAGTAGGCTCTGGGAGGAAGCCTATTCCTCTGTATCACCTCGAGATTTCCGTAATCTGGCTTGTCCATGGTCGGATCGATAACACAGACTGCCAGGGCTTGTTTGTGTGTGCTTGGAGAAGCAATGGAGTTATAGGCACGCCAATATAACTGGAAGGCTGTCACTAAGTCCAGTGATGACACTCGATGGACTGATTGAGGGGACGATAAGATGAAAGCCCCCACTTTCGCCGAAAAAAGCCGGGGGCCCGACCCCCTCTGCAGCAATGACTCGAGCGAGGCGCGAGAAACCCCTCATTTGTGAAGCTAGCACAAACACTATAGGTTAGGTGACCGGGTGATGAGAACTCAATATTGGGGATGCTTTGTGAGTAACTACGAACTTCTTGGAATTGGGTCCAGATGAATATAACTTTAAGAAAATATGTAATGTATATATCGCTTTCTGAGCGCTTAAATTGGTTAAAATCTTTAGTGTGCTGGCTCGATGTACCTCTGGGATATGTCACAAGTGTTACATTTAAGTAAAGGGATGATGATTACTTATTACTAGAAGCTTAATTAATAATACTGTGGGCTAGAGTCCCTATGTCACTCTACCCCAATCTTTCTATATAGATCCTCGCTTCTCGGTCTCAATAACTTGAACGGTCTTCTCCGTGTTCTTCAGAACCTCCCCGACAAGTTTGTCTCCCGCCTCGGGACCATCAAGCACCAATGCTGTCTCCTCCAGACTCAGGCCACGGGTCTCAACAAAAAGGAAGTAGACGACAAGTGCCTCGACAGCCAGCCAGACATCGTAAGTAATGTAGTACTTCCAGCCAGAGTTCGTGACACCAATTGGGTTGGCGTATTGGTTGAAGATCAGAGCACAGGCTACGAACAGGTTGTACAGGACAAGGCCCCTTGCTCGAAGGTTGAAAGGAAGAATTTCAACAACATAAGTGACTTGGAGGACACCCCAACCTGCTGTGAAGAAGACGTTGAAGAGGAAGATCATGGCAAGAACACCCTTGGCGATGCCACTTGGGCCTCCAGTTCCATCCTCATTGAGGTCGGTCGACATCTCGTAGGTCGCCTCAAGAGCAGTCCAGACAACGTAGGTTGCCAGAGAACCAAGGGTCGAGAAAAGGAACAAGGCGCGACGAGGAATGCGGTTGACAAGAAGGGAAAACACAACACCCCAGAACAACCCCCAGACGGTCAGCAAGGCGTTGATGAGCGTTTGTGTCTCCTGAGATCGGTAGCCAATCGAGTTGAGAATCAAAGTCAAGTAGTAGCTGATGAGACCATTGCCACTCCACTGACTGAAGAAGCCTACTGCGAGAATGATGAAGAAACGGTGGCGATTACCCTTGGTCTTGAAGAAAGAGAGATAGCTGGTTGAGTTCATAGCGTCATTCTCCAAGCGAATGGCGGTTCGAATCTCCTCCATCTCGACAGCCACGGCGGGATTGCTGCTGTCTCCGTTGGCGTGATACTTGATAAGAAGCTTCTCGGCCTCAGGCTCACGCTCTTGAGCGACCAGCCATCGAGGGGACTCATCAATAAGGAAGCAGAGACCAAGTTGCAGAAAGCTGGATAGAGCTTGAAGGATGGAAGGAATTCGCCAAGCCCAGTCGCTGTTGATTCGGAATGTACCGTAAGTAATCCAAGCTGCAGAGAGAGCACCAAGGCCCCAAAGAGTGTTGTAGATAGAAACCATGGGCGCTCGTTGAGTGGGATACGCCAACTCCATGATCAAAACAGGCGCTGCTGTGATGTTCAGAGCCAAGCCGAAACCGAGAATACCTCGAGCAGCAATAAACATGCCCGTATTCCGGGCTCCACCTTGAAGACCAACACCGAGAAGCATGATAGTCGCTCCAACAACAAGGCCAGGTCGACGACCATATTTATCGCAGAACCAGGCACAAAATGGCAAAGCTGCGAGTTGGCCAATGTTCTGAATTGCGTTCAAGCTGGAGTGGGTCATGTCAGTTATGGAGCCTAGAGACTTGACAAGGTGCCAAGTTTTAAGCCTCAACGGTCAAGACTTACATGGCGAGTTTGTTGGCATCGGGATTATTGAAGGATGCTTTCCACGTATCCAAGCTCTGCAATCCATTCATCATACCTGACATAGTGGTTAGCAGGGGAATTGCAACCAATTAATCATGTTGAGCACTTACTTCCATCGTAACCAGTAGCATAACTGGAGATGAGCGAAAGACAGAGAATTGCATTGAGTTTGAGAATGCCCTTGTTGGTCAGCCAGCCAAACCAGCCAGCAGCCAACTGGTCGTCGAGGGCAAGAGAAGCCTGTGCTTGAACCATTGTGATGTTTTGATGAGGCGAGGTTTAGCTGTGGACATGCAAACGGAGAGAGGGGAGGCAAGGTAGCATTATCTACCATCTGCGTATCTCTTGTGGGCCGGTGTTCCCCGCGACGTTGCTATTATCGGACCCCCCATGGGGGCGAGCTAGCTTAGTCCCCAGAGTGCACGCGACCATGATAGACAAGGATGGAAGTGATTAGCATCGGAGAGTCCACCGAGCTTTGCCGGAGCCAATCTCGAGCTCGTTTTCTAGCTTGCGAGATTAGTCTTATCATCTGATCAGGGTCCAACCATGTACTCGGAGCCGAAATTCCACGCGAAAATAAGTCCCTCTTTTGGAGAACGAAGTTAGAGTTTGGACTTTTGATATGCATGCCCAAAGAACTGGACTTGAGTCATTCCAGCAGTCAGACCTCATCCATTGGCAAGGAGGCAGAGACATGCATTGCCAGCTACAGCAGTGTTCAATAATCATCCCTTGAAGACACGAGCACATTAAAAAAGGAAACGGAACAATTGCGCATTAATTCCGTGTTTATCCACTCAGAGACGAAAATTGAACCTGCATGAACTTTTGCAGCCCCAGCTTTAGATGGAGCCGCTATCAAGTGTGGAGTGACCGTTCATCAGCTGTTTCCTAGCCTGATTAATCCAGTCTAGACGAAGTAAGGCAAGGTCAGAATGCGGAGAAGTTCCCAAGAGGGGTCAAAACCGCCGGTATCATTCGCCGGTTTTGCCCATCCCATTCCCAAGGGTCTGGGACACGGATCTGGGGAAAGACGCTGTTGATCCGGAGTCATGTTAAGAGGGGCTGATTGTCCACTCATTTCTCTCGTCACAGGTCCGTTGATTGCTTTTGCCGTATCGCTTCAAGTTGAGATATTCAAGATGGGTCTTCTTTCACTCGCTACTACTTTCTTGGCCTTTGGCTCTGCTGCGTCTGCGGCGAGTCTCGCTAAGCGTAATAGCAATAGCCAGAAGCTTACGCCAGGTTTGTTTCAAAGTTCTACTAGTGAGACTTTTGTTAATAAAGAATACAGCTGCGCAGAGCCTGTTCGATTACTCTATGTCAGTATCGGATTCTCGTTATGACTCAAGCTACGGTTATGTCTGGTACCAGGACAATGGCCAATGGTCCGTCCGATTTACGGCCTGGCATATTCCAGGACTTCTACATCGCGCCAAGGGTGATGATGTGAAGACTGCTGTTAAGGCCATTGAAAATGTGTAAGTCGGATTCTCATCAACCTCATTAAGATGAATTGGCTGACATTGTTACCAGCTTGGCAAACCAGCTGAACAGCAACTTCAGCTCGGCTTGGTACGGTACTTTCAAGCTCTCGCCAGATGAGCCAGACCCTACTCCCAATGGACCTCTGTACCCTCCCAGTATCTATGGTACTTATGATCCAAACTGGAGAGAATTTGTCGGGTAAGTCACAGCAATCTCTTGTCAGGGATGAATTTTAGGTGCTAATCTTTTGCCAGCACCCAGCTTATCCAAGTTGTCGAGGAATTTGGCCACCTTCTACCAGCTGGCCTTGAATCTCGTATCGAAGATGCTCTTGAGGCTGCTGCAATTGGAGGAATGCGTCGCAACGGATCTTTCCCGCTAGACGACAACCTGATTCTTGGCTACTCCAACCCGGCCATCATGCGAGCTCTCACCACTGGCTGGGTCGGAAAGCGCAAGAACAACAAAGTCCTCATCAACTTTGCCAAGGAGCAGGGCAATGATCTCCTCAAGCTTTTCAAGCGCTGCCAGAATTCGCTATCTGAGTACAATGCACCCAACTACTACGGCATTGACATTTGGGCGCTTGCGGCCAACATTGCTTATGGACCCAAGGGTGCTCCCATGACCAAGAACTCGGTCTTCATCCTGCAAGAGTTGTGGAAGGATATCGCTGCTCACTACAACCCTTATCTCGGCAACATGGTTGGACCTTACGACCGTGCCTACAGTCGTGATGCCACCACTCACTCTCAGATTCTTTCCATGGTTCTCTGGGGTGTTTACGGACGCGGCGTTGGCGGCCAGCCCCCTCTCGGCGAAGGCGATCTTCTCTACGATATCGCACAAGGTGCCGCCCTCGCTCTCGTCATGGATGTCATCGCGCCCACAATCTCCAAGGACGCTCAGGCCATCATCAAGTCCAAGGGCAAGTGGAAGGGCACACGGTTCATCAAGAAAACCATCTACGAGGAGCTTGACTCGAACAACGCCCGCCACGTCACCTCTTGGCTCAGTGCTGAGCTCATGATTGGCGGCCAGACCGTCAACGAGACCAAGAACAGAGGCAACCAGTATGTCCCAGCTATCGTGCAGTGGGCCTCTGATCCTTCGCACAAGCCTTACCCATACATGGGCTTCTTCTCGCTGTACCCCAGCGCTTCAACCTTGAACGCAAAGGCCGAAGCAAACAAGTTGACTGTGTCTTATCCCAACACTACCCAGGATGGAGCCAACATCTTCACTTTTGCTCTGACTGGTATTCCTCCTTCTTGGACTCTCGGCGGCAAGAACGTTGTCAAGGGCCTTGAGAAGCTGCCATGCCTTGATGTGAACGTCACTGCACCGGGACTTGTGAAGCAGGATGTCGTTTATGGAGCTACGCTTAGGGATCACTGGATTTACAACATCTCGTATGCGGTCCCTGAGGGATTCAAGGGCACTCCTAGCGTCACGTTGGACATAACTTATACATGCTAGAGTGACAAGGGGCGGGATGCAACACTGAGTAATGGGGTAAATATGTTTCTGTCAGATAATTAGTAGTGTAACATAGCATGTGTCAATAAAGAGGAGTTCGGAAATTTAGAGTTCATCTGGTCTGGTTCTCGACTCATGTTTCAAGGGGGTCTTTTTTTGTGGCGTTTGGTAGTTGGCCGCATTTTCCTCATTTGCCGATAAGGGGCTAACTTGAAGTTGTTAGTGTCCCGTACCCAAGGGACCGGAACCGCAGAATCGCCGTAGTATCCCGGTTCAGTAACTGCCGTGAAACTCTGTTTTGCTCGGTCTATACACCGGCAAAGTTCGGGCTTCTCCCTTGCTTCTATCAGAGCCCAATGACACAATGGATAGTTTGGCACTTTGATAGAGGAAGACTGTATAAGATATAGTTACCAGTTAAGGAGATATCGTTTCTAGACTTTGTGCAAGTTGACATTATCCATCGAATACTATTGTTCAAATACCTGTCCACATTTCCAAGCCAAGATGCGTCTCGTAATCCGCGAAGGCCCCCAAGAGGCATCTCAATACATCTCTGACTACATCATCAGTAAGCCTTGCCTGCTTACATATGAGCCCGAGCTACTGCTGATACTGTAATAATCAGATCGCATTCGTGCTTTCAATCCTACATCCGAAAAGCCATTCGTCCTCGGCCTACCAACCGGAAGCAGCCCTCTCCATATATACAATGACTTGATCAAGGCATACAAGGCTTCCAAGATATCCTTCCAACATGTCGTAACATTTAACATGGATGAATACGTCGGTCTACCCCGCGAACATCCCGAGTCATACTACTCTTTCATGCACCACAATCTCTTCAAACACATTGATATCCAACCAGAGAATATCCACCTGCTCAATGGGAATGCCCCCGACCTCTTCGCTGAGTGCTTAGCTTATGAGGATAAGATCAAGTCATTCGGTGGCATTGAGCTCTTCCTTGGAGGTATAGGAACAGACGGTCACATTGCTTTCAACGAACCAGGTTCCAGTCTTGTCAGCCGAACACGAATTAAGTCTCTGGCATATGAGACCCGGATTGCCAATGCGAGATTCTTTGACAATGATATCGAGGCTGTTCCTGATATGGCCTTGACTGTTGGAGTGCAAACTGTTATGGATGCACGAGAAGTTGTTATCATTGCCACTGGTGCCTCGAAAGCTATTGCCATTCAGCAAGCGGTTGAAGGTGGAGTCAGCCATCTCTGCACACTCTCGTGTCTTCAATTGCACCCAAAGAGCATGGTAGTTGTGGATAGAGATGCTACCCTCGAGTTGAAGGTGAAGACGGTGAACGTAAGTACACAACCCAAGTTGTCTCCATCAACAACTGACGAGTACAGTATTTTTACGGAGTCGAGAAGACTATCAGACAAAGGGAGGTCTCGGGTCACCTGCCTCCATCACCCACGTTGACAGCTGATGGAGACGAAGATGGTGACCTTAAGCCTGATAACATGGCATCACGTATAGCGCCCACGATGAGGGTTCGGTCTGTGACGTTCCCAGTTGGAATGTGAGGGCAAGTTTTCTAGGTAGATCGGTAGTTTTATTTATCCAGGAAATTGTATCTGCTGCAAATTTACTTGATCGAACAATTGCCACGAGTAGTCAAACGTGGGGTCCATAACTGTAGGATGGCCTGGCTGCACATATGTGAAGTCCGGCGTGCTGATATCTTGGAGGCTATCCTCAAGTCGCGCAATGAGCTTGTCGCAAAGACTTGGCTTGGGTTCATTCTTTTGTTTTAGAATATCCAGGTGTAGCCTGATGTTTCTCATGTCTAGAAGATGGTCAGTACTTGCCTCGGATATGTACGATAATGCTTACCATCTATCTCTCCCACTCCCCCTTGTAACCCTTGCAGAACTATCAAGGCCGCCCAGGTTATCATGATCAAGTCCCAATTAGCCCAGATGGAATCATCATGCTGGTGAAGCTTCAGAGTCGCCCTTGCTGACAGGAGTAGCTCCTCCTGCTCATTTGAGGTTATACTATGTGCCCAAAGATTGCCACTTCGCGCAGGATGGTAGATCGATAGCACGAGTAGTCTATGGAGGACATACTGACGAAGAACCAACTTGCTGCTTTGGTCATCAGGTTCTGTCATCTTCCCCTTGAACTCCTGAAGCCAGTCATCCAGTTGCTTTGCCCAATCCTTGATAAGTATTCCATCAATGGCAGTGAAACTTGTGGCTGAACCATGGTAGCTCAGACTGGATTCCTGGAAGCAGGACCAGATAGTTGGTAACCTTCGCCCAGTGAAGTGACTCAGCCCCGTATGCATCATCCTAGAAAGCTTGTATAACTGATCGAGGGGTGACATGCGTAGAATTGGAAGTGGCGCTTCAATGGGTATTACTGGGCACGACAAATAAATCGATGAGTGCTCCAAGTCAACGATTTGAATGCCGCTGAATAGCTTGCGCCACTCTCTTGACGTATCGTCAACATGAGCAGGGCAATAGTCCAGCATTAGTCGGTAGCCAATGGCAATCCAGTTTCCAGTTTCCTTTATATTACCCTCTGTCAGCAAACCAGCAAGGACTATACCAAGGACAGTCTGAAAAGCCCATTCCTCTTGGGAGACGGTCGACTCTCGAGGTGTTCCAATTTCACTGCTGGGAATGCTTAGTTGAGCGATAGCGTTGCATAAGACGGTGAAGAATTGAGGTGCAATTTCTAACACGTCTGGTGGCCCACGGCTGCTTGAACAATACAAAATGGATGCAAGTAAGATTGGTTGAGGTGTTGAAAATGTTTGCTTATCGGGCATGAAGTGCAGTCCTGGCATCCTGTCATGAAAGCTGGGACAGGCGTTAGTAATGACTTTTAACAATGCAAAGAGATGAAACGTACGACGACCAAAGTGACTCAATAGTATCACGTTGCCAAATCGATGGTGGGACGCCTGGCGAACATCTCTGCAGGAGTACAATCGCATTCCAGAGTGGTCCATCAGGGGTTGGTTCTGGCGACTGTTCTGAAACTCCAGAGAACATTCCCACAGCCCCAAAATCCATATCACTATCGGTTACAATGGACAGTCTCTCCTCAACAACCTTTAACCTAGATAGGACGTTGTTCTTGAAATCTAGATCCAGGGTCCCTGAGAGCGAGGGCAACTGAGCTGCATTCGCTCTGGGCACAAACACACAAGGGAGTCCTGCTCGGCGACATCGACGGCATGCTTCGCTGCTACCCTGGAGGACGCATTTCATCTTCTGCTTCCGGCAGTTGACTTGGCAGCTTAATCAGCATTCAATGTCTTGGATGATCTGGTGCCCAATAGGTCCAGAAACAGGGGGTACCCACTGCAAGCCTTGCGGGCCTTGAGTGCTGAAGCCTCATCTGGGGCGTCGCGGTCCAAAGGACGGGAATCTTCGCCGAATGTCATGGTCGAGTGTCAGAGTGGACGTGGATGTCTGCTCTGCTGTGCTCAGTGGATGTGCATATGCAGAGTGGATGAAGCAAGAAATGTGCGGGGAGGCAGAGAACGGCGAAGTGACCGATATTTCCCTGGTGACTTATCAAGATAGTCATCCCCGGTCTAGTACAAATGTGGCTACTCGATCCGGCGTTGACCGCTACCGGGCCGGACTTTGCCGTATAGCCTGGCGATGAGATTGCACCATTCCTGGTCAATGCGGATTGAGCTGACTGCGGAATTATTAACAGTTTTGGTATTAGTCTTTGACCTTGCCTCTACAATGCGTAACGTACTCACTGTTTCCATCTTTACGTATTATTTCGCCTGTCTTGCTTTGCCATGTTGGAGGATGGCTTAGGGGACAGCCAGCAGGCGACTGTTCAATCGGTTGCCCAAGAGTTTGAGGTTGGGAGCGAGAAAATACAAGAGATAACGAACTATTTTGTCAAGCAGATAAGTATGTATTGTGTCTTGCTATCTCCTGTGTATCTACTGACCCAACCTATCAGAACATGGTTTGAAAGACAAGCATGCTTATCAGATACCATCTTTCGTCACTCATATCCCAAGTGGCCGAGAGAAGGGCCTTTTCCTTGCAGTCGATCTTGGCGGTACAAACTGTCGAGTGTGTGCTGTGACACTTCATGGCGACTCGACTTTTGATGTGTTTCAGAGGAAGCACCTCGTCCCGCATGATGTTCGAGTGCACTCAAGTCACAAACCTCTATTCCATTTCATCGCCTTGAAGATCCAAGACCTTCTTCGCGAGCATACGAGTGAGGGAAGTAGTGATAGTTCCGAGATTTCCTTCAATCTTGGCTTCACATTCAGCTTCACTTGCGAACAGACATCCATCTCCAGCGGTACCCTCGTCCACTGGGACAAAGGATGGGATATTCCAAGCACTCTGGGTCAAGATCCTTGCGCATTACTACAGGAAGCGATTGATGAGATCTCATTACCGGTACGAGTTCGCGTTCTGGCCAACGATGCGGTCGGAACGCTGCTTACGAGAGCATATACCTCAAAAACGAAAAACTCCACCTTGGCATCTATAATCCTCGGGACCGGCACAAATGCTGCGTATATTGAGCGCGTGGCAAATATCCACAGACTCGATACAACGACTGATGGCCCACAAAACTCTGATAGTGACGGGATCATGGTGATTAATACAGAATGGGGATCATGGGACGACGGGCTGAAAGTTCTTCCTCAAACACGGTTCGACAAACTCGTCGATGAGTCTTCTTCAGATCCTGGATGTGGCCTTCTTGAGAAAATGGTCTCTGGCATGTATCTTGGAGAGTTATTGCGCTTGTCACTATTGGATCTGTCGCGCAACAGTGCATTAGACATGTCATTTCCGGATGGCAGCCCTATTTACATGCATATGGGCATTGAAAGTGCATTCTTATCCAAGATTGCAGAGTCGACACCACAGGATTCACCGTCAGCTTTGTCCTATATCACCGACACTCTAGTAGCAACAGGTGTGACATCGAGGGACTTGCAAACTATCCAGACGCTGGCTACTCTTATCGTGAAACGATCTGCTCGCTTGGTGGGCGCCGGTCTTGCTGCCATCATCATACAGTCTGGCAGGCTTGATACTTCAGGCATGTCTCAGAAGACGGGCATAGGAGCGCATACACATCAAATACACGAAGTGTCGACATCGTCACAGAATGGCAGCCGGAGGAACACCTTCAGTCGGTTTATGCGACGCATGTTTGGCTGTATACGCCCAGAGGAGCCTTTGCAGGCATCGACAAGGGGATCGTCATATGACTCCAAAGACACCCTCGAGTCTTCGGAATTGGCAGATGAGGTGATTGATATTGCGGTCGATGGCTCACTATTTGAGTTCCATACTTCTTTCGAGGGCTTTATGCGTACTGCTCTGCGTGACGTTGAAGCAATTGGGAAGACGAATGAAGCAAGGATAAAAATAGAGCTTACAAGAGATGGTTCTGGGACTGGTGCGGCACTCATAGCTGCGGCTGCAGCGTAGCATATGCATATTGATATAGAAGGTTAAATAGATCTTGACGACAGAAGTTTATAACATTGGTTCTTCTAATAATCAAGATGCCTGAGGAAGCCAATTCCCTCTCCTTAGATAAGACCTGCATCTGTACAGCGTTTTTGTTGTTGCAAACCCAGAGAGAAAGGCCAAGTGCCTATATGTCGCTCTTGGAGAAACTCATCCGACACCATAAAGCCATCTACTCTACTTCGAAGGCTTTAGCACAAAGTTGTCAAGCTTAAGTGTCAGCTTCCCATCTCCCTTGCCCGTCTCTTGACCCGGCACAATCCAATTCACGACCAAGGTACATTTGCCAACATTAATGTTATACGGCAGTTTCATCGAGAGGTTAACCCACTGGTTCACCTTGTGTGTAGCTCGCTGCACAGGATACCCAAGTGAACTGTTGAAGGAATTGGGTCCAAAGGCGAGTGTTCCAACTTGGCCCTGGCCCTTGGGGTCGTAGACCCAGATAGTCATTCCAGGTTGGCGGGGGTCCAGACCCTGAGCTGCACCCTTGGGTAGGTACATGGACCATGAAAGATCGTACTTTCCAAACTTGCAGTTGGTGAAGTTCTGTTCAAGTCTGCTGAAGCCATAGTCATTCTGTGTCGTGGCAAGACCAGAGATCTGGAGAGCCTGGTCGCTCTTGTAGCCAGATGTCACGATCTTCTGGCTAGTAAGCTTGGGGTAGTACGGAGCATAGACCCATGGTTCTGGCTTATGTTAGTGGGATATTGATGGTTAAGCGAGTTTACTTGGTAGTGACGGAAAAGGTTGGGAATTATGGTGATGTTATCGAAGACTTACTAATGGACTTGGACTCGAAGCCGGCGTTTTTGAGCATGTTTGAAGGATTGGTGCAAGCTCGCTTGTCGAGAGACGAAACGAGGGAGCTGAAGACACCTGAGGGCGCAGCAAGAGTTGAGGCAACAAAGGCCAATGAGTAGAAAAGCTGTATTTTGACCATCGTGACGAATCGAGAATTCAGATTTCGGGTTCTAGTTTATCAGAATCTCCAAATAAGAAGAACACTTTTGCAGACCACACCGTCTTTATAAGGACTGTCACTGGGCATTGTTGTTAATCTCAGCGACGCATGTGAGCTCATGTTTTTCTCGTGGCTTTGGTCTCGATCTGTTTGGGCGTTGATCGAGACCTTCAGGGCGTTCAGCTAATCTAGATAGTCAAGTAGCTACACGAGCTATTGACTGCTAGCTTGGCTTGCATGCCAGTTCAGGAACTTCAGCTTTCCACCTGCTCGGTACCATTTTGTGCTAGTTGACGTTGATTGCAGAAGAAGTTAGCTTGTACCGAAATGATGAGTTTATTGGTGGGTCTGTGATCCGCTTTGGATAACGAAAATCGAGCTAAGATAAGCGTTGCTGAGTAGCTGCGGATTATAGATTTCCCGATACTTCTTGTCCTTCAGCCCCAAGCAGGATGTTTCTTGCTTGCATTGGTGTCATTTGCTTATTGCTCATGGATGTCACCAAGAGCTATCGACCTGGATATTAGTTACATAGACTGTGTTGTGTTTTTGTTCTGTTTTTGTGGTGGAGATTGCAAGAAACCCGTTTCGTTCATTGACATCTTTTAGATTAAGATGGTTGGCTAGCTCAAGATGGTTGAAGAACAAGCATGCAATGATATAAAGAGCTGATCCCAAACCAATTCTCTAACGAGCTACTATGAAATACTAGTATATGCATGCTTGTTTATATAATAATAGTAGGCTGCAACGAATACAATGGAAAGCATCAGAGGCTCCCGGGTAGCATCCGAAAGTGACCAGACTTGACCTCGGATGGAACCCGAAGCAGATGCGGGGTGTACGAGATCCACCAATCGGAGCACAGAGATATGGTTTCCGGGAGCCTGAATCCCAGAATTCCGTTGGTGATTGGCAATTCCGATACGTTAAATACATTCTTAGATGGACTTTCGCGTGAGACGGGGTTGTTACTATCACTCACTGTATTAATATCGATCCTCAGTTAACTCAAGGAATGTCGAAAGAATTTTCCGAAGAGGATATCGCCGCGCATAACACGCCGGATGATCTATGGCTGGCGATCAATGATAAAGTCTATGACTTTACGGATTTTGCGCCAGATCACCCAGGAGGTGCCGAAAGTGAGTAGCCGCAGCTGTATAATAACGGAATTCTCATAAACTAACACGGGGAAAGTCATCTACCAATATGCTGGCAAGGATGCGAGTGATGAATACAACAGTTTTCACGCGCCGTCATTGGTCCAGAAAGCACTAGAGGCCAAGTATCATCTCGGATCTCTCAAAGTGTCTAGCAACAAGAAAGAGTCAGAATCCAATGGGCAAGCAAAGAATGAACCAGGAAATCCCAATGAGAGACCTCCTCTTCGCGACATCATCAACTTGCACGACTTTGAGAACGTAGCATCAACAGCACTGGCAAAGAAGGAATGGGCATATATTAGCGGAGGAGCGAACGATAATCTCACTCGTGACGCAAACGCCTCATTCCTTGGACGGATCTGGTTACGGCCAGCAGTCATGAGAGATGTCCGAACAGTCAACACCACAACTGAGCTATTCGGGTGCAATCTCCAGTTGCCAGTCTACATCTCACCAACTGGGGCGGCATTGACTGGTGGTGAACAAGGAGAGCTCGCATTAGCCAAAGGAGCGGCAAAGACAGGCATCATCCAGACACTGGCGACACCCTCTTCCTTCCCACATGAAGATGTTCTTGACGTCACGCCAGAACGAGCCTTTTTCCAGTTATACGTGAACAAGAACCGAAAACTGTCCGAAGACCTGCTGAGAAAAGTCACAAAAACCGGCAAGATCAAGGCACTCTTCGTCACAGCAGATTTACCCGTAGTGTCCAAGCGAGAAGCTGACGAGAGGGTTAAAAGCGCGAACGTCGGACCAGGGGAAGATTGGAAAGGATCGGGACTGGCACGTCAGACGGGCTCATTCATTGACCCATCTCTGAATTGGGATGATATCACTTGGCTCCGTGCTCAGGTCAACGTCCCGATTGTTATCAAGGGAATTCAGAGATGGGAAGATGCTAAACTGGCTATGGAACACGACGTGCAAGGTATTGTCCTCAGCAATCACGGAGGGCGTGCAGCAGACACAGCTCCTCCGTCAATCCTGCTACTCTTGGAGCTTCACAAGAACTGCCCTGAAGTGTTCAATAAACTCGTCGTGCTGGTTGATGGCGGATTTAGAAGAGGTTCTGATGTTCTTAAAGCTATCTGCCTTGGAGCATCAGCTGTTGGTCTCGGACGACCTTTCGCTTACTCAGTCGGCTACGGCGAAGACGGCGTCGAACACGCCTTCAATAGTAAGTCACAATCACCAAAAGTCCAAGCGACACTTCCAGTACTAACACTCCCCAAGTTCTACGAGACGAGCTGGAAACCGCGATGCGTCTCTGCGGCCTGACAAACTTGGCAGAAGCCAGCCCCGACTATGTAAACACTTCGGATGTAGATCATCTTGTCCGCGTTGGAGGACATCCTTACGCCCGAAAAGTGCGGAGACCTAGTTCCAAGCTCTGATGAGGTTACATACAGAACAAAGCCTGGGAATAGCCGTGCGGGTATCGACATTCCGAGAAATGCGCATGGTTTTTCGGCAACTTCACGATCGATTATCCCTCCGACCCGGCATAAATGGCGTGGCTAAGTTGATGAGGTTACAATATCGGTATAGAAGAGGGTTGGGTGCTGAGAAGAAATGAGGGGAATGGGTTATATTAGATCTGGGTTCAATATCTGTGCTTAGTTTTGCATTTTGCCACCGGGTAAAATACGTAAAATGAAGGAGGGCATGTCAAGAATTAATTGACAATTTACTTGGAAGCTGACCGTTTATTAGTGATATCTCTCTGTGGATCTGCCTGTGGAGTCACGGCTTGAGCGAGTAACCATTCCCGAGAGGATGAAACCGGTCCCAGTTTAACCGCTTGCACTGCAATGCCGGAGGAACAATGCCCGGATCGTCGAATAAAGCCAAAGCTGAAGCTTAGAATGGCAACATGTCACAACCCAGTCTCCGCATTGTCGAACCACGTGGCGATGTTCCAGATCGAGGGCCCGGCTGTTTATCAGCTGCCCTGTATCGACGACCCCCTCTGAAATCACCCGTCGAATCATGGGTTGTTCCGTCCGTTTGTGGTTTAATTGCTAGGGGCACAGGGGGTCGCGAATTTAGCCTGAACACAACATAGCAGCGTTTCAGGACATATTCCCACTGGGGTCAAAGGCCTGATTGATCTATGCAATGTTATGATCAGGGAGGAATAGTTTCGGGCCGGCTTGAATGGAGAATTTGTTTGCTTGCTGAAACAATACCTCGTTCAGTGATCATCCCTATATAAACACTCCTTGGCACCAACAATCAATATCGCTCTGCCTTGTCAATCACTTCTCTTTCTTCACTTTGTATATATCTACCTTTTTCGTACATATTCACCCACAATGAAGTCATTCCTCAAGGCTGCTGTCAGCACTTTCCTGCTCGTTGGCACCGTTGCCGGCGCTGCTATCGAGGACCCCGTTGAGCTCTTCAACCGCCAGGCATCCGGTGTTGTCATCCGCCAATGCACCAGACCCGGTGTCCTCGCTCTCGCCTACGATGACGGCCCTGGACAGTACACCAGCCAGCTCGTCGACATCCTCAACAACGCCGGTGCCAAGGCCACCCTCTTCCTGACCGGTACCCTCTACGGCTGCATCTACAACCAGCAGGCCGCCATCAAGAAGGCCTACAACTCTGGCCACCAGATCGCCAGTCACACCTGGACTCACCCCCAGAACTTCGGCAGTCTCAGCACCGACGGACTCAAGCAGGAGATGCAGAAGGTGGAGCAGGCCTTGGTCAACATCATCGGCAAGAAGCCCGCCTACATGCGACCTCCCTACCTCGCCACTGGCGGCAACGTGCTGCCCACTATGCAGCAGCTCGGATACAAGGTCATCACCGACGATGTCGACTCCGGTGACTGGAATGGCCAATCGGCGCAGCAGAGTCTGCAGAAGTTCCAGCAGGCTGGTGCTGGTGGAAACGGTCACATTCCTCTCATGCACGAGACATACGCCAGCACGGTGCAGACTCTCACTCCTGCGTTGATCAACTGGGCTAAGCAGAACAACCTCAAGCTCGTCACTGTTGGTAAGTTTGGCAAGAAATGGATAAAGTATAAGAAGTGTTGCTAACAATTCGTAGCTGACTGCCTTGGTAACGCTGGTGGTGCTTACCAGTCTGGAACCTTCAACGGCAACGGACAAAACCACTGTTAGGTGACCAATTAGTATGACTGAAAAGATTGTTGGAACAAATCTACGAGTTGCTCTTTGCGATGTTGTTTTCAAGTTGAGGCGGTTGTATCAACGGGGTTTTTAAGTCTAGTGATTCAGATAGCTGAGCTACATCACAATGCCAAGTACATATTTCTTTCTGCAAATGGCTTTGCCTGACGCAGCGTATATATATACAGAGACCTATTAGGCCAAAATAATGCTGCTCCCATACCCTTCTCGAGACTCTTAGAACCACGGAAACCCCTCTTTTTCTCTTCTCGTTACCACTTGGGAACATTGGTATCAAGGAGAGATATAAAGTGATTCAACTATACATACGATACCCAGAGTTGCACGGAGCATAGGCAAATGTCGTTAGTGGCAACGTGGATACAGGCAGTGAGCGTTCTGTCGACGTTTATCCTCCCGAGGTTGGAGAATTCGTTGATGGAAGTGTCGACACTAACGTATGGGTTGCCAAGCTCGCTGATCCAATCATCAAAAAGATCAAGTGGCAGGACATACGTAGTCTGGGTATTGTAATTTCCCTCAAGGAAGAACATCTCATTAACTTAACGCGTAAATGAATAAATCTGTTATCACGGAAGATCACTATCAACTATAGACATTTATGTACCCAGAAGCTTACGGTGGGGCTTTCGAAATGGAAATTGGTGTACACTTCAGTTCGCCTATAACTAGACATTATACTTTACTCTTCCCTATAGGTCTTAAACGTCGATTGGAGATCATATCATTGGTCTACTGTCTATCTAAGCCCAAACATTCCGAAATAGATACAAATTTGAAACCCTTAGAGGTAAAGAGATCCAATAGGTGTTGCGTTACAACTGTGGTGCTTGTATGGTATCGGCCATGCATCAAGACGATGGGTCCTGCATAGTCTTCCTTATCGATGTTGGGCTGATTGCCTACCCAATTCTTGATGATCTCAATGGTGGACTCATATTTGTCATCCGTTCCAAAGATCCAGTCCAATGTGTCCATGTTCCACTGTATAATGCTGTACCCATTGTCATTCAGGGTCATTCTGCAGTCAATTTCACATGCGCCATAAGGGGGCCTGACGATACTGGATCGTAACCCAATCACATCATACAGCCATGCATTCATCTTTTCCTGTAAGGCATTAGCTTCAAAGAATAACGACAAGATATACAAAGCATACAATATTATCCAATGCCTTGTCATGGCCAGCGTCATCTAGGTTAATGTGGTCCCACCTAACGGGCATTAGTTGAATAGACTGCAAAGGCCTTGCTAAAACTAACGTATGGATTCCAATTTGATGACCGGCTGTATGTGCAGCACGCACGTACTTATCCAATTTCACCGTATGGTAATGGTGTGGAGCATTTGGAAAGAATGTCGCTGTTGCGTTGTAGCCCCTTAACAGCGCTAAGAGGTCATATATCCCCTCGTTAGGATTATCGTCATATGTGAGAGCGATAGTGCGTGGTGTAACACATCGTCCTACAGAGATTAATCGGAGACTTTTCATTGCTGCGAGCTCGCTGGGTTGACATACTGTATACCTTTGTGCGTTGCTTCAAGGTAGAGGATGCTCCATAGTCTGAACTTCCCTGGAAGCTGAAAAGGATTAGAATGTCTTGGCGTATCAGATCTGAGCACCTTACTAGAAGAAAACCAGGGCGGCTCCGAGTAGTATCAATATCCCCTTGTGGGCTGGCTGTAAGCTGGACATGACTTGAGTGGGTTTTTGTGGCGTGAGTATCCGTAGATGTGAAAACTAAAGGCGAAAAGAGTCTAGCAAAGATTCAGAATACGAATTGAACCAGCATACCCACCTCTGTATAAATCTGTCATAACAAGACCTACTCCAGATCTCCGCCTCAAAAGTACCATACACCCTTCCGAGAATTCCACCCGAGGTAGCGTCACCCCGCAGTCGGCATTTCTCTCTACCAACTGTAAGGCAACGTCTTTCACCGCTTGAAGAAAATCTTTCATCATCACATCGGTCCGGCAGTTCCGATGTCACCTTCATCACATCACCGCCTTGATGTCTTTACGGGCATTGAGAGTTGGGGCTACTAAACGTTAAGTAGCGGGGTGAAAAACGTGTGCGCGTCTGTGCATGAACCTGGTTCCTGGTAGCGATGTAACAGCGGGTGACTTCGCTGAACTTTAAGTTTGGCTCTCGGGCAATATTCTTTTTGATGTAACATCACGGCAATTCCGTGTGAAGAAATCGGTAAGGACAAGCAAGTGGCTTTTCCAGGCGATGAAGTAAGGCGTGCGATGGAAGCACTGGGATTGAGGCACTGACAGTTGGGAAATCGGGATGTTTTGCTCATTGTGTGGCTGTGGCATTACTTCTCTTATACAAGTGAAACCATGCTAGGAAAAGTTATGTCAGTCACTAAGACTTGTACTTATCATCAATTAGGAATTAGGACACTATTCACTCGTTACTCTTCATGCATCATCAAGTAGATATGACTACCAAAAAAGAAGGACACATACAGTGGATCGAGGTATGTTAACAGTAAAGCACCAGCGTTTCTTGATAAGTACCGTCTAACGAGTATTAGGGCCTCCGTGGCATCGCGTCAACGCTGGTCTGGATCGCACATGTAACGCGTGCCTATGATCTTGATCTCTATTCTCCAGTATCTCGCGAAGGACTAAGACCACGGATTTTCCAACTCCCTTTCCTGCGGATTTTGATCCAAGGCCGAATGGGCGTCATCATCTTCATCTATGTCACAGGCTATGTATGTGCACTAAAGCCACTGGCGCTCTTTCGACGGGGCAATTATGAAGCAGGGTGGACTTGCGTTTCCAAGTCTGCACTTCGGCGACTTCCACGCTTGTTGTATCCCAGTGCCGTTGCAACAGGTATAGCTTGGGCTGCGACACAACTGGGACTCTTTGAGGCTGCGAAGATGACGAATAGCTACTATCTGACCCAAACAGTCCAGGACAAGTTGCCGCTGTCTTCAGCAGTCGGGCAACTCTTTGTCAATATCTTCAACACCTGGACGGGAGCTGGAAATAAGTATGATGTTCATCAGGGCACGCTCTTCGAACTCTTCAAAGGCGGGATGTATGTGCTTTTGTTCATCACTGCAACTGCAAAGGTTCAGGCAAAGTTCAGAATGGGCGCATCGTTAATCCTATGGGCCTACCTTTGGGCTTGTGGCCAACGTAAGTAGTCTTCTTGGAATGCATTGCTGCGGATATGGCTGACAGACCTATAGCGTACTTCATGCAATTCTGGTGGGGAGTCTTCATGAATGACTTGCATAACTCTAGACTGTCTCAGCGTATCTCATGGAGCAAGTCTAGTTATATCCCCTTTTTAGGTTTCCTGTCCGTAGCAGTGGGCCTGTTCTTCGCCTCATTCCCTGAGAGCCGCATCGAATTGGCTCCCTGGTCACACTGGCAAAATCAGATCTTGACAGCAATTGTCCCCAAGGACTCCGAATTCCCCAAGTTCGCATCTTCATTCGGGTTCTGTCTTTTCACGATTGGCGGAGTCTTGTTACCTGGGTATACAGACATTCTATCCCACCGTATCCTGGTTTGGCTCGGGAAGCGATCTTTCGCCGTGTATCTTCTCCACGGCACGCTGCTTAGATGGTTACTTACATGGATGGTATGTGGGACTGCTGTATCACCCAATCTACAGGTTCAACAGCCAGGAGGTGCTTCTCCAAAACTTGAATATGCGGGTAATACGTGGTTACTCTTTTGTCTACCGGCTTGGCTTGGGGTTCTATATGGACTCGCTGAGATCTGGACAAGATACATTGATACGGCAGCTGAACGATTCACCAATCAGCTTGTTGCCTACATCCGACAGGAGGAGTTGAAGGGCTTGTCATTGGTCTGAACATAAGTGCGTTAAGTAAATAATATTACTCTCGCAGTACTTGAATAGAATGGTCCACGGCAACTTTTGACATTATAAAACGCTTGTATAACATGGTAGAAATTTGAACGAAATGCACATGTGCATTTACTCAGGAACACGTTGAATCGAGTTATCTCTTATCCTCTTCATCTATACGTAAGTAGTTGTGGTGTTGGTCCTCCATGTGCCATAGAACAGTAAGCATTTTTGGGCCACTGATCTGAATAACCCGACGAAAGTCTGCGTTTGAGTGAAACTCTTATTCTTCCCTGTCACCGCCTACTCACTGAATGATAGTCATCACTTCCCCGAATAGCATCATTATCCCTCGATAATTGCAGCATGTAAGGATGCTTTTACAAGAGGCGGTGTGATACTCCTGCAGTTTGCGGTCTGCAGGCTCGACTCGATAGCCACGACCCTTGTCACGACGTCTTCATCGGGTTCATGAACAAGACGCCGATAAACTTCTGACTCGTATTCCGAGCCCTACTCTCTACGTTACATTAGAGCGGGTGGGCCGATGGCGATGTAGCCTCGGCAAGTCCTCAACTCGAGGCGAACCTATCGAAGCTCTGAGATATGATCTCAACACGTTTTTTTCATCCACCGTCTCTTCAGGGCCAATGAAAAACGACCCGACGGTAATGTCGTTCGACGAACGGATGAGCTTTAGAGAGTTTAAGCTTCATCGGCGAACTTACCAAACGCTCGGGCTATTTTCGCCACAGGCTAAATGCAACAAAATCAACGGTTACTGCCACTTCTTTAGATTCAGTGCCTAATCATTCTAAACGTAATTGTCTATGCCTTGAAATTGCAACTTAAGAATCAATCTCTGGCACTTGCAAAATGACAGAGTCTTATCTTCGTCTTTCGTTTGGCATCTTAAACATCCTTGGATTAGTTCTACTATCTTTTGTACCATGGCCAACTCCTCCTCCAATCTTCATTGGGCTGCCCGCCAAAGTTCTGCAGCTTATCGCCATCTTCTACAAGGTCGAGTACGTCCACATGGTATGGCGATGGATCAGATACGAACCTGTGCAAGCTCCCACCAAAGACGACAAGCTTCCCTTCATCAGCATCGTCATACCAGTCTTCAACGAGTCCGAGTTCGTTAGAAACTCAATCAAGTCTGTTGAACTATCAGACTATCCCAAAGACAGGATTGAGTTGATTGTTATTGACGATGGCTCTACTGATGATACATGGGAACATGTCAACAAGGCTGCGGGATCGGTCTCCACGTCTGGCGTAACACTTCGACTCTTACAGCATGCAGTCAACCAGGGCAAAAGAAAGGCCATACAGACTGGATTTGCCACCGCACTTGGAAGTATCATCATATCTCTCGACTCAGATAGCGTCGTGGAGAAGGGTGCACTTCGCAACATCGTGAGTCCTTTGATGAAGGACCCTTCAATCGGCGCTGTCGCTGGGCACTTGGCTGTCTTGAACATCTCGAGCCACAGTATCTTCTCGTTCCAGAGTCTTTTGCCGCGACTACTTGACATTGTCTTCGATCATATTGGTAACCTACCACGCTCAGCGCTCTCAGCTGAGGGGTTTGTCACGATCCTTCCAGGTGCTTTCTCGGCATTTCGGGCAGATGCCGTTCAATCTCATATCGATAGGCTATGTACAAGCACATTCCTTGGCGCACCTTTGAAACATGGCGAAGATATGGAGCTCGCATACCGCATTCTCTGTGACGGCTGGAGGACGGTTTACCAAAGCAACGCTGTCGTTCACACGATGGCCCCTGAAAATCTTGAAAAGGCGTTGCTTATGTTCTCTCGATGGGAACGTACCAACTATACTTTTCTATGCATGGGCTATCCGGCTTTGACAGTGCAGAAGACACTGAAATTATGGCTCGCGATGCGGCCCCAACGCGTCCAGCCCATGGAGTTCGTGGACAAGGAAAAACAGGAAGACGAACCATTCATCACCAAAGACGGAACAGGAAGCATATATCCATTTATTAACGTGGCATGCATCTGGCTGAAAGGGCCACTGATGCTCTTGGTCACCTACACGCTGCTAAGATGTGTGATTCTATATCCCAGACATGCGCTTTGGATATTACTGGAGATCTCAATTCTGACAGTTTGGAGGAGCTTCATGCTTATTCCAGATGCCCTTCGAGAGAAACATACAGAATATGTTTCTGATGTTGGCGGCCTACAAATCTATCACACAAATGGGAGACTGGTATGGCGATTGATGCTTTCCTGGCTGGCGGGGATGTTTCAGTTGGGGGTTCTGAGTTGGACCTCAATTTTTGGGATTGTGACTTTGAAGAGCCAAAAGTGGTGGACTAGATAAATGTCCTTTTATTTAGTTTATATAAATCATTGCATATAGATCTTTCAGCTTCTTTGAGAAGTTACATAGAGTTTATAAATAGATTATTATACTTTCACTATGTCATAGCTGGGAGTACCTGGCTAAATCTCAAAGAGCCCCGAAGTCTATGTAATTGCCGGGCCCCATTACCGAGCCAACTGAGTCAGGTAGGCTTCCGGCAAGAGGACAGCGACAATGATAGGCTGAACCAGCCGAACCAAGACAGCCCTGCCATTCTCAAATCTGAACGCTATATTAAAAACAAAATTGTTCATACCTACCACTCTGATTTAGTTCTATCTGTGCTGGTTTACTCCTGTGATCCATCTGCTCTAATACAAAAAATCGCATCTCTTGTTCCCTCTTGGAAACATCGTCAAATCTCGCATAAGAAGCAAGCAACCTCGTAGCCCGATGTTTGTCAATAACCAGCAAAAGGGGCCCGATGAAGCCCCCTGCCTATGTCATAGCGGCACTTCCTTTCCCGCAACTGACCATCCTCGGACCGACAAGAGCAGCCTTGGTTATGTCATGAACCTCGATACACAATTGACGACATTGTTGGTCGGAATCCGAGCATGTCTCGTATGTTCAAACGATGACCGGATAATGCAAAATGCGCTCCTGGCTCTGAAAGAAATGTTGCTGCTCCTTGAAACAGAGCAACGAGTCTATACTCCCTCGACAAGGAATGAATCACCTGAAAACACATGTTCATCGTCCAACCGTTCAGACGGTAGCCCTCGGGCACCTGGGAATGCTGTGAAGGAACAATTCATCTTTGGAAACATTGCGCTTGATGATACTGAGAGTACAGTCATCGCAAGAAGGCTTATCAGAGATGCAGCTATAAGAATTGGACAGAATCTTCGCTGGATTGGTTTGAATCGCAAGGCCGGGATAATAGGCTCTATTCATGATCAGCGATCTGACCAGGAAATAGAATTGGCTATGGACCGTGTGAAGATCATAGTAGCAAGAACATCTTTACATTTCCTATGATTCTTCAGATAGACAGGATACCTTTACAAGGACTTGATACCATAGAGTAGACAGGCACATATTCAGGGCAACCAATATATACATTTCCGCCATCTAGTCCTTTTATCACCCACGCAAGCACGTTAAAGACAAGCAATAGCAGTCTGCTGTCCACAGGAACACCATCCAATAAAGCTTCATACTTCTAAGTTCTGTCTGCTAGAATAAGCTCCTAGCCACAAGTCTCAACTGCAAATAACACATGCTTCGTACTTCCATTCTCTCCTATATACTGCAAAACTGCTCGCTTTCTAAAAGGTCTATCATTCCCGAGATGGCTTCTAATCGACTCTCAGCCGCTTCAAACATATGTCGGGCCATTTTGTATCGTCGACCTTGTTCGCCTTCCCCCATAGTAAGATTTGTCTTGTTTATGTTCTCTATTACATGAATCGCTCTCGTGATCCTGTATTTGACGAGTTCATATGTGCCAATAATGCCGTTTTGCCCTGTCAAGACCGAGTCGCCGATTTTCAGACGACAACTCTGGATAGCGTCAGGATTCTCCAGAGCTTCCGCAATTCGAGATGAGATCCAGTCATACAGTAAACCCAACGTGCTGGATAACTCCATGCTTCGAGACATACAGGCCGAACACCCCGAAATTCGCTTTTGCACCTGTTCGACTGACCATGAGACTTGTAGCACTGCATCCAGGCGTAGAGAACATGATTTCCCCGACCCAGCGATATACGTAAGTAGTTGGGCTTTGCTCAGTAGCTGGGGCCAAGAGGTTGCACACGGATGGTCGTCGAGATGACATGATCCGATTGGTCGTTTGGCGATGTCGGTGATTGTGGCCATGATGGAGTTGATCTCCATATCGAGCTCTGGAAGATGTCCATCGGATCTGTCTCTGTCAAGGCTTGCGTCTTTGTAAAACCCTGATAGGCTTGAGCAGGCATGGCTCGGTGACCACTCGCTAGTTGCACCATATCCTGGATATGGGTCTTCTAAGCCATTGCTAAAAGGAGCATTGTCTTGGCCCCATTCTTGCTTCAAACTTCTGGGAGAGGCCGAGCCAAGACCCTCATCTTTGCTCAACATCATATCCTGCAGCATCAAGTCATCCAAATCGCAGACACTCGAGGGCTGTGTGACGTCTGAGCTGGGACATGGTGTTAAAGTCCAAGGATCCTGTAACAAAAATTCGATGTCCTGAGAGTCTGGCGAGTACAGCAGAATATCTGGGTTTGATAAGATCGGTAATTCGGTTTCCGGACATGGCAGGCTTTTGACTGATTGGTCGATACAACTGATTGGATCGGTTTGCGGTACCCGGTTAATAGAGGATGTGATTAATGCTTTGCTTTGCTTTGGCTTAAGGCGCGGACGCCCAGCTCGCCGAGCTTGGCTGTATACGCAATCCAGGCCTCGTATCCGACATCGCTGGCAAGAAGGCATCTCACCGCTGCATTTGAGTTTGCTTTTGGTGCAGCTATCACAGCAGCCTCGAAGTCTCGGCTGGGTCATGGTCATCGAGCAATGTTTTCGCAGTAGAAGAGGGTTGTTGTGCATATTTCCTCAAAGAATCAACATTTATTTAATGAGTAAGTAGACAGCTTGGTTGCTGATGAGACAGGCGGCTTTTGAGGTCTTTGCGTTCTCAAGAAACATTCAATGTGCTCAGACCGCCAGAATTTCGGGATCGGCGATCCCATCAAGGACTGCCCTGTCATTTTGTCAGTACTACTCTCTTTGTGAGCTGCCAGACTTTTAAGTTACCTGACCGCCATGCGCTGGTTGCAGCTAAGACCTGTAGCTCAAAGCTTATTCTCAACCGTGAACTTGGTAAACTAATTGGATGAATGCCCCAGAGACGTTTAAGCTGTTTATCAATGCATTCTCTTTTCGTGAAGGGTATTACGCTTTAATATAATATACAAAATCAATAAAAGATATAGTCTGTACCAACCGCATTACCAATTTCGAAGCCAAACTTTGCAAGATATAAGGTTTATACAAGAATAAGAAACGAGGTCGCATTGGCGTTGGAGGCCATGTTACACCAACCGCATCAACGGAGAATGAACATACAATGTAGTGGGAGCCTGGCGATGTATCCCAACAAGGAAGTATCACGACCATGAATTTCTTGGTGATTTGTATGGGCTTACTGAGGTCTGGACTACTTAAACTTTTTGTTAGCTGCCAGCTCTTTGCGCCAGAGAGATACAGTATGTATGTAAGCTCAAGCGGGGTGAAGTCAGCCCTGAAATACAGGGGACTCGCCTGGATACAGCCCTGAGTTGTTGAGATGCGCTGCCTATGTATATTAATGCGCCGCCCTTTGATCACAGGTCCAGGCGACCGTAAGACCGAGTAAAGAAAGGCAGGAAGTTTAATTTATATCCTTACTAAAACCCGTAGTTTAAGACCACTAGAGCATGCACTACCACTTTTTCTGCCCAAAGAAGCCAGCCTTCTGAATAGTATCTCTCGCTAGCTGCCAGTACCAGACTGTTATGGGGCTAATATTATAGTTAGACTGGTACTGGGTGAACCCACTGGTCTTCTTTTTCATTTCTGCGGCAGCCTCTGGCGTGACTGCAATTCCAATTGCGAAAACAGCAGAGTATTGCGAATCAGTCTTCAGCTGCGTCGTGATCTTCTTTTTGTCGTCTTCCATATCCTCTGCAAAGACAGCAGACGAACTTTTCGAAGGTGCAGTGTCCAGTATATAGTCCCCCGGATTCTTAGGGTCACTCCTATGTTCCTCTCTCGCACTTCAGCTCGAATAGAACATTGCCCGGTCCCGAAATTTCGATGTCGATTCTTTGAGCCGCATTCGTGAAGAAGTGAGATTCGCGTTTCAGCCAAATCGTGCTGCCTTCGTTATACCGATAGCCATGGGCACGAGTTAGGTAGAACGCCAGCTCGACTTGCGCCCATCCCTCCCACCCGCCACTGGTCTCTTGCGCGAAGCTGATAATGTCGTGTTTGTGATAAATCCACTCAGCGATGGATTCGAGTACAGGATTGGAATATCTTATGGGGGAAGGTTCCATTGAAGGTTTTTCAGTCTGCATAGTGCCGGTTTCGCAGTCTATGCGGGAAAAACCGATGATGATAATAGGACAAGAGGTGAGGATAAGTAAATGTTAATAGCTATGGATAAGCTGAAAAGGTACTGCAGAAAGGTGCGGCGTCGGTTTGATGCTTAAGTATAGGTAGAAGTGAAGTAGCCAGCTGTTACTGCTGGTGTATGAACCTTTAAAGAACAGGACAGTCTTCAGTCTCTTTATATGCCAAAGGTCAGGCTTCCTTCTATTCGATGATTAAAGACAATTTCGGAGTTCACTAAAGATAGCTCTGCATTAGGGGACCTCGAGTCTGTGGATAATGGATATTCTGCAGCCAATCCAATATGAGGCTGGAGCCTTCATCGAATAGCTAATGGTTTCCTGACTGAAGGACCTTATACTGTCTCACTCGACGTGTTCCAGAGGTGGCCAATTTCAGCAAGCTGAGCCAGCGTAAGACATTATTTTCCTCTTTCTGGAAGCACAGCTAGCCACGGCGTGCCAATAATAACTAATAGCTACAGTTTTGCACGAATAGCTGTATGGCGCATGTGGGGTCAGGACAGGACGGTCATTTCCCGTGTTCAATAGAGTCAGGCTCGACTGAATTGTGGCTGGCTGAAGATGCATTGTGATAAAGATGCATGGGTGCACTGACTCTTGGGGGCAAAGAATCACAATCTGCCACGCCAGTTTCAACCTCGAAGATTAGGGATATATGACTCTAGCTACAAAGCAAACCTCGATAGGGCCTAACAATATGATGTGATAAGTGCCTAATAATGTATCCTAACGAAGTTGTATCACAACTCAAATCCCGGTTCGAGTTCCCAGTCGTAAAGAAACCTGACATCAACACGATCACTCAGGAGGCCGGCGGTTACCCCGACTCTCACTTCCTCCTCTGGGACCAGATCGATGAAGTTGTTGTCAAAGACCAGGTTATTACCATCACTGTCGCATGCACTCAACACAACTCCTTTGGCCGGTGCATTGGCCCTCACAATGACTGCTGATCCATCATCCACTATTTCTGCAGTGACCTTCAGATCGGAAGACATATGCACATACTTGAGAGGCTCTGGCCAGCTCACCCATCTTGCGAGTTGTTCTCCAGACGAGACGTGTCGTATGTAGGCAACCAAAACTGTTTGATCTGGGTTCGGAATATCCAGCCCGGCCACAAGCTCAGTTGAACGGTTGCCTTTCAGAACATGTTCCTTTAACGCGACTGCATCCTTCCATTGAACGGATTTTCCGCTTTGGATATCAAATGCCTTGACCTCCAGATTGACTCTCATCTCACCCAAATGACCATTGACAGCCCAAATATCGACCTTGTGCTTCTTGTCTAGATAGCCAGTGGTGATATAAGGTGGCTTCTCTGTGACGACTCGTTCCATTCCAACAACCATCTTATCCAGTGCTCGCTTAGTGATGTAGTAAGCAGGTTTGGGATTCATGTCTACATCAACGAGTGCCCAGCTAATACCAGGCCAGATGTCGTTCAGCTGCCAGACCAAGACACCACCGCAGTTCTCTTCCCCAGGTCCTCGGAACTCACGTCGCCAACAGTTATAAGCATACGCCATCGCTTCGGCCTGGAGGAACTGCGTGCAGTACACAAAGTCCTTGAGTGGGTTCATTCGGAAGCGATAATTCTCGCCCATGTACATTGGGTACCGTCTCTGGTGACCAGGGCCTTTATCGTGGACGTCGAAGGTCCTCGACTGTGCATGACGCTCGTTGGGAGAAGTGATAGCTCGGTGAAGAGTCTGGAGGCTGGGAGCTGACTCGAAGCCAAATTCGGAGATGAAGCGAGACATGTAGGCTTTGTAGTCCTGGTATGGTGACATCTGGCCATGCCAGACATCCCAGCAGTGAGTGTCACCAACTGTTGTGTCGTTGGAAAAGCTTCCACCATACGGAGAGCTAATCCAATAGGGGACATCAGTGCCTGATGCTTTGATGACGGAAGGGAGAGTGCGTTCGTAGATCTCACGTGCTGGAAATGTGGTCTTGTCCCATGGACCGGTCGTGTCACTGTAGTCAATATCCCAGCACCGATCTCCGTCTGCGCACATGTAATCCTCGTTGTTTCCGCACCACAAAGTAAGAGAGGGATGATGACCAACACGCTGCACGTGTTGCTCCGCTTCGATCTTGGAATTGGCAACGAAGTCCGGGGAGGCCGGGTAATTGCCGCATGCGTATAAGAAGTCTTGCCAGACCATGATGCCTTCACGATCGCAGATGTCGTAGAAGTCGTCGCTCTCAACAATCCCGCCGCCCCAGACACGAATCATGGACTGATTCCCTGATTTGGCAACAGTGATCCATTTCTCATAGGTATCTCTCGACACTCGCGGTAGCATGAAGTCGGCGGGAATCCAGCATGAACCTCCACTGAAGAGACGAATGTTGTTGACTTCAAAGACGAATGAAGTGCCTGGCTGGTCCTTGAGCGGGTGCTGTAGTAGACGCAATCTTCTGATACCCAACTTTCTGCTCACAGTATAGTTGGGAATACTAACTTGAAGAAGATAGAGGTTCTGCTCCCCATACAGGAATGGGTACCATAATTTTGGCTTGTCAAGCTTGACCGTAAAGGATAGAGCGCCTTTAGTCGACTTCGATGCTTTATCGTCAACAACAATGGCCCCTGTTTCAACGTCCAGTAACCGGACCTGAACATCATTGATACTGTTGCGACCCTCCAATTGGGCTTCGACTTTGATGTCCACAGAGGAGAGATCCGGGGCAACATCTTGGGTGACACGGACATCACAGATGCGTGACTCGTAGACCTCCAAGTATATGGGCTTCCAGGGACCGCTAGTGTTGACGCATGGTCCCCAGTCCCAACCCCAATGATACTGAGCCTTCCTAACAAAGAGTCTCTCAGACCCACCAAAGCTGACGCCTCTTCCCTCCTTGAGCGTCTTGTATCCAATGCGCTCACGTTCGGAACGACCATATGCTGGGGCAGCTTTGAACCTCAGCTCAAGAACAGATGATTTCTCTCTACCCCGCAGCATATCGGTGACATCAATACGATGAGACCTGTGCATATTGTTGCTGAACAAGATATGCGAATCGTTCAGATACACGTCAACCACTGTATCAAGGCCATCGAACACAAGCTCTGCCTTTTCAGATGGTTTCAGGTCGACTGGAGAGATCTCCTCAGTACGATATGTCCAGTCAGCATCATTGACCCAAAGACACTTCAGCTCGTTGATGTCGATATAGGGATCGGGGATCAACTCATGATGCAAAAGATCAATGTGAGCGACAGTTGGAAACTGGGCGACAGGTAGGAAGGATGAAGCAGTGCCATCGTTCAGAGAGCTGGCTTGCTTGAACTTCCAACCTTTATCCAAGTGGATTTGACGCACCATGATCACTGCGAGGGAAAAGATATCGAGAATAGTGAATGAAGCGTCTCCTGTGAGTGAAGCCGGACAGTCGATGCGGGGAACCTACAACTTATGTTCTGACTATGGGGGTTACACCGGAAGTGGATTAATCAACCAGTCGGCGATTTATCCGCCAGAACATGATTGATGATCAGACATGCGCGGTCTTACATTGGTAGGTGAAGTGTCTGATCTCCACCAACAGCTGACTACGGCGGTAATATGTAGATCCGTGCTAGCTGCAATGCAAGAAATAACTTCCAATTATCACGATATGCGGGCCTCAATTGCACATAGTTATTGAGTTACTGAAAGATATTTAACTCATATTAATAAACTAAAGAATGAAATAATTAAAAAAAAACATGTCTCAAGCCCGGTTAAATATTACTATTTGTAAATCTAGTAAGTAAATTCAACTTAGAGTTTAAAGCTACTAGTATATTTTTTAGCTAAAATAAATTATAATCTCTTTTTTAAAGTTTAAATTAGCATTTTAAGCTATATAAAATAGGTATTAAGTTAAATACTTATTAAATTAAATAGCTTTATTATAAATATAAATATTTAAGTATTAAAGTAATATATATATTAAGTAATTATTACAAATAATATTATTATAATTCTATAAATACAACCTTTAATATTAAGTTAAAAAGGTTATATTACTATACTTATATAGCTAAAAGGTATAAGATACTAAAGAATATATTAAAATAATAGTTTAAACCCTCTTAAATAAGTCCTTAAGATTATATATACAGCGGTATTTCAATATCATAACTGTCTACTTTACATTCTAGACACCCAGGAAAATGTTTACTAAGGTATTTAGTTAATTTAACCGTTGCCTTGTAGCGCCTAGCAGGATCCGGAATCACTGTGATGTTGTTGATCCGTGCTGGGGCTGGAACAGTAGGCAATGAAGAGCCTCTCATATTCAAAGGAATGATAACACCAGCCATCAGTTCATATCCTTGATAAATGTTGCCTTCTTCGATAGCAATCACTCGCTTAGCGATGGCTGATGCTAGTCGGCCATCCCATGCTCCTTCTACATGAGGTGCTTTGGTCAGGAGATCGATGGCTATTCGTCGTAAATTCGGATCGCGACACCTAAGGGATGTGTAATAAAGTGGTGGAATGTAGCCCATATCAGCAGTAAAGCTTTTGTGATGGATTGTTCCAAATTCGACTGTTGCTCGTGTCCAAAGCTCCCATACCTGCTGTAAGAGTCTGGTGAAGTCTGGGGTGTAGCGGTCGTAAATCATCTCGTCCTTGCCTCGGAGACAGGTTGCCACCATGATCTTTATCATAGAGTGATATATGCGTAGAATACTCGTCCCAAATCGTGTTTGTATATTTCCAACAACATTTGGGCTTGCCGCAAAGGAGCTTGATTGCAACGCAACCATCCAATGGTCGAGCGACGACTCAAGACTCCTCCTCTTACGGTGTAAATCATTGGTAATCTTCTTCCCTTCTTGTGTTAGTGAGTCCCCTTGGGAGGATAACCGCATTACTCCGTTCATAAAGAAGCCAAGGTGTTGACGAGCTTCGGTCACTGTACTGAAATTAGAGGCAGTAGAATACTTGGATGCTCCCCTTCGAGGATCGTCAGCTAGCTCATACAGGAAGGTTGAAGCTTGTCCAAAGAAGGAAAATTGAACATTCAATCTCGTAAAAGCCTCGACTATACAATCATCCGAGGTTTCAGTATGCTGGGTGAGGGTGATGGAGTTTTTTCTCGAACCAACCCACGGGTATGTAGTCCGACTTTGCAGGTCCCTAAGAAGCCGCAAACCGTTTTGCAGATGAATGTCGCTTGCCTTACGGTCGCCTCTCACTAGCTCTAAGCAGATAAAAAGCATGCAGGAAATAAGAGTAAGACGAAGCGCATACTTCGTGTTGCACTTGAGATGTTGGCGCAACTCAATAATGGCCCGATTATAATTGTTCAAGGCTAATCTCTCATTGCCCGCTTGGAATGCAGCTAGTGCAATAACAGAGTGCAACACCGCTGGCTCTTGAACACTGGCCTGTAGTACAAGATTGCCCCAAAAGCCAGACTCAAAAACGCCAGGGATCTTTTTTGCCAAGTATTGTTGGAAATAATTAAAGGCCTCGGTTTGATGCTGATTCAAGGCTGCCGAGAATGAGGACGGTTGGTAAGCGGATAATGCGACGCAAGTTTTGTGGTTTGTAGTAACTGTGTGACCGCCACCCCATATACCATACCCCTCGCAGCTGCGGCCAGTAGATAAACATTTCTTACACTCTGGCTTAGCCTCATCACATTTTATGCGTCTCTGCCTGAACGTCGCACCAAATGTATTAGCCTAGAATCAAAGTCCAGTAAGAGTGCGGTGCTGTCATGACTAACCTGCATGTTATGCAGCCAGTCCTGGTTCTAGGCCTGGAGCTTTCGGTTGTCCTTGTATGAGTCTTGTCCATGGCTTTCCGAAATTGCGAGTATCTTGTAACAAAGTGGAATTCCCAACACTTTTTGGTGCACGTCTGGGATCGGAGTTGAAAAGCTGACAGATCCAGCGAAGTGTCGCAAACCAGTTTTTTTTTTTGTGGTGGCTTGCTTGCTGACAAAGTCACGACTCCACCGTACCAGGTTTGTGAATTACTGATTCTGGCCAATGAGAAGATCGGATTGCCGAGCAGACAAATGAACAGCAAGGTATGCAGCCTCCAACTCTTCAGTCCTCAGACGCTCTGATATTTCGAACAATTTCTACAACGATCCAAAAAAGATAAATACATGAATAGACCAATCAAGTGATCTGGTTGCCGAGCTTACCAATGACTGAATACTTGCCTGTACCTCCTTAATGTTATTCCGTTTCGGAGATGACCATTTGGTCCGCTTCTTATAACAGGTATATAGCCCATAACACATCCAGCCTAGCAATTTGTATCTCTTCAGGCAATAAATCGGAATTTTAGTTCATTCTTACCATTTTCGCATCCACATATCAATCATCTCCTATCGCTATCATGTCTCGGACTGTTCTCATCACAGGGGCCAATGCGGGAGTAGGTATAGCTGCCACCAAAGCCTTCTTGTCTAAAGGTTGGAACGTTGCTGCCGCAGCTCGCAGGCCTGACTCTGCCACCGAATTGAAGCAATTGCAGGAGCAGTTTCCGGGAAGCCTCTCCATACAGAAGCTGGATCTTGACAACCATGACACTATCCAATTGGCAGTTGAAGGGGCCATTGCCAGATTCGGCAGAATCGATGTGCTCGTCAACAACGCTGGATATGGGTTGTTCGTACCTTTGGAAGTACTCGGAATGGATGCTGTTCAGAGGCAATTTGAAGTTAACGTGTTTGGTACGTACTATACCCCTGTTCGATATCTGACAAGAATAGTTCGCTGATTATGCAGGGCCGATGAGGATGATCAAGGCTGTTCTTCCTCATTTCCATACCGCGCCGAAAAGCTGTCCTCCCCGCATCATCAACGTGAGCTCGACAGCCGGCTGGAGTGGCTTTCCTCTGGCTTCTGCTTACACAGCCTCGAAAGGCGCCCTTGAGCTTTTCAGCGAGTCTCTCCGATTCGAGCTGGCGGCCTTCAACCCTCCTATTCAGGTCAAGGTAGTTGTCCCAGACGGAGGAATATCGCAGACCAATTTTATGTCCACCTCCGCAAGCATGTTGCCGGATGTAAAGAAAGCATCCAACATGATTGATGAAGTCAAGGGCATCTATAAGTCTTATATAACTACGATTTTCGAGAACTTTGCAAGTATGAGCGCGACTAATATGGAAGCGGTTGAGGTTGCCAATCGCATTGTCGAAGCGGCCACAGATGCCAAACCTGATCGACTCCGGTATTTCGTCGGGCCAGGTGGCAAACCATCTCTTGTGCTCTCCAAGAGGATGGCTGGACCAGAAAAGGAAGGAGATATGCCTGATGATATTGATGGAAGGTTCATCAGAGCTTCCAATCAGATTCTCTCAGGAGGAGCACTGCATTGAGGATTTGATACTTATATATCAAATAGCCAGATGCAATAGGGCAGGGTGATAAGTTGAACGAAATGCTTTCTGTATCTAGAACAAATTGCTTAATTAAAGCCCAGATCCAGGATTAGATAACAGAATCATAAGACTTAATAAAGCGGATTCTATTATAGATTGCTAGTATAGAGATGCTATCTTCTATTTAAGTATTTTAAAGTGCCTATACTGTTAAAACTTCTAAGACTATTATTAATTAATAAAACTTTATTATTTAGATTTTATTATTAATTATTAATTTATTATAATAGCTTTGAACTTATATTGTATTATAGCTAATTGCTTTAATGTCTTTAAACTGTTAATAAGATAGTTAAGAATATTTAAGTTTATTACTATAATAAGATATTTACTATTAGTATATTTAATATATTTAGTTAGTTAATAAATAGCTAAATAATAAATAAGTTAAGAGGTAAATTACTAATTAAATAATAATTTATATTATATTACTTAATCTAGATTATAAGCTACTTTAGTATATAAAATATACTTACTAGTACTTTTATAAAACTTAATTTATTAATTATTAATTAAAACTTCTTTATATTAAGTTTACTATTAAAAGATATGATACTTTAATAAGCTTAATTATATATTTTATAAAATCTACTAATAATAAACCTAAATATAGCTTAGTTTAATATAGTTAGACCTAACTGTTATACTAAGAGAATATAGGCTGATTAAGTTTATAAGATTAATATATAATAATTTTAAATACAATAGTCACCTAACCTCAAGCTCTTAACCACTAAACCAAGCTCAATCTCAATGGGCGTAGAGCAATGCTGAACTCTCTATTCATCCTCCGGCTTATACGCAAGAACCAGAGTAGCAGTCGCATCTTTCTCTAAGCAGCTTCCGTCCATGATAATGAGCGCGTGAGGGTAGGTGGGCAAGTCTTTGGGTGGTGACGCTTCAAAGGCGTCATGCAGATGGCCGATAAATAGTTCAAAGCAATCATTGGAATCTCTCAGTTGTTCATCGCGGCTCTCAACTTTGAAAATTTCTGGCTTCTCTAGTCTTCCATTTGGCCAGTTCAAGATCTTCTTTGCAAAAGTCTCGGTCGCGATGTCGCATGCCTTCTGAACGTCTGAACTAGTGACGTCATGCAATCCGTATGCTAGGACCGTACTGTTATCAAGAGCATGATGGTTCCCTTTCTCAAACCGGGCGCTGGCTTCATTGAAGGTTTGGTAAGGCATTGCTGATATAGATCTCGGCTAGTTATTGGGGAAGTAACTGTTAAGAAAAGAGAAGGGAAAGTTTTCACCAACGTGAATATTATTAGGCATCGAGAGATATACATTTAAGCGTTATAGCACTAACATGGTTCTGACAATTTCGATCCGCGCCGCCTCTAACTCCAAGTACCTATAATCACTACAAGACTAGTCAAACCCACGGGCCTTCCCTGCTCATCTTCGCAAACAAAACTAAGATAGCAGTTAGATCATCTGATGCTGCAAAGAGGAATGACATCGCCGCTAAACAGCTTCCATATAACTTACCCCTCTTGTTCCTGTCTACCTCCCCCAGCGCTCTCTTAGCTGCTTTCATTGAATCCTCTGCCGCGGTAATGTGACCCCGGATAGCGTTTCTGTTTTGATAGGCAAATGGGTAGTGCTGTAGATAGTCCAGTCGTTGCTCGGCAGTACTAGAATAGCCATCTCGTCAGTCTCTAATATCTTATGATCATGTGGGTTCAAGGTCGCCCTTACTTAATTGTCGCCTGGATCCATTTCTCTTGCAAACCATATATCTCCATCTGGGCTTCTGGAGGTGCATGGATGAATTTGTTGCTATACTGTCTCATTCTCTGATCAACGGCGTGCTTGCAGTCGGTAGCGTGATCCGCCGCCTGCTTGTACGCCTCATAAAGCACAATCATAGACGGGGTGTTCATTGCCTGCTCATACTCTTCATTCTCGATCTTCTTCTCTTTATGGGAGAGCCTCTTCCTGAGAGCAATCAGGTATTCAATACGGGCACCCATGTCTTTGATCTCGAATCTGAAGGACATCAAGCCGTTAACAAGCGATTGCTGCGACTCAACAGACATGATTGATGGTTCGTATTGGATGTTCGTTTGTGCCTGCGGCCTGTAGCTAGCCTGACTGGAGCTGGCATGGCTGGAGCTAGCACGGCTGGAAATAGGCTGGCTGGAAAACGCTTGATTTGATGTACCCTGACTGGAGCTAACACGGCTGGATGTAGGCCGATATGAGGGAGCCTGGGTAGAGACAGGCTGATTCGATATACCCTGCCTGGAGTTTGCCCGACTGGAGCTATCATCAGAGCGGATTGAGGAGGATGCTCGAGCCTCCAGATGACTAGGAAGACGTGACACTAGGCGAGCAGGCCCAGCAGGGGTTACAGACCTATAGTTCTGCGCAGGCTGTAACAAGTCAGACATATAGAATATATGATCAATCGTAGTATAATACTTACCCTTGCCATCTCAAGTTCGTCCGTTCGCCTCTCTACCATAGGACCTCTGCCGTCTCTGCATTGGCTAGAGAAATATCCTTTGGTGTTGCAAGAGTAGCACATGATATTGATAAAGGGGGAAGTACTTTGAACAGATTAGTAGGGAATAAGTAGATCAAACAAATTGATACAAGTTGCAGGTAATGGTAAATGGCACGTTGATAGCTTTACACAGAATAAAGATTGGAACAATGGCAATGAGATTGAATGATGAGGTGTTGCTTAGATGATTTCTGTCTTCTATCGACTCGGAAGAAGATGGACGGCTCTCTTATACTTGGAAAGCATCCTGATCGCTTTCACCTGCAACATGTGAAGGACCTCCAACATCAAAATCCATCAGCATGTTGGTCGAACACATGGTCGATGGAACTGGTCTCGCGAGTTTCAGGTTTGGCCAAAGCCAGCCGACAGAAACCTTGGAAAGAGCTATTAAAAACAGTTGAATGGCATTCTTTTTTTTATTCCTGGACCAACAGACCGTTACCTTCGGCGGCATGATCATATGAGTTGCACTTGGAAGGCCGAATTCTTTAACAATGGCGTTTAAACGCGCGTATCGGTCCAGGCCACATGCATGGACTGCCAAGACCATGAAAACGCGCTCGGCAGTACGGAGACTCCTCAGACCTCATTAAAAGGCTGTGCCTCATAGCCGAAAGTGACAGAACAGCACAGCCTCCTTGATGTGACTCTGGGTGATAAGCGCGTTTCCGGGCGCCAGGCGACGAGATCTCATTGGCTGGTGGATTTGCCCCGCTCTAGCCGCGCGATATCTCGAACGGTTCTCATGCGCTTTCCCGGCAGTTCTGTAAACATCTCCCAACATCCATCTTCTGCTCCTTTATTAGTCGACGATTTGAGAAGACTCAAATGGAAATCCTTATGCGGCATCAGTGAACGGGTAAGCAGCCAACAATAATAGCCCAAGGAGGCAACCCGCCGTCATTTTTACTCATGTTCAGTAAAGCTTGCGACCTCTAGTTCTGCGCCGAGTTTCTCTTTTCAAGAGCATCTTCCGATATGCAGCGATTAAAACGGCTTCTGCAGATGAAACATCTTAGAAAGGAGGAAGTTCAGAAGGAGGAACAGACTCCTGCTCAAATCCCTCTTGCGACACCCGCTGTGCCCGATAGCCCAAAGACTCCCTCTCTTTCCAACTTTGAGCGACTTCCCTTTGAGATCCGAAACGGATTTCTACTCGCTATAGACTCCTTATCAGACCTTTCAGCCTTGGTTCATGCGTCTCCCATCTTTCATGAACAGTACCGACTTGACCGAGCGTTTTGGCTATGGCACTGCTTACAGCTCGAAATGGGCAATGTTTATATTGATGCCTATATTGCCGATCAGTGCAACGCTCGGGAGTATCGTTTCAAGCGTACTCGGGAAAAGATCTTGCTACTTATCGATGATTACAAGTCACATCGCTCGCTGAGTACAGATATCTTGACCAACCCCCCCAATGAGGATGAGATCCTTAGCATCGTCAGTTTTCATTCCACCGTCATTCGGCCACTAATACATCACTACGTCTCCTGGACTCGGGAAAATATGGAGCTTCTCTCCTCACCGAAAAAGATCAGCAGAACAGAGGAAAGGCGCATCATGCGTGGCTTTTACCGCTTCCAAATATTCAGTAATCTCTTTGGGCCTGCACGATACAGGGGCTTCCGGCATGGAGAGAGCTTACTTAGCGAGGAAGAAAGACTTGTTCTCTTTCTAGATGGCTTTGAAGCATGGGAGGTTGAGGAAATGTTGTGCATCAATGCCTTTATGCACGCCAAGTATGACAGTGTATTCCAGGAGGTCCAATGGGACTTGCACCCTGATAACCCGTCATTCGATCCCGTAAGGACGGGTCCACATACGCCGCCCGGCGCATTTCACCTTGTTGACCATAGTGAGTACCATGGCTCTGCATCTGGCAATGTGTCGTTGACTCCTCCAGTGTCCTCAGAGTGGCATAGAACCGGCATAGTCTATAGAGGACTTTCCGTCCTGTCTTCTGTGTTCAAGGCACAAGACCACCTGGAAATAGTTAAAGTGGTCTCGGAGGAGGTCGTTACGGCCGTGGACGACCTGCTTTTTCAGAGCACTGAAATTTTCCACCAAGAGCAAAGACGCGAGAACCAGCACTCTGAAAAGGACCAAGCTCAAGATGACCGCGAGGAAATGAACTTTAATGGCGACACTTATGACTCGCCTCCATTGGCGTGGGTCATTTTTTGGAAAGAGGCATATAGCAATCTTTTTGGCGATTTCATACCACGGCCCTTGCGCCAGTGGGGATATGTTATGTGGGACAGCGATCGGTTAGCCAACGCTGATGCTGTTGCCGTACTTGACCGGGCGTGGAAAGCCATGTATACGAGGCCTAATGACAGCGAGGAGCCGGAGGACCCGAGGGACGAGATGTTGGCTTATCACTGATGGGCAGTAGAACATAATAAAGTGGCCCAAGTTTCTTCTAGTCGTACATCGAAGAAATGGATAGAGGTATAAATCGCCACTATTTACATTGACATGGGTCGCAAAGGGTTGAATGAAGATTATAGGAAGTGAATTAAATAACTTTGACAAGATTCGGAACATGATGCCGCTCGGATCTATTTTCCCAGTACCAAGCCCTGTGTTACTGTGCCTAACTTTGCCATTATCTGAGCCTGTAGATTAACATCCTTTCAGGTTGGGAATAGCATTAGGTCCAGAACCAAATGCAACCAGCTTCTCGCCACAGTTGGCTGGTGGAGCCAGCGCAACCTGCTTGTTGTCGAGATCGAAGGCCAGGTAAGCAGCTTCCAAGAAGGGTTCTGTTCGCGTGTCAGTAGGTATTCACAAATCCGTTACGGGACTTAGGGTCAACTTACGTCCCAGGACTAGCTGTCCCTTCCAAGTAGTCAAAACACCGACCCAGCAAGTCTTGCCCTTATCACCCGATTGGTCAGTGATAATCTTGCTGTATGGGATCTTGATCGTGACGTCGCCAAATTGGAAATCCCAGCTACCGGGCATGTTGCGCTTCTCGCAAGGCACAAAGTATGCGTCTTGTCCGTTGTTGACTGCGCCGAGGGTCTTGTAGAGGGGATCGACGAAGGAGTGGCGGAATCGGAGGTACTGGTTCGAGCTGTCGAGGAGGAAGACCGAATCGTTCTTGTGGACTTGGTAGCTGGTCACTTTGCCGGCCTTGTTCTTTCCATTGGGAACAGTCTGGTGGAGGCCTGTGAGAACAATTGAGGGTCTAAATATCCAAGGTTAGTTCGCCGTCTTCTCGAAACACAGTCTTTAGTACTTGCCCAAATGTGCCAAGCTCATCCTTTACCAACGGCCTCTTTACCAGCTTGCCCTTGAATTTACCCGTGTCAATACCACCAAGAATAATTGAAGCTGTTATCCAACAGAGGGTTAGCCTCATAGACTGTATGCAGACCAGAAGGACTTACCTGGCTTTGATGCGTGCTCGTGAAGGTCAATACTGTAAGTACGGCTGGCAATCTTTTTGTTTGCAACGAGGTTGTCCAAGAAAGAGCTGTAGATTTTGCCTGGAGCATATCCATGTTCGACATTTGGGCCAAGCGCAAGCGCACCAATTCCAGAGAACTCATCCTTGTAGGGGTTGAAAAGACCAAAGACTTGTTTGGGAATGCTAACCCCGGCAATTTGGACTGTATCCTTATGAAAGTCCAGATCAAACGTGAGGTTGCTTGGTGGGTATGTCGTTGGATCGCCATATGAAATTGCAGTATGGCCCAGAACAGGGGAGGAGGTCTTGGATCTGTTGAGCTGATAATATCCATTCTTGCAACCATCACATTCCGCGTAAGTCTTGTCAGAAATGAACCCTAAAATTGTTAGTTAAAAGGGTATCGACTGGTAACTGGACGCTCATACATGTTGTCGATTTGGCGATGTCTAGATTCAGCTTCATTTTCTGAGGGGGAGTTCCAGCAGCAACTTCAGCGATCCATGAATGATAGTGATCAGAGTTATCGATATCTGCAATCAGAGGCAGAACATGCAGTCCAGGAGGCGATGGGTTGGATTTCCTGGCGTGCTTTGCATGAGTTGCAACTACGCCTTGTGCAGCGTCCAGCACCAGGAGGGGTAGCGCTAACAGCCAGTATTGGTGGACCATCTTGACGCAGCTTAGAAGGGGAGAGCAGGCACCAGAATGAGGGAGTGGAGGTGAGCAGACGTGAATTGCGACAGTCAATGTAGAGAATATGATCTCTTTATACATAATTAATTAGAACATACTTTATACTATTATTAAATTTCTCGTATTTTTAAGATGTCTATAGGCTCTAGAAGCTTAAATCCCCTTCTGAAGCTTAACAGCACATCGGATGGATCGGCTCGGGCGTGCCAGTGGAGTCTTAATTTTAAACACAGGGGCTTATAGAGGGCCATCCACTGGCATCTTCCAAAGTGCGCCCTGAGAGCAAACCTTAAACATATATCATTCTGTGAAGTCATGCGTTAAAATCTCTTATTTATTGCCCGCTCTGGGTAGACTGCAAAAGTTCTTGTCCTAGCTTGGTGACTAGCTCGGCAGTGACCCTAACAGCCCATGCATTGTGGTCGCATCTGGGACGGTAAATCGATGCTTCCATTCTCCTGGAACAAGAGCTGCATTTTACGTCTGGGCTCAGCATTCCAGGATGACGTTTCTACCAACCATACCCAATATCGATAGATGCCTTGCCATCTAGCAACTGTCTAGTCTAATGATATATATATATATATACTATAAGTATTTTCAGTACGATCGGTTATTGAATTCGCTGGTAAACCAGTTGTTATTAAAGAACAAGATTACAGTACTAAAAAGAGTTCTCGGGCTGGGCTAAAAAACGTTAGCTGCTCCGCTGGAACTCGGCTCATCGCTGTCGGCAGTTGAAGGTAGCGCGCATTGAACGGCCATAAGAACCGAGAGCTAGCCTGAAATGGTGGCTCTGGCTAAACCTTCTTGCAGCAGAAATGGCAATGAAAAGGTATCAACTTTATAGCCTATTGATGAGGCATCATGTTGAAAACTGCTATTGAGAGAAAGTTTTTGCTATGTGATCATCCAGTCACAGCTGTGTCGCAAGGTGCACTGCTTTCTGGGCGGTCTGAAGAGAGCTTAAGAAGTTGCGCATAGCTAGTCGTCTCAACTGTCGAGAAGTCTATGTCCAATTGCTCTATGGACCTCTCCTTACGACTATATTAAGAAGCCTATTATGACTCTCAGCAAACAAGGGTCATCGGCGTGATTCAAGACCTAATACCCACACCAGGAACACAGAATCGACCCGAGAATAGGCAGGCCTGTCTCCACCGACAGTCATACAAGCATTTACAAGGACCAACTAGTTGAGCGAGAGCTGACATACCACGCCCTGTTTCTATAATATTTTGACGATATATATGGAAACGAAGAAACCTTAGCATACAGTTCTCCAAAGGTGGACACATCCCCTTGCCACCTGAGTTAAGGCACATCATGCCACATGCCATAATGCTACATAACTCGCCGCCATCGTGGCCAGTCCATTTTACTACCCTCGCTCTATCCCTTCCTCTAATGCGATTCGAAATGGCTATTGCATAACTCGGGAGCCCTTCCACCCCTGCCTCACTAGGTACAGACCCGCCAAGGTTTGTTCGCCGTACTGGGCCGTCACCTTCTTCATCAGTCACGGCGATACTCTATGCCTCATAACCCATCACAATATTCTGGCAGGCATAGTACTCTCGATCCGATGCTAGCGCAGCGAAGTAAGAGCTTTATCTGCACAGACCTGACAGCACGTAATCTTCTTCAGCTGGGACGGACCAAGAGCCCGAATCGTGCAAGACTCAGTTCCGACCTTGGAGGTCCTGAAGACAAATATTGCTGCACTTTGGAGCTGGATACCTTTCACCTTTTCATACAGACTAATGCGGGTCTAGGTGATAGAGGGCGAGAGGTGCTTTACACCAGGTCATGCTTATCGCTTGTGAGTTCAAGCGGGCCACCAGTTGGAATTGTTGCAGTTGAGGCTATCTAGTTTATAGTTAGTGACTAATCGCTGGATCAGACACTAGGTTCTCTCTGCCGGAATAAGCTCTCAGCCACAAGTCTCAACTGCAAATAACACTTCTAGCCCACAACTTAGACATCGATACCACGATGACTGACCAATGGCTACAGCATAAAGCTGATATCATAAGAACCTAAATGATGACTCCTTGGCCGGCCTTGGAGGCGTATAAAGCTGGATCAGACACAAAAGGTCACAAGGAAAGTTTTCCTCAAGGAACAACATCATGGAGAGAAATGGAAATTCTATTCTATATGCTAACTCTCCAATGTTGCAGTGGCTAACGTGCCTCACGCTCACTTTTGGAAAGGCTGCTTTCCTGTGTCTACCGAACTCAATACACCTTTCGAAACCAGCTTGTTGATAAGGTTAAACAGCACAAAGTCGCATCCCCTCTTAGCTACCATGTTAATAGTGACTGGCATGACCTCCTCTTGAAACGTGACATTGCTCTGGTAGGTAACCTGCCCAATCGGAACCGTGATATCGACGTCCCCAAAGTATGATGAAATAGTCGATACCGCTTTGGGACCTCGGGGGTCGATAGGGGATGCAGCTCCTGGGGAGTCGTTCAGGTCTTTTTCGCGAAAGGACGGGAGGCCACCTGTGCCGATGTCGTAGAGCAGGATAGACTTGGAGCAGGAGCTGTTGGTGGAGAAGAGGACTTGTTTGTGCCAAAGAGCTGCATCACGAGTGCGGCTTGCCATGGCAGACTTGTAGCTGCTATCGTCTACCACTGCATTGCGGAAAAATGAGCGGTAAGGCTCATCGATGGGAAGGAACCCGGGGCTATAGTTGGAAATCAATGGCTCAGCCGTCTCGGTGATCAAGTCGTGAGTCCAGAGGACATCAAGATCATCAAGCATGCCCTGTAGCGGACGGTCCAGAGTCTCTTCGATGGTCTGCGTCAAGTTGATCTTGTCGACAGTGACACCAACGGCATCCGTCGCGTCACCCAGAAACTTCTGCAGAATAGCTTCAGCAGCTGGGTTCTGCATTGGCAAATGATCGGTAGGGTACAGAAGACGTTTGGGGAATGTCTGGACATCAGGAACCCACAACGCAGGCAGTCCATTGATCGACGTGTCTTGATGAAGAGAAGGGTCGTACCAAGCCTTTGCGAACTTTGCCCAAGCAACAGGATCGCGCGTAAAGACTCCAGCAGTATCAGTGTTGAAAGCGTTGGTGACGATGTTGTCCATGACAATCATCCCCTGAGAAGGTCCGTTGCCGAAAATACCAGCAACGGCGGCGGGTTCTCTGGTAGATTTGCCGGTGTCGGTACCAACAGCAAAGTCAAGCCAGCCGTACGCAGCGATAGAGCAGGCACTTCCAGCAGAAGATGCAGAACATGTGAGGAACGTATCTCCGCGGAGATTGCGAGGGTAGAACGCGTCGTTCCAGTCCCAAGGGCTTTGAGGTGAGGCGAACTGGGCTGTTTTCTGCTTGCCAACCACAACTCCACCCTGATCAATGATGCGCTGAAGGGCTGGAGCTGTCGTATCGGCCTTTGAATGAAGAGATGCGTATGCTAAGCTACCAGCCGTTGTCTGTATGCCCTCCAGGTCGTAGATGTCTTTGACACCAATACGCTTTCCAGCGAGAGGTCTGTCATCTTCAATGCTGTAGAGTCTCGAGGGGACGGGGATAGATGGAGCGCCCCATTCCGAATTGGAATAAGGTAAAGTCCGATAGCCGTCTCCCGCTTCGTATGTGCCAACCATAAATGTTCTGTAGGTATCGACATACAAGCGAAATACTTTGCTCAGACTGAGAGTATCGCCGTTTGCAAGACCAAACATGGGACATGGAGTCAAGGTAGAGTTGCCACAGAGACTCGGGCCATCTTCTCCCCTATAGATGACAGTTGCCTTGAGGCTACCGAAGTAGCTGACGACAGAGGAGTCAAGATCCCCTTCATCACCCGCACTGACAAGTATAGTTCCGAGGAAGGCCTCAGAGAAAACATCATCTTGCTCCAGTGAGCTTTTGATAACGTCTTCAAGCTCATCATCAGTAGTACTGGAGAGCAGACCGGAGATGTAAGTGTCAGGTCCCTGGGCAGGGTCTGGGGAGTATCAAACTGAAGAAAGGATATCAGAGGTGACTGCGAGATACTGCGAGTCATTAACTGAGAAGATTTTATTCTGGTTATTCAAGAGAATTGAAGAGGATGAATTTCTGGAAGTGGCGAGGGCTGCAATGGCCGTTGGCCATAGCATTGCAAGAATGCACTTGGGAATCATGATGTTGAACTTGCTGTGGATTGATATCAAAATCTTTGAACTGAAGATATTCAGTTTAAATAACTGTTTTTGCCATCATCTGAATATCATCTCCCTTTTTCTTCTCTCCGTTATCATACTATGCCAGCCAATAGGATTCCCTACTCTTTCCTCTTTTCCCTCGCTTAGCTATATCCTGCATTCTCTGGCCAAATCTCGACATAACGGAGGAAACCGGTTTTTTCTGTGTAACCCCATTGTCTCAAACGTTGTCATCTATCACAAGGTTGTACGGAGCATATGTGCGGAAGATAGGGTGGGAAGACATATCGGCCCGCGAATAGAATCTCAACATAGAAGATTTAGAGTTTCGAAGTGCTCGTATGAAGACCTATCATCAGATCATGCTGTCTTGACAGGCCTGACCCGATTGGACGATAGGACTCGGGCACGATCCGGAGGTGGATTATGGGTCAAAGCCGACGTTGACAGTTCGACATGAACCCTTGTTTATCACTTTTCCATTTTGTCCCTCATCCCAGAACTTCTATGCAAGGAAGCACCGCCAGCTCCGCTATCCATTGAATAAGAGTGTGTGAGGCGCGTGATGTGAGCCATCAGCTGTGGGGACTATCAACTCAAAATAACACTCTTATCAAAGTCAATCCGGGCAGTATACCAGTGGCATGTAATCCACAAATTGCCGGCAAATCATACATCTCCACTACCAATTTGGTATCGTCGGGCCGATATCACTGCCCAAATCGACCTCTATTTAGAATATAATTTCTGTTCGGGGATCCAGTGTCATCCCTCTCATCTCCATGCTACGATATCACCTTCTTGAAATGGAAGTGTCTGTGACAGAAATATGGATATTCGGTGGTTTATTTAGCTTTGCTCTTCTCCCTCGCATCGGCCCGCTCGCCACCACGGGAGCGATGCATGGGTAATGTTTCCGACTTGCCGGCCGAATAGGAAATCCGGAAATTGCCCAAGTTAATAGACGAGCTTGATATATAATCATTAAGTAAGAGAGACAAGGGAGATAGTCCCTTCACTCCAGCTAAGATCGTGAAGGACCCTTGCCGTTATCTACCGAACCTTGCATTATCACTTCCCTTTTCAGACTTTAGGTTTCTGCGTATGTAGGGTTGACACTCCACGTAGCTCCCACTTCACGACATGATACGTTGCTGGAGGAGGAGTATTGGCAGTAAGTATTGCTTTGTTGGTCTGTCTATCGCGGTGCGATGGCAGAAGATGGGCAATGGAACATGGTGGCACCACCTTGGGATGCACACTTCCACTGGAAGAGACATTACTCTCTTCTGGCATTTGGTGTCACTCCACCCTCGGCCATTCATTGGGCATTAATATGGTACGCACAGGTCTCTCTCTGCACCCTCTTGAAGGTGAAGACCAGGGGTTGCGAACATCGTTCGTCCCATCACCCAGAAGAGCTTTCTGCAGGACGTGGCCCTGGCGATCCCGTTATTTACCACAACTGACATGTCATCTGGGCAAGCTCTCGACTGCCAAGATGCTTTCCACTCTGCATCAATAAGGTCACTGATATCCACCACGCGTGTCAGTTTCACATTATTATTGCGCAAGGGCCATTGTCATATCCTCTCACTGTGAGAAGAATACATGGACTGATCATTGGCTATACGCGGAAGATGACCTCCGATCAAAGATACTTGCCAAGTCAGTCGGTCCTGAGTCGTTGTAAGTCAACTTTCTGGAAGAGAGCTCATGGTCATTCTCGGCAGTTGATGTGAAGAGCTCGGTGATAACTTGATGGTATGCCAACAAACTACTTTGCTAATAGATAAATATCATCAATTAGCTATAAAGGCAGCGATATATCTCCTCCATTCTAAGCTACAATTCCAACTCATCCACTCACTTCACACTCATTCACAATCTCTCAACCAACCTTCTCCAATCGCTCACCATGCGCTTCTTCAACTTCAACAAGCGAGATTCCTCTCACAAGCATTCCAAAAGGGATCGCACTATCCCTCCCCCCAAGCCAGATTTCAACTCCCACTTCACCAAAGACAGTCTTCCAAGATCGGCGAGCAAAAGGTCCGTCCCCAAGCTTGGGTCGATACACCTCAGATCGTGTACTCGGCTTGGAACCAGGCTGCGGGTGATATTGATCAGCCACTTGGGACTCTGCCCTCCAACTTCTCTATCGCTCTTGTCGGCGGTGGTATCACCAACGTTGTTTTGGCTTTCAACCTTGTCAAGGCTGGTGCTGATGTCACCTTGATTGAAGCCAGGGGATGATGTTGGCGGTCGTCTCCGTACCATTCAGACTCCTGATGGAGTCAACGTTGCTGAGATGGGAGCAATGCGTTTCCCTCCTTCTGAAGATCTTCTCTACTACTACGCGAATCAGTTCAACTATACCTTCATTCAGAACTTCCCTGATCCAGGAAAGGTTCCCACTGTCGTCTTCTACCAAGAGACTCCTACCTCTTGGATCAGCCAGAACGTCACTGTCAAGGGCTTTGAGAAAGTCAGCAACGGCTGGGGCTCTCTGATCTCCAAGGGCTTGGCCGGTGGTTCTTAGTCGATCACTGCAGCCACGCAGCTCACCAAGTGGCTCAGTTCATCTGACGTCGACACACGCAACCAAGTCATCCCGGAATGACAAAAGTACCTCGATGAGTTCGGCAACGACAGTTTCTACACTGCACTCCAGCGCATCTTTGGAGAAAAGCACGAGTGGGATGTTCCGGGTGGTCAGGTCTGGACCGAAGATGACTTTGAGAGGTTCGGTACCCTCGGCGTAGGTTCAGGTGGCTTTGGCGCCGTCTACTCTGCTGGCTTCAACTCCATCTTCCGTCTTATCATCAATGGCCTCGAGTCAGACCAGGCTATCTTTGCTAAGATGACTGATGATGGTTTTCAAGCGACTGGCATCAGGGAGTTGGCCAACGCCATTTGGCAGAAGGCTACTGATCTCGGCCTCAAGACCAAGTTTGACACTGTTGCCAAGATCACCAGCGGTGGTGGTGGCGATATCGACTATGTTGTTATTCAGGAGACTCCATCTTCTGATAACGGCAATTCCACCGCTGACAAGGCCCAGTATGACTTTGCTGTTGTTGGTACCTCCAGCCGAGCCATGAACTTTGCTTTTGCAGATGTCTCGGACACTACCAATGAGCCCATCATGTCAACTGCTGTCAACCGTGGTATCACTGATCTGCACATGACTGCCTCCTCTAAGCTCTTCATCCGCACGAAGAAGTTCTGGAGTGACCAGCCAGCCGATTTTCCTCGTGTCATTCTGTCTGATACAGACCTTCCCCAGGCTTACACTCTCGACTACGGGCACCCGGACTATGGCATGGTCCTTCTCACATACGCTTGGGAGGATCTCTCTCAGACAATCTTGGCCATCCAGGACCCTCACAAGCTGCTCTCTATTCTCAAGGAACAGATTGCTCGTATTATGCGAAGTAGCAACTATCCCAACTACGCCGACTTCCTCGACCCCGTCACTGATGATGACATCTACGTTGTCCACTGGCCCCTCGATCAGTACTCCTACGGTGCATTCTCCCTTGGTCTTCCAGGGCAGGATAAGCTCATCTCTTCCATGTTCTACGACTACCAGAAACTCAACGATACTTCGAGCTCTCGAGTCTTGATCAACAGTGACTGCACGTCATTCCTCGGAGGTTGGGTTGATGGTGGCCTGCAGCCAGCGCATAACTCTATGGCTGCGATCTTTGAGCGCTTCGGCTCTTTGAACCCTGCTGCGGCTGACTTTGCGCCTTCTGCGCTTTTGGGTGCTAGCCCTTACCAATACTAAAGGAGCGAGTATGTTCCTTGGTAACTACATTCTTTTCATTCTCGGGGGATAGGTCATTTTATTTGTTGTCATCATTTTTAGAATAGTTTCTATAGATACTCAATTCTACTTGTTGTAGCTCTTTGACTCAGAGACTGATGCTGTGACTCAATCTCCCTGGTCTGTTTAACTCGAAATGGAAAGGCTGGCACTCAGGCCTGTATGTTTTTAGAGCGATGCCGTCATTACTTGACCTTCAACTTGGAATCCACTGGAATCGGCTTTACTATCTGAAACTGTTAAATACGTCACTCCGATTAGGGATAAAACGTTGATATACTAACTCTAACTCTATAGGTTTCGCAAGGGAAAACGTCCTGAGACTACGGTGCTGCAGTGACGCTGTAGCAATTGGTTAGATATGTGGTGAAATGTCTAGGTTGTGAGTTAGATATGTTCTCTACAGTTAAGGCCTCTAGTTGAAAGCTACAGTAAGCTGAGCGGACTTATCAGTGGCGTGCAATAGTTGCAGCGTCGACAGATAATAGGGTTATCACCAAAATTAAGGCCGTAACGTCTATACTGATAAAACGAATTTATATAGAGATCGTAATTATCATTAAGCCAACAAGAGGACACTTCATGCGGGTTCCATGGCCAAAGAATGCGCTCTCTAGGGTAATGTCTGCAGTAGCCTGCACACCACTTTGGCGGGTCCAGCACTAGACTACGAAGTTGAGACGCTAAGCTAGTTGACGCACAAGACCTGAAACAAATCCATTTTGGCTCTTGAAACGGGAGTAAGTGACATCATTGTAACCGCTGTTGGAAATCCTTTCGTTATCTCCATGCCAAGCCGCATGTCAAGCGGAAGTCAAGGCAATTATGGCAAGTCTTTCGTCTCCAGGTAATCGGGTCTTGTATAACTGACAGACGTGCGCTTATAGCATAGATGGATATTAATTGCACTCACCACATGAGCCACCGAGAGGTATACGTCCCCTCTTATTGTCGAAAAGCAGCTAAGAGTAAATCGGATATACCGCCCTATCGGGTAGACAGGTGGAGATGTACTGCCCTGATAAGTGGGACAGGGGCAAACCTGGAGGAAATCCTTATCCGTGGGTCTTTATGTAACGTGATAAATACGATATGCAGTGTCTGTATAACTACGCTACTACGACAATTGCTGAAGCGTTGCCATGGTTCACTAGACTTTGTGGCGGTTGGTTTCGATGCTAGAGCCTAGAGGGAAGCTATACCATCGGCACATCCAGCTGCTTTGCATGTGAACAATGGTCATTTCCCCTCTTTTAACTAGATTACCCCTTGTTTCGCCCCACTGTTCCCTGATCTCATCATTCCAGATGCAGTGGAGAGTCTGCCACGTGAACTGTAGTGTTTCTATACATGGACATTCCATTATCACCTGGATATCCGGAATTACTGGTTCCTTTGGGTGTTTCTTCCGGGCACCGGTACTTGTTTTTCTCCTTTGAGCTTTTGAGGTCTTTATTTTCAAACATTATAGGGGCTCAACGTAGCAGGTGCTTGTTCATGATCAACGGAGCCGAGCCAGAGTCGGCCTAGTCAAAACGCGGAATTTAACAGAGGTTACATCGGATGTACGCCAAATGGGGCAACTCCCCTGGCAGAAGCACACCAAGTCTGTCTCAGATCCTTGGCGAGTGCTGTTGAAATTCCTTGAACGGGAGACACTAAGTGAATAGTACCGGAACGCTAACGCAGGGTGACAGAAAGCCGGACTAACGGACAGACACTAACAGAGCGTGTAGACAAAACTGGTATTTCTGTCTGTATCAAATTATGCACCGAGCTATCTGATCTTGGCCCGCATACGGGGCACCGCAGCCGTTGCACTCGGACGGCAATACCGCAATTAGAACGCAATGCAACGATTAGTACAGTGCAGGCAGGTATAATACCGAACACAAAAAATACAATAGCAAATCTGACCGTTTCATATAAAGGATCCCGTCGCCCCCAGGAACTTGTTTCTTGGCGGGATTTCCATCCTGACAAACTTTATCTGCGCAGAAACCATCAATTGATCTGTCCCCCCATTATGGCAGCTCACATTGAGAATCGAGGGCCGCAGCTCATGGCGGTGAATATCACCTTCTGGGCCATGGCGATCATCACTTGTCTTTTGAGATGCTATGTTCGGTTGTTTATGGTCAATGGGTTCAGGAAGGATGACTGGTTGATGGTCGTCGCCATGGTATGTTGAGCTCTCAAGAGGTACCGAGCATCCAGCAATTGACCTTCTATTTTTCAGGTATTCTTCACTTGCTATGCGACCTCATCGACTGTTGGTGTCACGTTCGGCACGGGAAGACACCACGACGATCTCGAAACCAATCAAATCCACACTGCGATGATGTGCTGGTGGTTCTGCTACCTCGGATACGCTCTCACCATGATCGCCTGCAAACTCTCCATCGGCTATTTCCTCCTCAGAGTCACCACCGAAAAGATCCAACGATGGACCATCTACCTCGCCATGTTCTCCACTGTCATCTCGTGCGGCATCTTCTTCTTCGTCACCCTATTCCAGTGTCATCCTATATCGTACTTCTGGAACAAGGACCAAGATGGCAAATGTGTCGATCCTGGTGTCGTCATTGGACTGGCAGCTCTCTACAGTGTTTTCGCTGTTGGTTCTGATCTTGTTTTTGCGCTGCTTCCTGGGTGGATTATATGGAATTTGCAGTTACACAAGCGAACGAAATACTCACTGATCCCTCTACTCGCTATGGGTTGCATGTACGTGCTTTTTATACCACGAACGACACCAACAATACTGACAAAGAATACAGTGCTAGCGCAGCCGTCATTGCTCGATTCCCATACTTGCATCTCCTTGGAAAGCCTGATTTCCTCTGTAAGCTCAACATCCCCTCAATTACGTGGCCATCAACTAACCTATCACTACCAGGGAACACCACTGACATCGCCATCTGGTCCACAATCGAGCAAGGATTGGCCATCACCGCAAGTAGCTTAGCAACCCTACGACCCCTGATCAAACAGATCGCCTTCCGCCTGAACCTCACCAGCAAGCCCTTATCACTCGGCCCATCTGGCTACGGATCATCACCTCGCACTCCTGGGCCCGGAACACCAAGAGCCTTCGGAAGTCGAGATGCATACACACTCTCGTCAGTGAGTCGTCAGGATGGTCCTGAAAAGAAAGCGTCGGCGTTTGATTCGAGACAACCGAGTGATCTCAAGCTTGGCATTAAGAAGGAGACCAAGTGGGAGGTCAAGATAACGAAAACAGCCATGAGTGAGAGCGAGGAGGAGTTGCACTCGCCGAGGGCGTGGAGGAATAATAACATTTAAAAATACCCAAGGTAAACATGCATATTGAATAGCACAAACATACTTAATCTCTTATATAATATCTCTTATAAATTAGTCGGCATATCGTGTGTAGATGTGCTCCAGGCACTCTGTGATTCCAAGTTCTCCGTGATCGATAAATCCTCGTCTCTCAACACTTCTACCAGCGACTCAGTGAGAAGCTCCACGGCTTCTGATGTACTCAATCTCGGCGTGAGTCTCGGGCGATCTGGTCCCTTGCCCATCCATCTCACACGGCTCCACGTTGACCTGAAACGGTCTCCAGTAGTGAACCTGACCTGGGTCTTCCCCCTCATACTCTCGAACTCCGGGGCTTCCGCGGCGCCATCTGTCGGGAGACTGAGGATAGTTTAGCGGGCTTGAAGTTTGCGGTATATATCGGACTGAGTAAAACGATTCTGTCGTAGGAGCTGATTGGATATCACGCTGCGCCTTTCGCTTTCTGCGAATCAGCCACAAACCGACAAGAACTACCAGCACAAAAGCTCCAGCGCCAACAGCGATACCAATAATTGCTCCTGTTGATAGTCCCGATTTTGAGCTTGATCCTTCTTCGGCCTTAGGATCAACACGTCCGTCATCAAGCCTTGTACGATTGGTGAAAACTGCTTTCATACTGAGCAATGTACCAAGATCATGGTTGACAAATCCATGGTCAGGCTTGAGCTTAGTTGCACCTCCATCTTCTGTTCCTCCAATAACGCTCGTCACAAATTCAGGGACCTTGTATCCGAAGAGACTCGGCTCATAGCCTGCCCAGACCTTCTTGAAGTTCGTTTTGATCTGGTTGCCCAAATCGATATTGTGAACGCCCCAGACCTCTTCGACATCACATGTTTCCTCTTGTGGGAATGCGCCGCCGATAGTAAGCATTTGTGAGCCTTGGTTGATGACATCGCATGATAGACTGTGAGATGGGTAGTAACCTGTCCCGTTTTGGTCAAGAGGATAGCTTTTGATCCATGTGAAGGACGGCAAAGAGAGGATATAGACGTCATCGAATCCCGGCCCCTCCAGACCATGACCTCCATTTATGTATCTACGCATGAGTCAACATACTGAAGCAATTGGCGAAGACTAGCCAGTTGAAGAGTCGCTTACATGTTGTAGCTGCTGCGATCTTCTGCCCATACAGCTCCAGCACAGAATCTTCCCCGACTCTCAGGAATGGTACCGTTCGCCTTTTGAACATGCCACTTGTTCGATATCATGTCGTAGAGGAATATCTCATCCATCGGCTGTGAGAACATTGTGCCATTATCGCCAGAATCCTGAAAGCCACCGAAGTAGACAAGCATTCCTCGGTCGCTCGCGGGGATAAATGTCATGGCTCCTTCAGCTCGTTTTATATCATCTGGTCCCGACAGCTTCGCCCACGTATTGCTGTCCATCTGGTATCGAATTAGATCTGATGTCGCACGTGGTTCGCCGGTCCAGTCAGACACCGAAGCTCTCGAAAGATAGCCTCCGTAATAGTACCTAGGATATTTATATCAGTGCTGGACGTTCTGTACGGACCATGAAAGCCGTGGAAGCTATCGACTTACCCTTCACCTCGCTCCTTCACAGTCGTAGAAGCTCCATAACTGACGCGCTTGATATCGTCGGAGGGCGGCCCAAAATCATCCCATTGATCATACCATATATCGTAGGACATAAAGTTCGAAGTCGTCGGACTGCCGCTAAAGAATTCGCCACCGAAGAGGAATAATCGGTAGTTGACATCATCTGCCCAAAGAGCACCGCCATGTACTGAGGGAATCGAGATATTCTTGCTGAGGTTTGCATGAATCTGGGGCATATTATCCTTGCTATTGTGATCAAGGTCATGCCACATTAACCAAGTATCTGAAAAGTCGGTTACTTCACCCTGCAGAAGACACAGATGGGTAGCGTACTTGTGTAATTCTTTGGATCGGTCTCTAGTGGCTTCCAGTTGACCAGGCCTCCATCAATGTAGAGTTTTCGATCTACCACTGCTGTCTGGTGTCCAAACCTTCGACAGAAGTCCTTGATAGGATCGTGTTGGATTGAAAGATGAAGACTGGGAACCAAGACTGCAATAGATAAGAACCAGAATTTTGCCGCCATTGTACGAAGGAGATTCTGAGCTTCCCGCGCCCTGTCATTAGTGAAATGATTAAGGGAACGCTCCTGTATTAGTATGGCATGTTTGAAAACAAGATCGGGAAAATTACATTGTGGGAGGGAAGATGCAAGTACAAGGGGTAGATAAGACCTTACTATCTATAAATTAATCTGTATTGCTCAGCCCCTTCGACCAAGCTTAAACCAGCTGCTCAGCCTTACGACTAAAGGCCAGAAGGGTGCCTGCAGCCTGTGACATTCCGCAAATGGTCATGCACCCATCTTCGCCCAGTTGCATCAGAAACACGCTATGGCGGTTTATCCACTGGCCAGTAATCTTAACAAAGAGCATAGCTCATGGTGTAGAAGGTCACATCGTTCTGCGGCCAAGCCACCACCAGTTCGACAACAACCGCTCAGAGGCCGGCGTTGAGAAGCCCTCCGTTGTGACCCGGAAGTTGGGGTTCTCTCAATGATGCACCCCTCCAACAATCAGAACTGCACAGTTTCCACCAAGCTGCTGCGGCCTTCAGATTTCACAACGAATCAATGGAATGCTTTATATAGCTTTTCTTGACAAAATACCAACTTAGTGTCGAGTTTATTTATTTGTGGCCCATTGAGTGGCAAATGACCTAACTGAGACTTATTTAATTGAGATGCGCCCGCTAAGCAGCCTAAGCTCAAGCGATTAATGTCACTCCGCAGAATCGCGGAGATACCACATGAGGATGACCAGACCTCAATTACGTGGTGGCTTGTGAGTTATTTCGTCACACCGGAACCAGATTCGACAATAGCTATTAACAGCATATTGATTGCATTCTCAAGAGATAATACTGTAGAAGATGTAACTAACCCGACCATGTGAGTGCAACTAGGATACTGTAGCGAATTTCTCATCGGCAGATTGCAGCTTGACCAGTCTCTAGTACATCATAATCCTGCCATTCTGCTCTAATACAGCAGATGTTGGCAAATTACAATAAGTAGAATTAATTTATTAGCTGGTTATATATATTTTAAAATACAAGAATAGACTTAGGTATCTTTTCTATGTCTTATATAATATATAATGGCCTATTTGTCTTGCTTATTAGGCAGCAACTGGGCAGCATTGCATAAGCTCAACCTTGGCAGTAATACGCGTTGCTGACAGACCTCAGGTCAGTCTTTATCACCCAAACTACCTTCAACCGACATTAGCTCATTCATCCTCGCCAGCTGCTACTTTCTACTCGGATTGTATTAAGGCAAGGCGCGCGATGTAATCATCGGCTAAGACGTCTATTGACTTGAGACAACCCTCCCAGAAACACCTCGTAGGCGCTCTGAGTGGGTTCTAGCTCAGGTGGAGGCGATGGAAAAACACGAGAAATCCAAGAGTATCAAACTTCTTTCACTTGGTATGTGACCACGGGAGATTACATTCTCCACCACGCTGTATCTTATTAACGGTTTGCAGATGGTGGTGGGATCCGAGGACTGTCCTCCTTGATCGTTCTCAAACACTTGATGAAAAGGATAAACCTTGCGAACCCACCAAAGCCATGCGACTATTTTGATCTTATTGGAGGTACTAGTACAGGAGGGTATGTGCCTTCAGAACTCAATCAACTATGTGAGCAGGTGTCTAACAAATATCGTCTCTTCTATTTAGATTGATCGCCATAATGCTCGGCAGACTTCACATGAGCGTTGATGAATGCATTGAGAAATATCTGACCCTTTCAGAAGCAGCTTTTAGCCTCAAGCGAGTCAAGTCAAACGTTTTTGGTAGAAGCAAAGATATCTGGAAGGCCTCAGGCAAATACCAATCAGATGTTCTTGCTGAGCAGTTCATGAAGACAACTGGGTTGTTGGAAGGCGATGAACAGGCCTCATTCTATGAACCCGATGGAAAGTGCAAAGTGTAAATACAGTCACCTTCCCACCTTGCTCCGATTGGTGAATTGACTGATATACATCTTGATAACCTATAGATTCGTCTGTGCTCATTCGAAAGCCAACAATACTCCCGTCAATATTCGCTCATACACCACAAGTACCTCGGTCGATAGCCTGTCCTTGTCCCAATGCAAGATCTGGGAAGCGGCCCGCGCAACCTCAGCCGCATCAGGATTCTTTGACCCTATCAAGATCGGCTGGCAGGACTATGTCGACGGTGCAACTGGTCGAAACAATCCAGTCGAGGAAGTATTCAACGAGGCTAAAAGTATCTGGCCCGATGCGCCTGACAGAATTCAATGCTTTGTGAGCATTGGAACAGGCATTCCTGAGCCCAAGGACTTCGGCGAGAATCTAGCAGAGATCAAGAAAGCAATTATCGCCATCACTACCGAGACCGAAGACACAGAACGCCGCTTCTACGAGAACCATGAGTCATTTGGCCTCGGTGGTCGATACTTTCGCTTCAATGTCGACAAGGGCTTACGGGATGTCAGTTTGGACGAGTTTGAAAAGGTTGGGAAGATCATGATAGCGACGGAGTCGTACTTGAACGGACCTCGAGTCCAGGATAGTATTCAAGAGTTTACCCAGGTTGTTCCCATGTCGTCGGTATATGGTAGGTAATTGTCTTATCCGCATGTACAATGAGAATCTTTTTATTGAAGTTCTCCACTAGCTACTGTGGCCGAAAAAGAGAAGAATGACTATTTGAATTGGCTCCCGTATCTAGATCCACGAAGCACCCATAACGACGCGAGACGCTATCGCACCGATAGCACAACCGGAAACTGGTTTCTTGAACATAGCTTCAAAGAGTGGAAAGCAAAGCCGAATTCTTTCATGTGGTTACACGCAAAAGGTGCGTCCTCATTATTCATGGAACGCACCTACTTCCATTACTAAGAGATCTTAGCTGGCTCCGGGAAGACGATTCTATCTTCGACGATTATCGACCATCTTGAAAAGCAGGGACAGGGAACTGTGGCCTTTTTCTATTTCTCTTACCATATGGATAAGGATCAGGCGTACCTCTCGAGGTTGTTCCGGATCTCCCTCATATTGCAAATTCTCAAACCCCTCATCGAGCCCATAGGACCTAACTTCTTAGTACCAAGGAGGTTCCGGGAGCTTTATCATAAGTATCAGCCGTCCCAAGACCCAAGTGATGAGGATCTCGACGATATTCTCCGATACCTACTGGAATTAACGCCCCAGATATTTATCGTTGTCGATGCATTGGATGAATGTAGTCCCAGTGGTGACCAACTCGAAGTCATCGAGACACTGGGTACTATTCTGCTGATGGCCAAAACCGAGTGCCATATTATCATGACAAGTCGAAAGGAACAAGCCATTGAAGAGGCCATCCGAGATCTGCCACTAGAGAAGACGATAATACCATTTGACATTGGTCAGGTCAATGCTGACATCTCCCACCATCTGTTGAATGTGGTAAAGTCAAAGCCATACTCAAAATGGTCTCCCGAATTACAAAGAGAGGTCATAGACTACCTCGTAAGCCGGGCTGAAGGCGTCTTTCGCTGGGCCGACCTGCAGATCCGTGCATTGGCAGGCCAAGTTCGGGAGAAGGATGTTCGGCGAGCACTTTCACGGCTTCCTCAGGGCTTGGAAGCAACATACGAGAGGATGTTGAAGAAGATAGATGACGAAGACAAGTTCGAAGAGGCATATGCTGTCTTTAGATGGATTGCCTTTTCAACTACGAGGCTGAACTTGGCAGCTGTGTCAGAGTTGGCTGCTTTCGAGATCGACGATCCTGAAGTAGCACCGGATTCTGATGAATTTTCCATCCTTTTTAGCGCGCGCAACCGATTTGACGACCCTACGGAAATGCAGAACCTTCTTTCTAGCCTCGTCATCATTCCTGATGGCGATAACCCATACCGAACCTTTCCGTCCTTTGCGCATAGTACAGTACTGGAGTATCTGATGAGTCCAAGGGTTTCACCCACAAAATTTCGCCTCGACCGCATGGATGCTACTTGGTTCATCTTAAAAAGCTCATGGGAATATATGACATACTACGATGCATCACCCCAGCGTTCCAAGTTCAAGCCCTATCCACTTCTTGAGTACGCCTGCTATCAGGTTTGGGAATGTGCCCTGGAACTCGTGCAGCGGAGCGAGACCTTGAAAGATCAGATCTCAAAACATCTGACTTCAACCTCAAATGAGGGGCTTCCAAGCGATGGAACGTCCTCGGAATTCTCAATCTGGTGGTTTTGTCACAGGACGGGACTCCCAGAGAGCTTCCTTGCCATGACATTGCTCGACCTTTTGGGCTCGGCAGAACTACAACACAAAATGCCATCTTGGAATTCTTTTTACTCGATATATTCCGTTAGTAACGGCGAATTACTGATCGATGCTGCTGGGGCTGGTGAGCCCAAAATTGTCAAGCTTCTCCTTGATATGAGGCCCATTAAAGAGAATCTGTTGTCTTTAGACATGGCGTTGCGACGTGCGAGCAGTAAGCCCGTGGACGTTTTTAAACCCTACAAGAGAATCATAGACGGTGGTCAGAACACGAGCGTGTTGACAGAGCTGCTCGAAGTGGGCGCCAACCTTAATGGCGTTGGTTTGTCAGGTGATGCAGCAATACATCTCGCTGCCATTCATGGTCACATCGATATTGTCACGTTTCTCACTGAACGGCAAGGACTGCTTTTAGATAATCCCAACAGGAAAGGAGAGACTCCACTGTTGCTGGCTTCCATGCACAGTCACACAGATGTTGTCGCACTGCTGCTGGGTCTCTCTGGCTCCGTATCCCACCGCGGGGATGAAGAGGGCAGAACACCACTATCATGGGCAGCTACGAGGGGCAATAAGGCACTTTTTGACCTACTGCATCTGGATCAAAATGTGGATGTAAGCAAGGCAGACTGTCGTGGCCGGACACCATTGATATGGGCGTCAATCGCCGGGCAGGAGGATTTCATCAAAATCCTATTAAGTGATCCGAGAGTTGAGCCAGACGTACGAGATCATTTGGGTAGAACTGCTGTATCTTGGGCCGCGTTTCATGGGCATTACCATTTACTGGAAATATTGTGGCTAGATGCCCGCGTCACAAAATACCCCTGTGACTATGAGGGAAGGGATCTGTTATCCTATGCGTGTGACCAGGGCCATACCTCTTTGGTGAGCGAGTTGCTCTCAACAATTGATCTGGATGTCAACAAACCCGACTATTATCAACGAACGCCACTGATATGGGCGAGACTTCGAGGGCACTCTGATATCGAGAGGTTATTACTGGATGATCCAAGAGTCCTCGATCTAGCCCCGGAAAGGACTACAGCGCTTGTAACCGCGTCCATACAGCATCCCGATGAATATATCTGGGATAACCCTATGACACCGCTGGCTTGTAAAAAGGCTACGGGACAAATGGACGCCAGTAATACCATTCCGTCAAAAGAGATGAGCATTTCCAGGATATCTACCATCGATGGTGTTGGTTCTGAGATATGGTCTCTTGAATTTTCCCCTGACGGTAGGTACTTGGCAGTTTGTCAAGATTCAAGCCATGTTCTTGTCTGGGACGTATATACAGGGAGACCCAGGGTCTCTCTTCAAGGACATGATGGGGGAGTACCCAATGCTGCTTGGGACCCGAATGGTTCCACGTTACTGACGTGTTGTCGTGATGGTTATTTGCGTCTCTGGGATGTCGAGGTGAGCTCGTGGTTGTGGAGTCTCAAGACTGCCCATTTATCTTCATACCAACAGTGCCTTACAAAGACCTTTACTAACCTTTACCAAGCGTGCGGTTCTGTTGAAATGTTTCAGACACATCAGCGGAGAACCCCTATCACATTGTGCTTGGCTGCCAGATAACCAGTCTTTCCTCGCTAGTTGTTTAGATAACGTTCATGGTTTCATGAAGGGCGGTATTGACGTCGAAACACCGACTTTATGGGAAACGAAATATCGTGTTCAGTTTTTCGAATTGTTCGCTGATGGGAAACGTCTCGCTGCTATCGATGATAGACTCGCACTTTATATCTACACTACGGATGATCGAAATTTGGAGCTCACAATACGGCTTCCAAGCCGCCCTAGTTCCCTCACAGTGAGTAATGATTCAAAGAGCATTCTGGTGCGGATGGCAAGCGGGAAAATGGTCTTGGTCGACGCAACCTCTGGTGCCATTCGCTCCTTTTTGCGTGGCGGGACTCCTAGTGATTATGTCATTGGGTGTTGTTTTGGGGGAAACGATGAATCTCTAATTCTTACTGGCGGTGACGGTAAACTATCCGTGCTTTTCTGTCTTATACACTTCTGGCTAACTTACCACCAAACAGATGGCTACATCTTCATTTGGGACCGAGCTACGGGCCATTTGTTAACCCGCGTTAAAGCACATAGTGCACTTTGCAACGATATTGCTGTTCATCCGTCGTGCTCCTCGCTGTTTGCGTCCTGCAGCGACGATGGAACATTCGCGTTGTATGTCTTGTCAATTATTTCATTGGCTTCCGGTATTACACTTTGACTCTGGCAGCAGCTGACGTTGATATAGCTGGAGAATTAATGGCTCTGGTCGGGATGGCGCTGTGATAAAGAAGATTTGTGCTTGGTATGAGGATGTTAGACACCCGAGAGAGTAATAGTAATTATATTGGTTCGTTTTATTCAGACTCCTACTACCATTGGCTAATCTGCTTGACCTCCCCCAAACCAGATCATCCATTCATACAAAGGCTTTATCCATGGAGGTCATATGCTTGTCTTCTCGTCTGAGAATTGTAACAATTCTGGTACTAGTGAGGACAGTGCTGATGGTGCAAAACTTTACAGCTCCTTCTTTCCCAAACTCGGTTCCCGGAAGGTATCATCATTTGCATACTGTGGCGTCTGGTGTTTTGAGTGTTTAATCGAGGGAACCACGTTTGGAAGGGAGAACAGCTTATGGGGCCAATGCAAGATGTACTGTTCTTTCAAGCCGTTCAAACAGTGCCTAAGCCAAATACCCCAGGTGATAAAGTAGTTCACACCCAGCCCAGTCATCAGGTGCCTAGATCTTATTAGTCAAAAAACGACGCACTATCTCATGCAATAACATACCACCACTGCCATTTGTTAGCTATCTGAACGCGAGACTCGCGAAGTCGTACGTACCCCATGGCCTTCGAGGAGTATACCCCATGGCAATCCCACCTGATGTCTCCAGCGAACAAGATCACCGCAGCGTATGTTGTCAAATTTCCAGGCCGCGATAACAGCTGCACAGGTGATGAACTCCATGGCCACAATCCATCGCATCTCACGAATTATAACTTGAGCCCTTGGAACGGAAGATCGTGCTTCCCCGTTTGAGAGAAAAGCCCTGGGGGACTTGCTTGCCTCGTTGTCGTTCAACGTGGGACGCAAAATTGCTTCCATCGTGTACAGACTCCGGAACACTGTAGCAAGGAAGAGGATACTAAAGGCATTTTGGTGGAATTTAGGGTCTTGAATGCAGTGATAATATGCCTGGGAGGAACAGTGAAGTTAGTGAATTATCACACTGGGAGGATTTCAAGCACGTACTGTGATTGAGATAGACAGCACAACGAGTCCGATCCCAAGGAATATAGAGAATAAGCGAGACCTGTCGTATGTGAAGATCGCATAGCAAAGGATGGATGTCGTGTAGATCATTGAAAGCTCGTCTACGAGCTGCATTGGATCTAGGCACTTGTCAGCGAACTTACACAGTTTGGAGGGGAGGGAATACGATACATGACAAGGTCGCGTGGAACGCAAAGCTACCACAGCCCACTAGCAAATAGCCAAGGTATGCAATGATAAATACCGTATCATGTCGGTACTTGAGGCAATTCCGCACTCCCCGAATGCCAAGCGCGATGAATAAAGCGTTGGTCAAAGTGTTGGTAATTTCAGCAGCGTAGTGGCTGATTACGTAGTCCTGGTTTGTATTAGCTATGAACTGACAAATGAAAGATATGCGGCAATGCTGTATATCAGAGATGATGAGAGCTACGCACTTCCTCGCACCAGTTTAAAGTGGATGTTGGCCGTCCCCAAAATCCTTCTTGCGGCGGTGGGTACGGAAGTCGGAAGCTGAGCTTCTCCAACATGATGAAGTATAGTTTGGAGCGGCGATGGTTTCGTTCACAGGGCGCTTACAAGCCGTTGATGAAATATTGAGGGACTTTGAAAAGTGCTCCGGCATAGGCTATTTATTGTGAGACGCCGTGGTGTCCGTTTCGTACAATTAATGTCGCTGCTTTGATGTTTTGCTAGGCGGTTTCCTACCCCGGCTCCCGCGGGAATGGAACCTGAGGAGCATCTAAAAACCGACAGTATTGAACGGATGACTTATCCTGGATGCGTATGTGGCAGGCTGATAATCGACAAGTATTACAATTATAAGCGAGCTACCAGCAGAATATTTCGAGCTATACGATGGCCAGTGACAGAACAGTGTTCCAGACGGACTTGCTGATGGGGTCCTTCGAAATTCCAAGTCCGATCTGTCGTTTTCAATGGAGCGCCTCTCTGTATACCCCGAAAGCCTACGACGAGTCCGACCAGATGAGCACGTAGCACTGCACGTCGATGACAAGATTGCACAGAAGATCTCGTCAAAGACACAGCGCTTTCTCCAGAGAGAGGGTCGCTTATTTATTGTCGATCACAGCGATCTGGGTGAATCTGACACTGACTGAAGGTCGCTACGCTGGTGCTTGCGAGGCGTTGTTCTTCATTCATCCTGTTTCGCAGGACTTCTTACCACTGGCTATTCGTCCCAACAACGGCTCGCCCTTGATCTATACCCCCCTAGATGAAGAGAATGACTGGGCTTTGGCTAAGATCCTGCTCAACATGAATGATGTCTGGTATAATGAGTGGTATCACCTCGCCGCAGCTCATATCTCTTCCGACCTCATCTACATGCCAGCTATCAGGTCTTTCAGTGACATGCACCCGGTCTGGGGTCTGATCCGTCACCGTGAGTTTCCCCAAGAATTCCTCAAATAGCAGAACTAATCCAGTCTTGCAGTGGGCGTCAACTCTTTCCCATACCGCGTGGGAGCTAGCGTGTCTCTCGTTATCTCTGGCGGTGACATCGAGAAGAACTTTGCTTGGAATGGTGACCAAGCTATCGAGTATAGGAAACAGGTTTGGAAGTCCGAATGCGCTCCCTGGGTGGCCAATTATTTCGAAACGAAGCTCATCCGACGGGGTCTGATAAACTGCGAGTACGGTCCTGCGCTGAAGTCATTTCCATACTACGAGGATGCCTCAGTCATCCTAGGTGCTCTACGAACATTTATCACCACCTACATTGACGCATACTACCCTTCAGACGACGCAATCACCGCAGACAAAGAACTCATCGTATGGCTTCATGAAGCAGCCCGTGCCGCCGATATCGTCGACTTCCCAGCTTATATCTCTACCAAATCTGAACTGGTCGACGTGCTGTCTCATCACGCCTATCTCATCTCAATTCTTCACGGATAATTGAATAGCAACAGTCTTGTGCATTACAGTGCCGTTCTACCAATGCACCCGCTATCAATGTACCAGCCACTGCCGAAGGAGGAAGGCCTCTCTAGCCTTGTACCATTTCTTCCAGACCTTGAAGCCTCGCTGCAGCAGATCATGTTGGTAGCTGCGTTTAACCAAGCACAGATGGCTGATACTTCTGATTCGCTTCGTTTTCTTTTCAACGAAAGCGACTTCCATTCCCGCATTAACATAGAGGCACGTGAAGCCGCCGAAGCGTATTCAACGACTATGTCAAAGTTCAGTCAAGACGTCAAAGGGAGGAAGCTTGATGGTGATGGACATAGTCAAGGAATGCCATTTGTGTGGAATGTCTTCGACCCGAGTACGGCACCTGGAATCCTGGCGGCCTGAGATTTAAAAGCTTTCTGTTAGTCTAAGCTATTTAAAGATGTCTAAGTTTATAATTGAAGAGCCATATTTAATAAGTATCCATAGTTAGAGCAAAATTTACACTATTATATTATTAGCCTCATGTGCCCAAATCTCAGAGTGAGTAATATGTACCTCAAATCCTCCAGGATCAGCGCTGCTGAGCGTGAAAGTTCGGTCAATCTGTCTTGATACCATCCGAAGTGGACTTTTTATATCTATTAACAACGGAACCTTGAAAAGCTGATTCAAATGGGTCCTACGAGCAAAGCCGTGTACTACAGAGGTCACCTCTCGGCTACTCCATAGCCAAAGAGACCAACTTTGCCAGGCATAATGGTCAACATGCCATACTCTGGCCCCTGCGACCTTGAGCCCTGCACTTATCCTGAGATAGTCACAAGCTGTAGAACCATAAAGGCCTGAATACCTGATGCTATAAGACCAACAAAGCTGGACCACTCTGTTGGAGCTGTGAGATAGAGGGGCGGTGCTATGATCGTGCAGATCAATGCCAGCAGCATGGGAGGTACCCAAGTGCGCTTCCGCAATCGGGGATCTGCCATTAGAGGAATGCCTGAGATGATCAAGGTAAACCCCTGCGTGATGCAGCTTTGCATGAGAAACCAGAAGTCTGCGTCTTTTGTAGTTCCTGGTTTATGGTCGGAGTAACTGTAAGCAACCGCAAAGGTCCAGACATTGGACAAGGTAGTTCCAACGAATGTTAACCAGAGTATTGCAGTGAATGTCTGTTAAGCTGAGGTGAGCTTATATGCAATATTGATTAAAAGATGTACGTACAACGGAATGCGTTGCAAGACCTGCTCTGGTGTCTTGAGATGGCACTTTCTTCACCTCTTGGATTTTGCGTGCTATGTCGGGCCTTAACTATGTTTTAGTTTACTTTCTCTATTCTGACTGGGTGACTCACCATTTTGAAACCGTTCGAGGAGTTTGCGAATGCTGATGGTATAATTTAATGGCATTTTCGAGAAGATCCCATCGCTCGGAAAGCACCAATCGATAATCCGATGTCAGCACCCCCGCCGAACCTGCATTAAGCACTGCACTCTCTATATCAGAGGCATATTCAGTGACGGTCTTGAGCATCCCCAGCGCAGGTTGGTTAATAAGGTTAATGTCATCCCCCATTAGGAGAAGCCGGGATATAAACGAAAGACCTCTTCCCCAATAGTAAAGGATATGTCTCTCCTTCAGGTAGAGGTCACTGAACACAAACCGGCCAAGGGTAATATCTTCGATCTGGGTCATAATTGTCTGTATATCCTCCAAGTCGTTCGAAGCCAATCTCTGCTGAGATTCATCTGCGTTAAGTTCTCCAGACACAATTTGCTCGTAGACATGCTGACAAGACGAAAGAAGATACCTGTCTAATTCAGACAAGCTGCGTGCTACAGCATATAGTTCCTCGTTTTTAAGCGCAGGGCCGTAGTTGCTGTTGATGATAGCTTTTGGTGATTGGGGTGCTGTTGGCGTTAGTGATTAGGTGAAATGCCGTGATGAGATGTGCTTACAAGGGGAGAGCCATCCTACGTTGGCGCGCCTGTGCAGGGCTCGACTCGTGATATCTCCGCGACTATAGGATGATGTTGATGCCATAATTAGAGCCTCTTTAGTCTTCCAACTTAGTACGATGATGGACTAGATGCGTCGCTTAGACGGGGAGAGCAACAGAGGAATTCATGAATTGAAGTAGTTATTGAAAGAGGCGCAGCCTGTCAGCCGTGGCGCAGCATATCTAGTGGTGGAGGCGCAGCTCAGTAATGTTTCAAGCCATGTGCATTTCTCCGACATTTCTGCCTGGTTGAGCTGCTTCATCATCCTCCAATCACAGCATAATCAAAGTCTCAAATTCTCTCATAGGATGACCACAGGTTTACCACAGTTTTGTGTGAAAACACAAGTGCGAACGGCAACACCCCACCCGGAGCATGCCTGGTCCAAGGCTACATGATGCGGAATATAACACAGAGAACAACCACTTCTTGCCACCTTGTAACTACATAAACTCGATGTATAAAGATAGTGCTATTAAAATAACATTTGCTTTCGATTGCTCAAGTATATGATGCGAATTACTCTCATGAAAGCTTGAAGCTTCTGACATCCCGCTTGAAGTAATTTTCCTGTCGCAAGTTTGCAAGAAGAAGATAAACCCAAGTCGCGAATTCCATAAAAATACTCCACAGCCACGAAGACGAACTTCCAGCGTTCCAGTGAAACATAGTCTCAGCATGAAGCTTCTTAATGTCATTTCGTCTCAGGGCCTCGTAGGCTTCCATGACATAAGGAACACCCTTTGATATCCCTTCGCCAAGTACGTGGGCGAACAGGATACTATCTTCGATTGCGATACCGGTACTTTCGCCCTGGGGTGGCATCTAATTATTGATGTTAGTTGAGATAGCCAGAGTGAGGAGGGTACGCTACTTACAGCGTGAGCGGCGTCCCCTAGAAGAAGTACTCTCCCCTTGCTCCATCTTCCCTCAGGAGGAAGCATATAGACAGGATAAAAGTACCAGTCGCTTTCATTAATGATTGTCTTTAGTCCGCTGATACTGCCTTCTTCAAAGCGAGCAACGATATCCTTTTTCAGTGTAACTTTGTCATCCCCCAAAGCTTTCCATCCTTCTTGTGCGTCCTGGTTCTCTGCCATTGGCATGATAGCTAGAGCATATACCTTCTTCCTCGATGGCTCGAAGTGGGTGATCAGGAACGACCCATGCTGACCTTGGATCATAGTTGAGTCCCGAAGAACTGACTTCCCATCCATCGTTGTCACACCGACCTCTCCAGCAGAATCACTGTTAACGTATCCGTAGGCGATGGCACGCCCAGAGTACGTCTTCTTCCGTTCACGATCCACAACCGTGGTACGAACGAAAGAGTGTATACCATCGCATCCAAGGAGAATGTCACCGCTGATAGACTCCTGCGACTTTCCAGCATCAAACTGTACGTCAACACGAACTGCTCCCTCGTTGTTTCTCAGGTAGTCCACCTGTTGTATGTCGGTGACTCTCGCACCATATCGCAAGGTGACCCGGCCGTTAGGCAATTCAGCAACAGCATCCGCCATACACTGTACAAGATGATGCCTCATAACTCTCAGCGCATCTGTTCCCGGTAACATCTGGCCCAGCGTCCGACCTGTTCGAAGAGCCACGACGTCGACACCTCGGACCGGGATACCCAGTTTCCGTAATCGTGATCCAACATCAAGAGCATCGAGGTACCGTAGCGCCAAGGGTGTCAGCAGAATAGTTCCCCCGAGTGATTCGACCTTCGGGCGCAGTTCCAGAATAGTAATCCGGAGCGTGGGGCCTTGGATGGTGTTTTGGGAGAGTGCGAAGGCAGCTGCAAGGCCCGCTGGACCAGCGCCGACAATGATGATGTGCATTATATTCGCCGCGAGAAATTTACTAACAGACAGATTGCCAGTTACTTGGCTCCTGTAATGGCAGAGTGATGAAAATAGGGACGCTCTTATGCAGAGATCTTATACTCGAGGGAATGTCGCAAAATGCGCTCAGTTCTGTGTCATGATACAGGCTCTCAGCCACAAGTCTCGACTGCAAAAGGCGCGAGTAAGAAACAGAGCACCTCGGAGCAATTGAGACCCGACCAGAGGGCCGAATGAACGAGAAGGTTTCAACGCCGGCGAAATGAAAACCAAATGGAGTATAATCGATAATTTCGAGTTACTGATCCAAGTGCGGTACCTTTAGAGACGAATAAAACGACTAAGAATCATCTAGTGTAAGCCATCGCGGTATGAATCAAGAATGGAGCGCATTTTTTGGTCACTTGTCTTACTGTTCTTACTCAGATAACACGCCAGTTACTCCACAGATCGTATTGGTCGTATTTGCCGTGTTGTTCGTGTTGGCTGTATTCGTCACATGAACTGGCCAGTAGATCTAGCACGTTTTCATAGAGCGCTATAGACTGACTACCCATGTCTTCTAGTAGGATAATCTGTAAGTTTACTTTATGTATGCTTTATTTAGATAAGACTTAGTAATTACAATTACATAGGTATCCAAACGCATTTTATCTATCCATGTCCTGACCTTACTTAAGCAGCTAAGAATTCGTTACATCAAGGAAGGATGTTCTTGCCAACGCCTTGAATGCTTGACGACAAATTTCCGGGTTCGATGACGGCTTTGCCACAGTCCTCTCATTAAACCACTTTCCCAATGCAATAGCATTTACCCACCAGACATCTTTGTCATCATATATAACATAGCTAGTTGCCAATCTATTAGCTACACACGAGAGCTCGTATGTCAAATTTAATTACTTACTATGCATGCGCTTTTTCTGCCTGCGCATATCTAGCAAGTAGAAGGTTCTGGTATTCTAGAATAATATCCTCATTGATTTTCTTCTTGTTTCTGGGATTGTGATTAGTTATGTGCTGTTTTATATCTCCTGTAAGACTGTCTCATAAAGAAAGTCGGAATAGATTTCTTTGCCTGATCCTTTGGCGACCTTGGCTATTCGGCATTAGTATGGACAATCTGAGATACATGGATTGTGTTCAGACCTTGGAAGAAGTAGTGATCTGTCCCATTGACCCAAACCTCGAAATCGGAACCCTTTTGGTTTTCGTTAGAACTCCACACCTAGTGAGTCATTAGAATTCTGATAATCCTTAGGCCACTCTTATTAAGATTTATGGTGATGACTATCTTATGCGTTGGACATCACCTACAGGCTAGATAACACTTACAAACTTTGCGTTTTTCTTCTCTTCTTCGGCTTTCTCCTGGGCCATCACCATGAAGATATCAGTGAGCCCTACCTCCCTCATTGGTTGGTTGGGGAATTGTTTTCGGAATCGTTGGTAGATGTTCTGAACAGCATTTGAACCCGCCGAAAGTATAGCGTTGAGTTGCTCATCTGTGACAAAAGAATTGGATTGCATCGTGAATTCCGGTGATGGAAAGAGGGCCTTGTGGAAGAAAGAGGTTAAAATAGTCTAGTGGAGTGAAATACATGAGACTTTCAAGGAGGGCTTGAGTCGTAAGTTATGGATCTTATATAGATGAGCTGATGAGAGGTCTCAAACAAGGACAGGGAGGGAAGACGAGAATCACGGCGATGGATTGCCAAGACCTGCCAACATCATCTATCGAAAGCAACCCGAAGGCGATTCTATTTTCGCAGCTCTTACTGAGGGGACGGTCGGTCTGGATTGCACGGGATCTTGGCTTGGCACTGTATGTTTCACTGCTTTAGTCCTAAGGCTTACTTACTGTGTAACAATACCTGGCTGAATGATATCACATTCCGACTTTACTGTGATGGAAAGCAAGGCTTGCATTACAGCAGACTATTAGTGCACTCAGCCAGCCACACGGCGACTCGGCGACCGCTTTGCGCGTGGCCTGATTCCAGCTGTTTCTGTACACATCCGTATCTCACAAAGGCTATTGCTTGGAAACGTAGAGGAATGCAAGACAAGTAACATTAGCGGAGAATGACAACTTCCAGCAGATACGAAGTACGTAACCGCTCATACAATATGGCTTCATGCCACTATCAGACCAGACTTGTGCGACGCCTTCCTACATCCTCTTAGCTGGATGTTGTCAATAAGTGGCGTATTATGTGGCTGGCTGGGTAGCGAGGGGCATCCGGCGGCCCGAAATCTTATGCCGCCTAAAGTGGCCCTGTTCCATTAGTTGAAAGCTCCGAGACATGGCTTGTTTTTCTGAGCTGACTCTGGTACGATGATGATGCGAACAAAATTCCTTTAGGATTTGACTTGAACTCTTGGGCTGGGACTGCTGGACGTTTCGTTAGGCCCGGGCACTTGTGGTTAATTGACTAATAGGCATTACATCTAGACAAAACAGCCCCTTCTATTATACACAAAGCTGAACTCATTACCAGTCATCTGTAGTAAGCCTGCTGTATCCTTTCTGTCTCAGCCTTTTTATTCAACGCTATACTCAGATAGACTCATCACAATTTTAAGGTAGAGATCATAAGCTTCTACTTCATCCCCCGTCATGAGCGAAAACGATAATATGTGACGTGGCTTGCATGCGATGAACGTCCTGTCACATTGGCTAGCATCTAGCTTCCAGGGCATGATAAGCATTTGCCGAGGGCACTACAAGTGACCCTTTCCTCAGGGAGCAAGAAAACTCAAGACTAGAGAAGATGACACTAAAATAAACTTAATAAAGAGCCCCCTGAGCTTAGGCAAGATGTGTCTAAGTATTTTCAACGTCCAGGATACATGTCATGAGTTTTCTTACCTCCCGTAACCGTTACTGGCCACTTTCAATCATTTCAGTAAGAAGAATGGTCTGGACCTATTCAGTCTTGGGAGCTGGACCAGGATTATAGAACGTTGGCGCTTGGCAGAGAGAAGCGAGACTACTGGCGGCCCCTCATGCAAATGTTCATCACATCCCAAAGTTCCCAGAAGAGTCTGTTCTCTCTCTGAGGGTGGTGAACAGTGATATCGAAGTGGTCTATTAGTCACAGACGATGCTCTGCGATGGAGACTACAATAATGTTTACAGTACCACGCACAGCTCTAAACTTTACTGTACCCTCGACTTGACGTCCAAATCACTTGATTGCTGCCACCAGACATCAGTCCTTAGACAGAGGTACAAACTTCTATTAAATAATCTAGTTCTGCCACTCAACTGATAGTCTTAGTTCCAAATACGCCATTTCTGACTCTTGATACAATCAGAGCAGTCCCAACAGCCCTTATCACTCCAGCTCAACTTCGTCTCACCAAACTGCTGCCAACTAATGCCCTTAAGCTGCCAAACTCCAATTGCGCACTTGCCATACTCCTCAGACCAGCCTGACGCTTGACAGTCAGGGTTCGAGTTACAAAGAGCCGCACAACGCTCCTCTGAATCCTGGTTAGGGAACTTGGAAGGTGCCTCGTCCCACTGCCACGGGAAGTAACCCTGATGTTGGCAGACCAAATCGCCGTTGTCAACCTGCTTGAGCGAACAAACAGCGTCCTCGCTCGTAATGCTTGGTGCGCAAGTCGCTGTAGGAAGAGAGGTTCTCAGCGAGGCAGAGTATGCATCGCGATCTTGGTCGTGGCAGAAGCATTTAAAGCAGCTTTGGTCACTCCACTGCATATCCTGGTCACCACTGTTGCCGGGGGTGAAGGCGGAGGAGAAGATGGAGTTGGAGGAGAAGACACAGGCTTGTTGGTTCTGATCCCATGCTGAAGACTTGCAGCGGTGGGGCATCTGGTTGCACAGGGCTACACAGTTCTGGTAACTGTTAGCGCCCTCTTGCCAGGGGTACTCATTATCTTCGAGTGTGAAAGTGTTCCTCATAGTTCCCTGTTTATTGCAGTCTTGATAATTATAGTCGTTCTGATCAAAGGTGCATCCATCGGATAGAGCAAGGGTGCACTGAGGCATGGAAGACTCGGTGATTGTTGGGATGTAAGAAGAGCTGAAGGTTGTAAGAGGTTCAGTACGTGTTGGAATCATTGTCGTGGATTCAACGGTATGTTCAGTAGAACTAGGAGCCTGGCTGGTAGTATCATGCTGAGCTGAGCAATCGTTGGAGCAGGACCAGCAGCCCTGGGAACTCCATGGTAAAACGTAATCATGGGCGTTCAAATCCTGTGCTTCCACGAATGCGCTGCTCGTCATAGCGACATTGGTAAAGATACATCGTCCACGCGCGGCATCGTGAGCTAAGGCAGCACAACCGTCGAGCTGATAACAGATAGTTGCACACTGCTCCGAGTTCGTCTGCATGGTCGCCTTGTCGAAATCATTGTTGGCATAAGGTTGGAGATCAACGGTGCCGAGGTTACCGATCTTCTCACAGACGAGGTCTGACGAGGGTGAGCTCTTCAGATGGCAGTTGGGACAGAGGGTAGGGATGGGGGGAGAAGCAGATGTAGTTTCAATCGCTGGAAGAGTGGTGGTTGAAGGTGCGAGGGTCGAAGTCTCGGTATCCGCTGGGTTCTTGATGTCACAATCGTGACACTCAAAGCAATCGTAATCATTCCACATCAAAGAATTCTGCGCATTCAGATCAATACCAACGACGCCCAGTGTATCACCAAGCATCCAGCAGCTAGGCTCCGAGCCCAAGTTACCCAGCGCGAAGGCCTTGCAAGCAGATCCCTCTTGCTTGCAAAGCAAAGCACAGTCCGCGATGGAATTCTGTCGAGGGTTGCTTGACCTTGTACGACCCCATGTACCTCGCTTTGCCTTTCCAAAAGCCCAGCAGGCTCTTGGGGCGGTCGGTTGATCATTATCATCGACTTGTTGAATTCCAGGCAAGGACACTGTCTGGGTCACTTCTGGCTGTACAGGGGTGCAGTATCCTGGTGGAGGGGCTCCTACAGGGCAGACGCGCGAGCCAGTTGGTAGAGTGCTTGCGGTCGAGATGGTGATTTCACTTGCGGTTGAAGGGTGCAGGGCACTCGTGGTCGGGTCCAGAGTGAGAGTCGTCAACTGGTCCTCTGATGCTGTAGATGGGTCCAGAGTCGGGACGGTGAACTCATTGGCGGTCGAGGGCTCACGCTGACTGACGGTGGTCTCATTACCAATGAAAGACACAGTAGTAAAAGACTTGGTTGAGGGATGGAAAGTCTCGGTAGCAGGACCCAAGGAAAGACTAGTTGTCGGGTGTGCAGTTTCCGAAGTGAAGGCATCCGTTCCAGTGGAAGACTTGGTACTCTCCTCACTGCTCATCGTGTTGGATGTCGTAGATACTGCCGGCAAAGCACTCGTAGTAGTAGCGTCACTTCCATCACCAAAGTCAATCGCTACATCGTCAATCGTCTCAGGAGTGACCTGGTTAGACATGAAGATCGAGTCGACATAAATAGCCGCAATCCCACCAATCGGGCAATTGACCGACACTGAGAATGCACCCTGTGCGTTGGGAACATCGGTTTGCTCAAGAACAGTATTCCAGTCGATAGCCGTTCCAATACTAAGAATTGTCGATGTATAGAACACATGGCCGGCGATGGAAGCGCTCAGGGTGCAGACGTTGATCTGGCTGGCAGTAATCACAGCATAAAAGAAGCGCACAGTGTACTTCTTCTTGGTGTCGAGGGAGTCAAGCTGTTGAGAAATGCTGACGATGTTTCCGATGGCTCGCTTGCGTGCAGGGGGGTTATTGGCAGCTTGCAGCTCGACGCAACCCTGTTCTTTGCTACCATCGCCGGTATAGCCCTTGTTCTCGACGATTTGAGCCTGGCCTTCGACGACGTAGTTGGGAATGCTGCTTGGGTTGGTGGGGTCTCTGACGGCGAAGTTTCCGTTACCAATCACGTTCTTGACAACGAGGGGTCCCTTTGTCTCCGATGTGGTCGGGGCAGCTGTCGTTACTGTCGCTTCGGTGTGACTGGTCGTACCATGGGGCTTGCATGGGCCTGCAAAGGCAACATTAAAGTTGCTCAGGATAGATAGGGCCGTCAAAGCAAAAGCAGAACGCATGGCGAAGGTTTAACGAGTGTAATAGCCAAGAGAGGCGTTGAGAGGGTCAGCAAAAAAAGCGAGAAGACCCGGGCAGCGGCATATTGGCTTCTTATGAGGCTACAGGCTGCGCATTTCGGTGACCTTGGTCCCTGAGAGTAGTCGAGACACTTATTTCTACGCGATGAGACTATTTACTCAAAATCAACGGGTCCGCTCAATCAGTGACAACTAGTGAACGCCTCGTCCGCTGTTCCGAGAGGGAAATATTTCCGCTTTTGCGGAACCAAAATGGTTACGAGTCGCCTTTGGATGTTATTTGGCTGCTTAAAAGTCTTTTTAATATAAGAACAACCATTGAGGTTTTGAGAGTATTGGCTCAATTCACTACAATTGTCTACCTCCAAGAGAAAATTATGTCTTTTTCCGTGCTCTGGATTTTGGAAGATTACCCCTGACTCCAGCTTGAGACTAGCCACTAGCCTCTGTCTGTCAACGTTCTGCCAAAGCCTGGAAGCCAATAGTGCGTTATAGCGCTTGGCACTATTTAATCTTCTAAATATGCTTGCCGTAAGTCACGCCACAGCGCCACATTGGGGACCCTGAGATAGATTGATTGAATTTAGCAAGAAAAGCGGCAGCTGATACCTTACTTTTACTGCCGGCTTCAAGTGGGAAAAGCACAGAGAAATCGGAGGCTTCGGATTTGGCCACATGTCGGATGTTCCCGTTTTGGCTTTTGACCCTGTCTTCTGGCTGCACCATTGGTATGTCATCTGCAGGAACTACCCTGAATCTCGAATATTTGACCATCTGTTTGCTATATGGCAGCCCTTGAATGAAGGAGCCTGCTTTAACAAGTCTGACTTTCTCGAAGACACTGGGGAAGTTAAGAAGAAGACACAGGACGGCAATCATGTACCATTCCACGAGTTGAGACGAAGGACCGAAACAAAGATTGGGTATAGGACGCGCGCTGTATATGGGACAGGCTGGATCAAGCTGGGCTTTCAACACGACGACCATTGCCCTAAGCCCAATGAGATCCTTCCTGTAACGGAGATCTAAACGAAGAACGATTCGAGGTCGATCCATATTTAGAAGATCTACCCAATTGTTCAGAAGTACTATAGGACCTGTCCAGGAACGACGGGTTTCCTCAAGAAAAAACGGTAATTAGGCTCTATTATACAGACTAAGACTAGGACTAACAGCCTCACTAATGCCATCTACAGTCGCTTGGCCCTACAATCCAATTCATATTTTAGTTAGTTGTAGCTTAGTAGCGATAGAGAGAATCGCTATACAACTTTCAGAAACAGAAAGAAGTTGAGTGGTCAGATGTACTTATGTGTAGGGCCGTTGGATACCATCCACAGTTGCGCCAACTTTGCGGTCAAAAAGCGACAGAATCCTCTCTAAAGCTTAATTGCTTCTAACGATCTCCATCATTCCCTAAGCGCTAGATAAACACTTTGAACGTATGGATTCTATCACAACGCATCAAGTTGAATATTGACTTGCGACCTGTTTTCACAGTAGGTTTGTCTAGCTTGGAGGAAAAGTTAGACCAACAATAGCTTTTCTCTAGGGTAGCTCGTATGTCGGAAATTGTTTCAAGTAGCCCCCGCCGCTATTGGAAGCAGGATCGACGCTAGGAGGTTTTTGGACCTGTGGGGGAACATTTAATTGGCTAGCGAAGTTTCGGTGCCTGGATAGAATCGATAGTTTCTAGATAGGCTGCGTTTTATGTCACTATTTTCTCACCAAGAGATTCCCAAGATGAGATTCTCAAAAGGGGCCGGAAATAGATGCCGATAGCAAGTAAGTAAAAGATAAAGGTGTTGGCCTCGATTCTTGGCGCTTTGAGTTCAGCCATTATTGCTCGCGTGTTGTTGACGATTATCACAATGAAGGTGACATTGCTATCCGCTCTGTTTATTGCATCAGCGTCTGCCGATGCAGGTACTTGTACCAAGGTAATGCCAATAATTCATTGTGGTATTGCCTCGCTCACCATTGCAGGACGCCTGTCTCAGAGCAGTTGGACTGTCCAATTGCCGAGCTCGAAGATGGCCGCCCGCACACGAGAGCGACTGTTCCTCATTCCTTCGATACACTTCCATCCCTGCAGCAACGACTGTGACGGCGACTGGGGCGCAATCGACCGTGACTCTGAAGGATACTGAGACTCTGGGCCCGGAGACAGATGAAGCGACTGCGACACAGTCAGATCAAACGTAGGTCCCATGGGCACCTGGTGCAGACAGAACTGACACCATATAGCGCCACAACCAGCATCACATCCGACCCTGTGACCGTTTATGTTGCTGTCACCCCCACCAAGACCGTCACTGTCACTATCGTAAGTACTAGGAAGCCCATACGTCATGGGTTCATATTGCTGACTGTTTTACAGACACCAGACCCTTACCTTGAAACCGACGTCAACGTAAGTATATCGAGATACCCATTTGATGATTGCAAGGCTAAAGAGAACATAGTCCAAAACAGTTATTCAAACTGACGTGAACACGTATGTATCAGCCTCTCATCATGAAGTCCCATCCTAACTCTCTTTAGCATTACGGAAACAACCTATTATGGCCTCCCCTCCAAACGTGCTATTGCCGCTCGAGCAACCAAGACCATTCTTAGGCCAACCGACATTCCATCGTATGCTGCATCGTGCACAGATGCCGAACAGTACAGCAGTGCTTGTGCCTGTATGGGTGTTCAAGAGACCACCATCGAAGGAACTGGCTCTATCATCACTGAGACTGTTGAGCCTCACCCTGAAACGGTCGTCAATGTGCACACTGAAACCCAGCCTGCAGTGACCATCACTACAACACTTCCAGCAAAGACCCGAACTGTGACTGTCACTCTCCCTGGACCTCAAATCACCGAAACAACCACCGCAGACACCACCACAGTTTCGACCTCCTTGACCGCCGATCAAGAAACCTTAATCATCACCCAGCAAGCCACCGAAGTCGACAAGACTACATCTATCTTCACCAAGACCCGCTCCGTCGGACCAATCTGCACCACCTACACACCTCAAAGCGCATGCCAATGCAAATTCGAGGTTCTTTGCGACACGGCAGTCGAAATTGATAACTCGGTGTTTTTCAGACAAATAGACTTCAACGTTTATGTTGGTAGCTTCAATGAGTGTATGCAGCGCTGCGACGGCAACCCCAGCTGCCAGTTCGGTGATTTCGCAGAACTTCCGAATGGTGGTCTTTGCTCGAGTTACAGTGGCAATCCGGGAGACTCTGGTACTTCGTCTATGAGCGGAACTAAGTATTTTGAGAAGGATGGAAATGTTGATTGCTCGTCTTGCTCACAATAGAGCGGGGAAATGTTGTGAAAGAAATTGAAGCTTGCTATATCCTTATTTATTATATTGTAAATTACTAGTTACTACGATTCTTATATCAACGTTGCAGTGCCTCAATTCCACCATGCAGCAAATCGCATAACTAGGGATGCGATCATATCCAGACCAGTGTAGTCCAGCTGTCAACATCTCTTGGCGGTTACCATCGGCGTTTCCCAACCCATCGGGCGGGTTGATGCCGAAACCGCCGGTACCTGCGCCCTGTGAGCCCTGTGGAGCGAGATGTATTGCTAAGGGCGTATAATATATTATTTCTTCGCTAGCATGTCATTAGGATACTATTTTCTCATTACTTCTTAACTCAAAAATAGCGCCATCAATGAGAAAGGTGATTTAGCACAATACACTGTCTTCCATCTACTCAGAATTTCGTCATAACGCCTCACGGACAGGACAAACCAATATGAGGATTGGCTTCCTAGGCTTGGGCACGATGGGCACGCCCATGGCCCTCAATCTTCGTCGAAAATTTCCCGTCACCGTATGGAACCGAAATGCCGCCAAATGCACGCCCCTCGTCGAGGCCGGTGCCAAAGTCGCGAAGACGCCTTCCGAGGTCGTTGAGAAGTCGGATGTCATCTTCACAATGCTCTTCGACGGCAGAGCAATCCAATCTATGATCGACAGCGAACCCAATGACAGGTTCATGAAAGCTATCCGTGGTAAAACACTCATCAACACAAGCTCCGTGCCTGTCGACTTCAGCCATAAGCTTGCGCAACAGGTCCACGATGCGGGAGGGAAGTTTATCGAAATGCCCGTAAGTGGCAGCAAGGTCCCAGCTGAGCAAGGAACACTTGTAGGCATGATGGCTGGTGATCGAGAGGTTGCTGAGGAAATCAGGCCTGTTGTCAAGCCTATCACTACTGCCGCTATCTATTGCGGTCCTATCGGGTCAGGCTTGAAGGCAAAATATGCCACCAACCTGTTCCTGATCTCTGTGACAACGGGCCTCGCTGAGTCAGTGAATCTTGCACGAGCTCAAGGTTTGGACTTGGAGGCATTTGGACAGGTCCTCAACAGCGGTCCTATGGCATCTGCATACTCTAAGGTCAAGATCGGCAAGATACTAAACGGAGATTGGACACCCCAGGCTGCCATCAAAGACTGTTATAACAGCACTGAGCTGATTAAGTCTGCTGCTCGAGACGCGCAAGTTCAAACCCCATTTATTCAAGTCTGCAATTCTCTCTATAGGGAGGCTCACGAAAATGGATTGGGGGAGGAGGATATGATGGCTGTCTATAAGCTGTTTGCTGAGACTTCGGGTAAATATACTACATAATTGACAAGCAAAATAAAATAATTGTATGATTCAAAGGCTTATACTGAGTCCTGCCCTTCCTATACCTATTTTTTATTTAGTAGCAAAATCGGGACATCAGTAAATATGCACTTCAAGGCACCCTGATCACGGTTAAAGTAAAATAATATCTTCAGCCTTTTCCCTCCATATTTCGTATTTACGAAGTCTCTTCAAGCAGTTCATCATCGTACGGCATTCCGCTGGTGGAAGGTTAAACTTCGGGACAGTGGATTTTTCAGCCACTATAGGATGATCTCATCGTGGGTTTGGAGGTTTACCCTCTTTCCATTGTACCAGAAACGGATTCCACATGACATAATTATACTCATCGAGGGTGAACAAGTTTCCTTGCAGGGCTACATGCATTACAAGACGATCGTGTCTCACCGCGTTCGTGAGGAAAAGGTAGACCTCGTACCGGACCACCGACGTGGTGATCAAATTGAGCAACAGTTAGGTGAAAGATAATTGGGACCCTGTGTGTCCACAAAGCATCAGTTTTTCGCATTCTCCTTGTTTTTACTAGGTGGTATCGGTCATTGAGATATGGACGAGCCAAGCAAACGTGTCGGGGGTCAGTACTCGAGAAAGCGCGCCTTGCACGCGTGTCTAGTCTGCAGAGCAAGGTTTGCTATTCTCGCATTTGAGAGGCCTGAAATCATGCTAACAACATCCAAGGAAGTCCCGGTGTGACAGCCAACGGCCAAGTTGTGGCTTCTGCGTCAAGACCAACTCAGAATGTACTTATCCAGACATAGAATCCGCTAGGTGAGATTACGGCGACCCTCCACGGCCTTACAGTAATATCCGACTGACATTTGACATCAAGCCTAGACAAAGCTTCATTGCTAATTTTGGAAAGAATCCAGACTATGGAGAGTAATGTGCTCAAACAGCTCATGGATGCTACAGCTACTAGAGCTTTGAGTTCACAGAGTGCCAATTCGACTACGCCAGCTTCACAACAGAGACCAAGACTATGGAATCAGTGGCTGAGCGGGGACGTAATTATGTCCTGGAGTGCTCTTCGAGAGCCTATCACTAGATGTGGTCAGCATCGACATTGGGAAATGTATCGCAATGAGCTGCTACCCAGCCCGGATGGGAGTTCCGATACACCTGGCCCAAGCCCTTCGATAAAGGCGGAGTTTGTGAGACCCGAATCACCCGATGCAACAACCGAACGTGTCGATTCTGATCAAAGCATGTCAGGCGATATCGCTCCAGAATCGGCGAATCTCACGGCATCACTCATCAGGAATTATGTCGTCAACATCCACAGCAAGTCCCCAATCTTGGACCTTGACTTCTTGAAAGACTTGGAAGACCGACTACTAAATGATAGCGAGCTCCAAAACTGGCCAGTGCAAAAGGCCCTTCCAACGGGACTGCATCCTCCAGACATGGCAATTTTGCTGTTGGTCCTCGCCTTAGGAGAATTATCGGCAAGGACTTCTCCAGAAAAACAACAGCTTGGTCAATCCCACTACATATCCCTGGCACTTCCCTGGCTTGGAGTTACTGCGTTTAGTAATGGCTCGCCCATCAAAGACCTGCAGGCACAGTTGCTCTTCGCCAGTTATCAGATGTGGATTCTGAAACCGTGGAAGGCTTGGTGTTATGTTGAGACAGCAGCTGCCAAAGCTGAGACGATGCTACTGAGGTACGTGTACTGTGGCCGATGAAGGTGTAAATCACTAACCAAATAGGTATCCCGACATTCTGGAGCAGAAGCTGAGCCACAGAGTACTCTGGGCCACTGCAAAGATGCAGCTAGAGCTAACTGAAGAGATTTACCCCCATCTTGGACTTCTGAAAACCGGCAGGCTCGGGCATCTGATTCAAAGCAGTCCAATTCCACCACCGCCTCCTCAGCCGTTTGAGTGGCCGAGGATCGGTTCGCAGCTTGATACAGATACATGGTATTATTACCTGGCCGAGACTTCCAGCCGGAGATTGGTTGAGCGTATAAAAGCCGAGCTTTACAGCGGTAGGTCGTTGGCACCATTTTATGTGTCAAAGTCTGATAGTTGTACAGGAGAGTCCACCGGACCTAGCATAACATCCAGTTATCCATTGGCATGCGAGTTTGAACGTCAGATCAACGAATGGTAAGCCCTATGAGCAGGTTGCAAAGTCACCGAGCAGGGCAGTCTGTTTTGATAGAGCTAAAACTGACTCGTCAACAGGATGAGCTCCCTCCCAGCAGACCTACGAGTTGCTTCACAGCTTTCTTCCGAATTCTCCCCAGGAACAATTGAAACTCTGGAGCAATCCATCAAACAGAGAATGCGGAAGGTTTTGGTTGATAGACAAGGACAGCTCATGATGCTGGTGTTCCGACCTTTTCTCGCGGCTCTCGCAGACGCTCACTCTGACAAAAACGAGTTAGGTGCCAGTGCTGACGCTCTGTTGAAGGGTACGGCAAAGTATCTATACTACACAATGAAGTTCCTCCACCAGCAGTCAGAACAACCCGTTCGGCATTACGGATGCTGGCTTCTGGCACGGAATGTTTGGTCAGCTGCCATATCACTCATCGCTGCATGTCATCTACCAGATGTCATTCGTTATATGGATTCAAGCGAGCCTGAGATTCAGACTCCCGACATTGCAAGTCCGATGTCACAGGGATCATTCATGCCTACTATATTCGGAGGGTCGTTTTCTCGGCATGCTATGGATGCTTGTCAACATGCGTATCACCAGCTTCGACTTTGGGACAAGGAGAGTGCAAGCCTTTCGTTTTGCGCAGACCAACTTTGGGCGTTAATAGTGGATGCTCAATGGCACGAGAACAGGGGAATTGGGAATGACATGCAGGTGTATTGATTGGTTAGTGCTTTAGTAAGTTTGTTCGATTAACCTTTTCTCCGATGCTACTCAGAATATCCTGAGGAACTATTGTTCATATACAACTTTGTTTGCAATAGCACCAATTCCATCTATCTCAACCTTGACAACATCGCCCTCCTTCATGCTAATCTGAGGTTTTCTGCCAAACCCAACGCCAGCAGGTGTACCAGTGAAGATAAGAGTTCCTGACTGAAGTCAATCCTTGTCTCAACGAGTCTGGAGCAATGAACCTACCAGGAAGAAGCGTCATGCCCTGACTCAAGAAAGACACAATCTCGGCTACAGAGAAGATCATGTTGTTGGTGTTGCCGTCCTGCACTTGGGTACCGTTGAGAGTGCCACGAATTTTGAGACCGACGGCAGAGCCAAGGATCTCTTTTGACACGATAGCAGGTCCGATAGGGGCGGAAGAGTCGAAGCATTTTGAGTAGCACCACTGGCCTCCGCCTAGGTGCGGCTCAAGTTGCCATGCTCTGTTTGAGATATCGTTACCCGCCTGTAATACCATTATTAATAAGACTCTCTTGTAAGGTTTGAATACTTACAGTATAGCCGAAGACATGATCCAGTGCGTCATCCTTAGACACCCGCGAGGCCTTCTTGCCAATCACGATTACCTAAGAGTATAAGTGTTTTCTCCATCGCCTAAGGGAAGCCCATACCAATTCTGATTCGTAGTCAAGTCTGCCCTTCTCCCATGAGGTGCGAGGCAGGACAAGATCGTCGTATGGGCCGGTAAGTGCGGTCACCGGCTTGAAGCTATCGCGGCGATTGTGAGACCCTGTTCCCTAAAATGACCTGCCGACAGAGTGCGAGAAACTTACAAAACAACCGGCACCTTTGGGATAGCCATCTTGGCTTCTTCAGCATGGTCCGTGTAGTTCAATCCAATGCAAACAACAGACCGAGCATGGTCAATGTCAATAGGACACAAGAGCTTCTGAATACCGTGCTTGCTGTCGCCAATTTCAGTCGTAGGCGAGAATGGGCTTCCTGTTTGAAGAGGTCTGGCGAATTGGAGGGCCTCATCTGCAGCACCGTAATAAGTCTTGCCATCATCTTCCGAGACGAAGCGAACAAGGCGTTGGATCGACATTCTTAAAGAAGAATTAGTAAATAATTGATGTCGAAAGACTGAAGAGGCCATGGGTATACCAGCTTCATTGAGAAAATTGTCGAGCATACGACGCTGAAATAAATACTCGACTCATTTACAGTAATTCTCATCCGTCATCGGAAACAGAACTGGTTTAGGGCGTGGAGTAGTGGAGATCACCGAGTCAAGCCCGTGCGTAGAGTTTTGGAGGCGGCGGCTCAGAGGCCGAAATGCCCCGATGATCCAGCTTAGGTCCATAGTGGAGTAGATCGTCGGTTGAGCTGGTAGTAGACGAAGCTTGTTACATTCTCCAGTTCGAGTACATAACTAAGCATTACCCCAAACCAGCCGATATGCCCGTCAGGTTCGCACGGTACCAGCCTTGACCTCATCACCATGGCTGATCTCCAACACCTCAAGACAATGCTGGAGCGCGCAGTTCATCAGCGTCCCGTACTCCTCGCTACGACCTCCGGAGCTGCGGCTCTAGTAGCATTCGCAGCATGGTGCATCAAAGACTATCGCGATTATCTTGCCCTCGGCCCTGGTGGTCCTCCTTACAACGTGAAAGGATGGGCATGGATCACATTTGGCATCCGTCCTTTTGCGCTCAGCAAGTCTGGTGCGACTTATGTCGCCGACTATCCTACAGAGGGAAGCCATCCTGATATCCAGAGCCTACCTACGCGTCAGGGAGAACGGGCTCTTCTTGGAGGCATTGCTCCCCATAGACAATTGTCGCAGCATGCGGCTCCGCGTATGAGAACCGTATGTTCTCCATATTTGCTCCCATCAGTCATTCTAGCTCGTCTAACTTTGCTTGCCAGTACATCGAGAACCTCTTCGCCAACGCCGCGCGACAACATCCCGCGATCCTCGAGACCAAGAAGTCACTGTACGAACGGCACCACGATGCACTCTTTGTTTCCCACAAGGTACTCGAGTCACAGCCCGAGAGTCTTCCAAACACAGCGATCATAGCGAGAGGGGAGCTGGGACATGCACATCCTGATCTGTCGGTCCATCTATACCTCTCGCCGGCAGACGCTCGCGTGATCATTGAGAAGGGATGGGCCGAAAGGCACAGGCTCTCCGTTCCCGAAACGTCTTGGGTGAAGAACAAATACGCTATTGGTAGCACATACTTGATGATATACGGACCTCGTGATGAGAAAGAGATGGAGGTTTTGAGGGTCATTCTTGAGAACAGCATCAGGTTCATGACAGGCCAAGATGAAGTGGAGAAGGTGCAGTGGAAGGAAGTTTTGTGAAAAGTAGATTGTGGATAGGTTGGCATGCTCAAAAACAAGAAAATACTCTAATTAGGTGCAAGCATAGTTCTGTATCGTAGCCGATGCTTCATTTGTTCACAATTTCGACTTGCCAACTCTCTCTCGTCTGTATACACCACGGTCAATGGGGGGCGGGGGCGTTCCTAGCACATGGATCAAATGACCAGAAAGCATTCTATACTCTACTCTACTATGAGTCCTTCGTCAATTCTGATAATAACATCCTCGACTTCGCTCCAGTCTGCAACTCCACGCGGTCCAGCCACACGTAACCTGTATTTCCCGGCGTCAACGCGCCAAAGATGATCTTTATTATCCCAATACGAGAAGTCCCGAACTTTGAAGCAGAACTTCAGATCTTGCGAAGCTCCCGGCTCCAGAACTTCCGTCTTTGTAAATGCTCGTAGCTCTACGCTTGGTCTTGGTGTCGCTGGCTCCAAAGCTTCAATGAAGAGGAGAACAGTGTGACTGGCAGCCCGAGCCCCAGTGTTCTTGACTCTCAATACGACGTTCGAGGTTCCTTGACTGGTATCAATCGCAAAGATGGCCGGGCTCTTGATAGAACAGCTGAATGTGGTGTATGACAGACCATGGCCAAAAGCGAAACGCGGGTTGTACGTCCGAAGTGACTGTTGGCGGTATCCGACGTAGATATCCTCACGATAATGGATCTTCTTATCCGAAGTCATCAGGCTCTCCACGTGGCCAGCTGGGTAATCTTCCACCGTATCCCAAAACGTAGTTGGGAGTCGAGCGCAGGGTGATACATCGCCTGATATAATTCTAGCCAACGCATTGCCGAACTCCATACCCGGAAACCACACATAGATAACTGCATCGACTTGATCAATCCAAGCACTCGTGTCAATCGGTGACCCAGCATTGACCACCACGATAGTCTTGCCTCGGCATGCTTTGGCGACACGAATGATAAGCTCATCCTGTCGACGTGGGAGCTTCATGCTTACACGGTCGAATCCCTCAGACTCCCATTCCGTGCCGGTACCGACAACAATTAAGGCAGTGTCAACAGTCTCTGCGAGTTTGTCTGCCTTAGCCAAAGCGATAGCATCATCGCTTGCGGGTGCAAGACCCAGTCGACAGCCCTGGATGAAGAACTCGCGGTTCACATTCTGCGCCTTGTGCTTCGACGACCAGCTGACAACTTCAAACCTGTATGTTCGACCTGCTTCCAAGAGTAGCGGTTCATCTCGACAGACTTCCAGTTTCGAGCGATCAAAGAGGAAGTCTTCAGTAGAAACGTCGAGATCTCGTTCAACGTCAAGAACAACTTTGTCGTCTAAAAGGCACTTTGCGCTACCGGGGCCACTCAAACTAATGTTGTATAGCCCCGTTTTCTGTGCGATAAGTTCGAATTTCATGCTTGTGCAAAAGTCGGAGCGATCTAGCAGACCGTCTGGTGCATGCTCAACGAGCATGTACAAAGTGTCCTTCAGCTCTTGACAGTGAAACAGTTGTTCTGGAGAGGGCTGATCTCCGTTGTACCAAAGAAGTGTGACATTTTCAATATCAAGGCCAGATTCGTTTGGTAGTGGTACAAGCCTATTGACAGCGACGCCGGCCCCAAGCGTAGCGTTGCTGTATGTCTTTTTGAGAGCGTCCCATGGGGTTGATGTGTATGGCACTTTGAGACTAGCAGAGCCTCCTCCGAACAGGGACGGCTCTGTCGCATGATGCCCAAACACAGCGAGTCTCGTATCTCGATCAAGTAGTGGAAGTGTGTCTCCTTCATTGTTGAGAAGCACCATGCTTGACTCAGCAGCCTGTCGGATCAACGCTCTCGACTCGACATCGTCGAGATAGTCTGGTTCTTCAGCCTTCAGCAGTGGCGGGAAGCCAGGTTCTCCCGCACGACCAGTCTTTTGAAGAAGATCGATAACTCTCGCTGCTGAGTCTGTGATCTGTTTCTTCTTTACTTCGCCCTTCTTTATAGCCTTTAACATTTTATTGTATTCGCGGAACTTGGTGGGGCCTGGCATCTCGAGGTCGAGGCCAGCATTGAATGCTTCAGTTGTGCTGTAGGTGCCGAACCAGTCAGAAATGATGGCACCGCTGTATCGCCATTCGTCGCGCAGGATGGAAAGGAGATTCTGTGATTCGGAGCAGAAGGAGCCGTTGATCGAGTTATATCTGTAGTCATCACGCGTTAATAATCTGGTGTTTTTGACAGGGCTGCCTTGACTTACGCAGTCATGATGCACCATGGATTGGCTTGTTCAACAACAATTCGGAACGGCTCAAGGTATATCTCCCGCAATGCTCGCTCTTCGATAACACTGTCACTCCATCGTCGACCGTTCTCTGCCTCGTTGGCTAGGAAGTGCTTTGGGCTAGTGGCGATACCCTGTGACTGTAACCCATTGACGAAAGACGCAGCGACAAGACCACTGAGCAAAGGATCTTCGCTAAAGGACTCGAAGTTGCGTCCGCCTAAACAGTCAGTTGTATCCCCATTAGGCATCTGATAGTACTTACACAAAGGGTAGCGATGGATGTTCATAGTTGGAGCGAGGAGTCCATGCACACCTTTTCGCTTACATTCTCTCGCGAGAACACCAGCCAATTTGGATACCAACTCAACATCAAAAGAGGCACCTAGAGCTGTCCCACAAGGAATGGCTGCAGATGGCGCTCCATTGATCCAGTCTTCTCCTCTGACGCCATTAGGACCATCGGAGAACTTCAGTGAACCAAGGCCGAGGGCTTTGTTGGCACGAGTATGCCAGAAGTCATGGCCTGAGAGGAGATTCACTGCATTCTCTAATGAGAGCTCGGATGACAAGTCGCGATCAATTGAGCCCATCGCTGTTTTGTTATGAGATACACGTCAATGCGTAATGGTGCGAAAGGAGCTTGATCTCAGTTGTTGACAGATTCAAGGGTGCAGACACACGAGACATCGTGGAAAATGATATCTTAAAAAGGAATAGGACAGTAGGAACATCTCACCCCGGAACACGGGGTCCCCGATTGACTCCGGGGCACGTCGGGGTTGCTCCCTGGTCCAAGTCCATTTTCCAACATCAACAACAGGGTAGGTCCAGCATCGGGGCAATTCGGCTGTGGCGCCGACGCACCGATTCTCACGCTACAGTCCCTGATTGGCCGGGGCATTTCGGTGCATGAGCCGACATCATGAAATTCCCAATCTCCACTGGAATCTAGCGCTCATCTTCTTGTCCAGCTCGCTAATAGAGTTTTGCGGAGAAGATTTAGCAGGTCAGCTACCCCAGATGGGGTAAAAAAATCACGATCCAGATTTCTGGAACGCGTCGGGGTCGTTAGTCAACTGACACCTTGATCTTTCACGATGAATGCGAATTTTTGATCTTGAAATGATCATAAAAAGGCATTACCCCAGCCTGAATTGAAGATCATCAGCACCTCTCTGAGTACCTCTCTGAGTATCATCGACAGACATCAGCTTTGACATCATGACCGCTCCAGCTTCAACTTCGCTCTTCAAGAGCCCCAGCCTCTTGAGGCTGTATCTTCTTCTCATTCCTGGCTCGCTGATTGTTAGCGCTGCAATGGGATATGATTCGAGTCTCATGAATGGCATCCAAGGAGTTGATCGATGGCAGAACTGTCAGTATCTCGCTTTGTCTCTCAACCTATTATGCTAACCAGTGGCGTTTAGACTTCAACCATCCGCAGGGCTCTCTTCTCGGTATCATGAACGCCATTCTTCCTCTTGGTGCTGTCTTCGGCACGATCCCTGCCGCCTGGTTGTCTGACCATCATGGAAGACGTTGGGCCATGGCTGTTGGAGATGTTATTGTCATCCTCTCTACCATCATCCAGACCGCGAGCATCAACAGTCAGCCTTTCCTGGCACACTTGTTAGATGAATACTGACACTCCCATTAGCGCCCATGTATATGGCTTCGCGATTCCTAATCGGCCTTGGAATCACCATCGCATCCAGTTCCGCTCCCATGCTCGCCGCCGAACTTGCCCATCCCGAATCGCGAACGACCTTAACATCAATGTATAACACGCTCTGGTACTTGGGAGTAAGTCCAATATCTCCAGAATCATCATTTACGCCAACTAATAGTTCTAGTCCATCATCGCAGCCTGGACAACATACGGCACTTACCGCATCAACTCCGAATGGTCCTGGAGACTCCCTACAGCCCTTCAAGCGCTCCCCGCCATCATTAATCTCATTGGACTTTGGTTTCTTCCCGAAAGCCCTCGATGGCTTGTAGGTCAAGACCGCCACGACGAGGCACGCGAGATTCTGATCAAGTACCATGCCAATGGTGATCAAGACTCTGCTTTCGTAGCCGCTGAGTTTGAGGAGATCCGAACTGCGCTTCAGCTGGAGTTGGCAGGCTCTCGATCGTGGAAAGAGCTCGTGCAAACCAAAGCCAACAGGCATCGCACATTCCTTGTTATCTGCTGTGCTTTCTTCCCCCAATGGTCTGGCAACGGTTTGGTGGTAAGTCAGCCCGCTCAACATCATATAAGCAATTCACTGATCTGTCTAGTCTTACTACATTGCCCCGGTCCTCCGATCAATTGGTATCAACTCGCAAGAAGATATCACTCTTATCAACGGTATCCTTCAGATCTGGAACATGATCGTGGCCATGACTGGTGCCAACCTCGTCAACCGAGTTGGCCGTCGCCCTCTCTTCGTCGTCGCAACTTCATGCATGCTCGCAGGCATGGTCGCCTGGACTATCACCGGTAGTGTCTTTGCAAGAACCAAGTCGGAAGCCACTGGCGCAGGTATTCTAACCTGTGTCATTTTCTTCGCCTCTTCTTACAACATCTGCTGGAATCCACTGGCTGTCGCATACCCAGTCGAGATCCTCCCCTTCAACATCCGCGCCAAGGGCATCGCACTTCTTATGGGATCCATCAAAGGAGCTAGCTTCTTCAACCAGTTTGTCAACCCCATTGGTCTGAAGAACCTTGGTTGGAAGTACTATATCGTGTACTGCGTCTGGCTTTGCATTGTTCTAATTACTGTGTTCTTTATGTTTCCGGAGACCAAGGTAAGCCTTTTTGCTATTCTTTTTCATCGTTGACCTGTCCTGACTGTGTTTACAGAATCGATCGCTCGAAGAGATTTCCGAGGTGTTCGAGAAGTACTCTGAGGACGCACCCGAGAAGAAGTTTGAGGCGGCTGACATTGAGTGTATTGAGCATCAGAGGAAGGAGAAGGAGTAAGACGGCGGCTACATTTCTATTGTTAAAGTGGCGGACAATCAGGATCTTATAGTAAGGCTGTCCGACTGGTGGCGCTTACTGCGTGCATTCTTGGTGAACATCAATAACATGCCATATGATGGTAAATCTATAGATGATCCAACTCTTACTACTTCATAGGTAGTAGAAGCTAAAGATAATAATATTTACAACTCAATTTAGCCTTTTCAATGAGAACTCTTGCTGAGGTACAGGAACCTGACTTAACAAGCTCATGCGACGTGCTCGTATTAGGCTTTACAGCACTGACACTTTTAGACTATTAGCTACCCATTTCATTCATGAGGCTGAAGCCCTTTTAGACTTACCGAAACAGATCCAGAATCGTCATCAGGAACAACCATTGTGGAGCATTGGCTAGCATGTTCTGTCGTACCACATACATTGAGGCCAGTCATACTCTGGCAGACTGCAATTGGAGACTGGTATTTGTTATGAGTAAATCACTATTGTGTCACAGATTATGTCCACTTACACAAGGCGTGGTTCGCGGCACGCAATCATCTGCAGCGGCGAAAGGCATGAAAGCAGCTGCCAAGATCAAGATGCTAGAGAGTTGCATGGTGGAGAAACTAGGGATACACTGTTTTGTTCGAGTGACGAGGTGGGAATCGAGACGGATGGAGAAACGAAACTGATTGTGTACCGAGCTGGTATAAGTACTCTACGTTGAATACTTGTTCAGACCACCATGAGCACCTGTCATTGCCATCCTTACCGACTCTTCAACCGCCAAGACATATGATCCATTTTACAAGGCAAAAACTGATCATTCGCTTGGTGGATAAAAAAGCACCGATACCTACAAAACTCAAAATCGCTGATCATAACTTCGGTGTTGTTTTTCGCCCTTCAGCTTACGTATCTTGGCATCCATGTTGATAAAAAGGTGGATATCGATCCCCATTTGATGTGGATTTCATATATTAAAATCCGACAGACCCTTGGAAAGTTAAATCTTATGACTCGCCATATCTTTGACAACTTTCTCAATTCAGAAGCACTGATTCTTATTCGCCTCGCTATTGATAAGCCTAGAGATGACACTTCTTGAGGACGAGTCCAGCGGATTAAACCAGGTTTAAGACTACTTTTCAGTCCACACAAACCCTGAGGCTTATTAAAATTGGCATGAAGACTAGTAGAGAAGGTTTCTTTCTGCGTGTTTCCGAATCGGAAGGTTACTGATGTATGGCCTGGATCCGATCCGAAATCCGGAAGGACTTTTGCTCCAGCCGATGAACTGTCACGAGCAGGTCTATGGTTAATTCGAACGTCTAAATACATACTTAAGAAGGGTATATGAGCTGTCAAGAAATCGCTTTTGCTTATCACCATCTTTCAACAGTTGTTTTTATTCTAAATCACCATTATCTCCTAGAAAATGGCAGCAGGCCGTCGAGACGTTGAGTTCCCCACTGTTGACGGACTAACCCTTAGGGGTTGGTTCTACACCGCCACTGGAGATGGGAAGCACCCATGCATTATTATGGCCAACGGAGTGAGCTTCCTCTGAGTAATCAACTGCAGTATCCACTAATCTCTTCCTAGCTGGCAGGTTTGAAGGAGCAGTTCTGCCCCAACTTTGCCCAGCGATTCCAAGCCGCTGGCTATGGAGTCTTGCTCTTTGATCACCGCAACTGGGGTGCAAGCGACGGTCTTCCACGAAACGAGACAAACCCCATCCAGACCGGTCGCGACTACTCAGATGCCTTTGACTACGTTGCCTCGTTAGAAGAGGTCGATTCCTCCAGGATCGTCTACTGGGGCACTAGCATGTGCGGCGGTTCCGTTCTGCACGCGGCAGCATTCGACAAGCGTATTCGAGCGGTGATCTCACAAGTCCCCTTTGTATCTGGTGAACTGCTTAGCACGCACCTCGCACCCATGATCGGGTCCCTGTACAGCAGCCGACAACAGCTCAAAGCTGGCAAACCCGCCCCGCTGATCAAGCTTTTCGCCGAGACTCCCGAGGAGAGTCTCCAGCAAGACACCAAGGCCCTTATACGCGATGAGAATCTCTGTGATTTCATCAAGGCTTTGGATAAGGACAAGCTTCCTTGGTCTCCGAATGTCACTCCCCAAACACTTCTTGACATGGTTGCATTTGAGCCTCTGGCTTTTATGCACCGTATTGCACCTACACCACTCCTCTTGGTCAGTGCGGAGAGTGATATGTGTGCACCGACTTTTACTCAGCTTAAGGCCTACGCTTTGGCTTATGAGCCGAAGAAGCTGGCTGTTTTGAAGGGTGCTGGCCACTTCGACCCATATCATGGCAAGGTCTTTGAGGAGAATGTCAAGGAACAGTTGGTCTTTCTGAAGGAGATCATTTGAGAGTTCTCATGTCTTGTAACGTAGAAATTATACTCTCCACTTAGTGCAATTATTAAAGCTTATGACATCTCAACGAGACATATCAAGCCAACGCACTGAAAAATTCCAATTAACTTCAGGTTTTGGAAGGCAATCAAAATGCGCATAGCCTCAACAAAGATAAGCAATTCCAAATTTGGTTGTTGAGTGTTTCCTCGGCTATAGAGTGATACAGAAGTGAAAATAGTTGATTAATGGCCTTTTCCTAGTAACAGGCTGATGATCGACGAGTATTACCTAGTGTGACGAGTTGCAGCTATAATTAACCAACTAAGAACCTGTCGTTCAACTCTGGTCTATTATAAGGTAGTACCATGTTCATGTTCACAGCCATCGCAGGCATAATGGGGGTCATGCCACTGTTCGAGTATAAATAAAACTGAACTCTAAGACTAAACAAGTCCTACTACACTATTTCAGCATATACCATGCCAAGTCCTCGTCATTCTTCTCTCTAAAAGTCATGCCATTGCCCATAAACTGGAACCTATTCCCGCTGGTGTACTTATACACGAAGTCCTCAGTTCTAAACTCATCCAGCATCTCCTTATAGTGAATCACACTACCGGGGTACATAGCCGTTACCCTACCATCGGCTTTTCCATTCTTGAACCAGGACCTGCAGTCCCCGGTCCAAACAGTCTTTTTCATCAGTTCTTGGGCGTAGACATTAAAGTCATCCAAGGCATCCTGATGAACTTGAACTGACCTAAATGAAGTGGCAGTCAGTCACTATGGGTTCTCGTGAGGTTGGCAAGAAAGTATAACCTACTTGATATTCTGTGTTGATATTTTGCGGATCCATTTTGAGATGTAGTCCACGGTGAACCACATCACTGCCAGTAAGCTTCCGTGCGCTAAAGGAGTATTGGGACCGTTAACAGTGAAGAAGTTGGGCATGTTTGCAGCAAATACCCCAAAGTAGGCCTTTGGGGCATCTTTCCATTGCTCAGCGAGTGAAACCCCACTCTGACCCACGACTTTGTATCCAGGAATGAAGCTGACATTAAATCCTGTCGCACAGACAATTATATCGAACTCTTCTGTCTTAGTTAGGCTGCGAATCCCACCCTCAACGACCTCCTGGATAGGTTCATCTTGGAGGGTGACGTTGTCCTGCTGTAGTGCTTGAAGATAGTTTTCACCGGGAGAGAGTCGGCGGCAACCGACTTGAAATGTCGGGATAAGTTTGGCGCACAGAACGGGGTCGTGGTTGAGTGCTTCCTCCATTTTTACCTTGAAGAACTGGAAAGCCTGTTTCTGCTCTGGACTATCCTTAACAGAAACCTTGAAGAACTTGTTGAAGGAATGCTCAATACTATGCCGGAGCTGGTAGAACATGTCCTTATCATCCTTGAATGCCTGGATCTCTTGATCGGTGTATGTAAAGTTCTTGCCCTCGGGTGTAAACTCTGAGGCAAACGCGCTACTGATCCACAGCGGGCTTCGGGCATAGTTGACGATCTTGGCTGCTGTAGGTTGCATTTCTGGAAGGACCTGCACAGCGGAAGAACCGTTTCCTATAATAGCGACTCTCTTACCGGACCAGTCAAGGCTTGTATCCCATGCAGCGGTGTGAAGTAGCTGCCCCTTGAACTTTTCCAAACCAGCTATCTTAGGCCAAGCCCATTTGCTGAGGAATCCCGTGGCGTTGATGACTATGTCTGCTTCCTCCTGGACGATATGATGGGTATCACGCTGTTGGATCTCAAGGCGCCACTTGCCAGCGTCATCGTCCCAGGTGGAGGATAAGACTTCAGTGTTGAGTATAACGGGCTCATCAAGTTGATACTTATCCGAAGTCTTTTTGATGTATCTCCAAATCTCTAAGCCTGAGGCGTAGAATTGACTCCAGGAGGGATTGGGCTCAAAGGGGAACGTGTAGATGTGTGCGGGAACATCGCATGCAACTCCAGGATATTTATTGACCAACCAAGTTCCCCCGATATCATCGTTCTTGTCGTAGATCTTGAGGTCCATAAACTGCTCCAACGGCACGTCTCCATGTTTGTACTGATACGAGAGCATCAGCCCAGCATACCCAGCGCCAATGCAAACAACCTTCAGTTTACGAGGTTGAAAAGAAGGGCTTTCCTGTACAGGAACCCGGTTGTCTGAGTTTTCCATGCTAACGTGATTTAGGGAAGTGTTTGTTGTGTACAACTTGGATATGTTTGGGCGTCTTGAACTTTGAATGGTAATATTGCCTTCGAAAAGTTATAGTTAATTGGGATTTTCGGTGTGTTGAGGCTTTGATATCTCTCGTTGAGATGTCAAGCTTTAACTATCAATCAACCAACCTGGATAGTGGGGATGATACTTGGGTAGACCTAGTGAAGAAGCCGAAAAGGATTCACTATGCAATAAGCGTACAGTTCTGCTAAATTAAGCCTGGAGTCTCCCAAACTTGAAACTCTACCGGATCCTTGGAAGCAGAATTCTTCGGATCCATTGCTAATTCGGCAGGCTCCAAGCACTGGGCCGGAAGCCCGGAAGCCGGCCGGGTCGGATCAAGTCCCGCCTCCACCGGGTCTTAACAGAGGCTAACTCAACCATGTATGTGTATCTAATCCTCATATGTATTAATACTCGGAGTTCGATCGTCTCTGAAATATAAACCCCACACTAAACATCCTTTAAGCATAGGTAAAGCCACAATAACGTGAGAGTAGTTCTACATTTAAAGCCACCTATATCACAGAGCCTTGGCAGCCAAGAACTAACAGAGCTTTTGCTTTCCGCGCATTTCTCTCTGAGAAGCCTCTAAGCCATCATGGCGACGAAGCCGACTTTGGAGTTCTTTGGTAAGTCTCTTGGAATCTCCGGCAAGCATCTCACTCTACTTGGAGTATAGTTGCTGTCAGAGTCAGGGATGGGCGCCTGATTGACTGACTGGTTAAAATCAAATAGGAACAACTACATTTAGGCTGAAATGGAAGGGCTTAAACATTTTTCACGACACTTGGCTCGACAAACCAGAGGGTCTGAAACGATACCTCGAGCTTGAGGACGTAACAGAACTAGATTATATCGTTATCTCGCACGCTCACTTCGATCAGTATGTCTGAACAAGCATTCCAGTCCACGCAAGGTTCTAATACTCATCAAGCCTCCCTGGCTCAGATCAACTTGCTCTGAGAACAGGTGCGACAATAATTGCCAATGGTGAGGCTATCAGATGCCTCCGAGATGCAGGCGTCCCCGACAAGCAGTTGATCCCAGTCAGCGGCGGCGAAAGAGTACCCCTCTTCAGCAAGGAAACTCTGCGAAAGGCTGCAGAAGGCCTAATTGATCGAGCTCCAGCACCACCAACAGCGCCTCCTATGCCGCATGTCAAGTATGCCACAGCCGCAGTCCACGTTTGGCCGTCACTGCACTCGTTGATTCCTGCAATTACTCCCCACGACCTTCCTGAAGAATTTGATACCGCAGAGAAGTTTACCGGCGAAGCCACCCCGTTCGATTGTACCTTGGACATCACCCGACTGATGCAGTTTGGTCTTTTCAAAATGAAGGAGTTTCTACCCGAGGAGAGCATGGACCCGGGGACGCGGGCCTTTGCCAATTATGTGCAGGACCGTCAGAAACACGTCATGTCGCACTTTGATGGCGGCCAACTGATGTATAATTTTGTCGCAGAGGGCAAAGGCATCTTGTTCAACAGTCATCTGGGCGTTTATCAAGGCATCGCCCAGAGTTTGACCCCTAAACCTGCCGTCGCTATTCTGGGAGTGGGAGGTCGAGCAAATCTTGATGGGAGACCGTACCAAGGCTCGGCAGCTGAATTCCTTGTGAAGCAGGCTAAGTGGCTTGGTGAACCCACCAGTATTTATTTCTCCCTGAATGATGAAAAGTGAGATTCTAATAGTCATGCATACCTCTGAAGATTATCACACCGCTAACATTTTCAAGCATTATCAAACCATTCAGAGTGGATGTCACGGCCGCAAAGGATATGCTCGAACGGGAGACAGCGGCTACAGCTATCGATACGCAGCTTGGGAAAATGTACACCCTGGATATCTAGATACTGCGCGGAAGTTGGCAAGATGCAATGTGTTCAGTAACTTATGATATTAACGCGATTCTATTATACAATATTACAAGCCTTCTTTCGTCGCCGTTATTAAAACCAGCTCAAGCCAGAGAAGACTATACTACCTACATCTGAAGTATCTTCTATATGAGGGATGTCTATTAACGAAGAATCTTGAAATAAGTCCATAGACAGGTCGTTTAGGCTTCCACCAATACTAGTAAGATCAGCCCCTAGGCCCGAATCCTCCGTCAAAGAGATGTTTGGTGGAGAGGCTAACGGGGTTTGGACTTGGACCCCATGGGCTTCAACCGCCTCATCAGCCCATCCTCCGTCCATAATCCTACGGTTGTGTTTTGGCAAAGGCGTCTTCTCCTGAAGCCGACCAAATAGCTCCCCCACCAAATGGCTCTGCTTCTCAACGATACGGTTATTTCGCTGCTCCACGTACTCGTCGCATACAGATTGAAGCTGCTGCACAACCTGCCAGTAGTACCTGGCAATACTATCATGTTTTTCAAACCTCTGCAGCAAATGCCCTACAATTTCCAAATTGGATCGCAGCGGGAAAACGCGGTCCAGGTCTGCAAAGGTAGCAACGCCTAGAGTCAGAGCAGCAGTAAAGGCAGAGTGGACCGGAAATGGTGACCGCTTGGGTACATCCTCCCTCGTAAGAACGCTTTGAAGCAAGCGTGTTATGCGTACAGCTGAGTCAACTGAAGCATACACAAGAGCTGTGTCGGGATTTGAAGGTGTTGCCGCTCCGTCTTGATCTCGATGGCTGTTATCGCTGAGAGCACCATGCATTGCCCGTGCCGCCACTCGATCAAGCAGCACAGGCCGAGTCAACAACATGATTGACCAGTAGTATGACTGCTTCATGTTTAAGGATGCCATGGTAGGTGCTGAATCGTATCCCTTGGCTTGCTCCGCGCACTCTATCCCATCGGCCTTTAAACCATAAGCCATCCGAGTTGCCCATGAGCGATGTTCCTGAGTCATGCTTGTGATGAAGTGCCTTGAGACCTTGGAGGACCCGTAGACGCCTCTCAAAACGGATTCTATGATAGCTGCCATATCGATGGCGGAAGAATAGCCCTTGTCGGCCTTTGTGTCGCGAGTCTCGTAGGTACAGATAGGTCGACCTAGAGAACCACTGGCGAAGGTATCAAACAGCCGTAATGCTTTCCAAAAACGTTCGCGGAAAGCAGCATCAGCGTGACTCATGTTGTTGGGTTTGTCCACTCTATGGATGCCCATGGCACATGCAAGTCGGCTTGCGACCCCGATGGAGTGATAAGCGGCGTCTCGTCTTCCTGAGTGTAGCTGATAAAATGCAATCAGGTTGTGACAGAGGATCGATGAGAGATTTGGCCCTTGGCCCGATTTTAAATTTGTCAGATGTTTCGCATATGTGTAGTATCCTTCAGCGGTTGCATCTTCGTCTCCCGGGCATGTAAGTGCACCATTTGCTAGGATCAGGTAGCAAATTGCGGATGAGAGACTTGCAGTATCGTCGTCTTGCTGCTGTAGCCACTTATCTATTTGTGCTTGAACCTCTGATTCGTCTAAAGCACCCAGCAGATGAGTTGTAGATTGCAAACCCCAATTCATCAGCTGCTTTGCATGCGAAGGGCTTGGCTTCGGGGGGGGATCATACATTGAAACTGGACATATGGAATCGCGGTTGGTATGGTATTGTATCGGCTGCTCGACAAACGGGCAAGGCCCCAGCGTCCGAGCAACGAGCTGACGGATCTTCTGGAGAAAGGATTCGTTGGCCGCGTCCCCAAAATAAAGGGAGCCTTGTTGATCGTCCTCTTCCAGTCGATACGTGTTAGGGAATGCGGTGCCCATGTTCAAGAACGAGTCTCCAAGCTGGCTCTCTGTCTGGTGAAGAGGTTGGTCCTGGGCAACGGACGAGTAGCTCAGCAGCATATCTGTCACTGACTCTGGGGGTTCCCTTGAACCTATGCTGGTACTTTGGCGTGAGGAGACGGACGCCCGCCGCTTTGGAGTTGAATAGCGACATTCTGAGGCGATCTGTCGGATGGCGCACCGACGACATGGCAAGTTGCCGTCGCATCGCTCTTTTCGGCGTTTGCAGCTCTCGCATGCTGCAGCACAGCGACGACGCATGCCATCGCTTAGTCTCTTGGTGGGCATGTTGTATGATATGAACTTGTCAATGTGAAGCAGGAATGGCGAGAACAACAAGACCGATACTTGTCTACAACGTACTCGGAAGACGGGAGTTTTTATAAAATCCACTACTGACAGGACCTTGCCGCTAAAATGCGGGGAAAGTGGGTGTCGGGTATGGGGTCATCAGCCAGGTGCTACCTATTTACGACTAACTATCTGCTAAATAACATATAATCGGCTGGTACGATGGATGTTGGTACTGCGAAGTGCACAAGAGCAACATATAGACTAGAAAAAGGATCTATTCAAACTTGAAAGTCTATCAAGATAAGCAACTTGTGTAACCATGTCTGTCAAACTTTAGGAATAGTTACGGCATGTAGTTACAATTGTTACGGTGATCCTGTCCTGCATAGCTAGCGTCTTAGACTCTTTCTTACAGCGCCAGCGGCCATTCCGGCCTTTATCAAAGTCCGGCCCCACGACTCGGTGTCGCGAAACTCCGAAAACCCCAGCTTAAGATCCCGCCTTCATATCCCATTGGGTCTGTCTGAGTCCGTGACAACCTCTACTGCTTAGATCCTTTGGTAGCCTTGTACAGTATCGTCGCTACAGGCAGCAGCAAGGATGCCAAGAAGGATATAACACTGCCCAAAAGTCCATCGAGGTCGACGGTCTTGAGAAAGTCAGCACTTTCAAGCTTCTCCATGGTGGGGGTCGACTTACCGGCTGAGCTGTTCCCCCACTTTTAGCCACCCAATCAAAAGAACGGTCAATCATCTGTTTCTCGTATGAGTTGCACCTAGTCTCGATCTCCTTAGTGCTTAGTGGCGGGCCTGCTTCGGCCGCCCTGTTCAGCTCAAGCAACTCAGGCAAGACGTCGGCAATGTCCCGCATAGCTTGGTTTCCGCCCATTCCCCTTGTGTCTGGTTAGCAGATAACTACATCTTTACTGGTACATCGTGAGCCAACTTACCGGTTTGGCTGCATAGCATGTACTGCGTCACCCACGAGCCATACGCGTGGGTGGCCCTCTTCATCAGCATTGCCATTGCGTGCCCGAAGTCGCTGTCGCCAGTTTTTGGAGAGTTTTGTACTCGCTCGGAGCATTGTCACTGTGATGTTATCCTCCTCATCAGCTCCAGCCGAGAGCATGACACGGCTGTGCAATGTGAGTGAGCGATGCATGACGGATAAGAAATGGGTTACAAAACTTACTATTCTGGAGCCCAGTCGCGAACGATGTCAAGGCAAAACTGTCGTTTATCGGGGATATCACTTGGGTCGTCGAAGGGACACATCTCGCGGGGAACAGACAGGCCCCAGTAGAATGATGCTTGGTTCTCGTCAAAGTCAAAGTCGCCATCTTGCTCTTGATTCCCGCCCTTCTGTTGAGAAGCCGGCAAGTAAACCAAATAATGTTAGTGGTGGGATGGTAGAGTAAGAGGGTCCATGGTATCTTACGCGCATAGTAGAGAGAGATGCCATTCTTAAACACCAGAATTGGCCCGTTCAAAAGACGAGGGGGCAGCTGGCGCAGCCGTGCCTTGGTCGCATTTCCTTTTGACAGAAAAGACAGATGACTTTTCAAGTCGACGATATTCTTGGCTCCAATCTGCTTGTTTATCTGCACGTTGGCTTTAGCACCTGTGTATTGAAGGAAGGCGTTATCAATGCGGGCTCACTAACCTTTGATCCGCTACCGTCTGCAGCGACCAGAATATCACAATATTCTGACGAGCCGTCTTTGAAGTTCACCTTAACGCTCTCATTCCCACTCGGCCCGGAACTTGACCTTCCCCTTAGCAGCTACAGGGTCAAGAAGCAAGTCACGCAGAACGACGCGGTTGATGGCCGATGACTTGGAATAGGTCGGCAGTGCCGACAGGTCCAGAATGGTCTGAAACTTGGTGTTGCAGATACTTGGTGCTGTCTTGGAAGAGCCAGAATATCGCCCGAGTCTTTGCACAATAGCTTCCAACTGCGAATCAGTGAGGCAAGAGGCCAGACCTGTCATAGCAGGATCTCCCAGACGAATCTGGTATCCTTCCCTCTTCAGGTTTTCCTCGTCTCTCTCGAAGACCAGTGTGTCAACGCCATTGTTGATAAGGCCGTTGGCCAGCAGTGAGCCTGCTAGTCCACCGCCAACTATGCAGACTCTGAAAGTACCCATGATGTTTTGAGAGAGAGAGTAGAACAGACGACGAGTTTGTCGATTTACTATAGATCTCAAGACTTGAGAGTGTTAAGTGAGAGTATTGGTAAATAATGAGAGTTCCCAGACCCTACTTACTCACAAAGGGCTGAGTGACGGAATGTTGCATGTCCCGGACGGAATCACGAAAGCGTGGAAACTGTCCCGGCGCGCTGGGGATCCGGGATCCGGGATCCAGGGTTGGGTTTAATATGCTGAAGGGAATAGGGCGAGCTAAGCGTTTTAGTTACCGAACTACCGGGTATCAGAGATTTACGGGATATTCGACTTTGAATTTCACTATGCCACTTTGTTAATTCATTGGTTAATTGTAGTTAAGGCTTATGATATGGCATTAGGATCTACCAAGCCGACAGACTGGAGAATCCCTATTGACCTCAGTTATAATACTAGTATAAGGTGCGGGATGTAAGCATCGGCTGTAAAGACTATCAAAATAGCAATCTCATAAACATTTAACCTTGAGAGAAACCCAGTTACTGAGGAGACAAGCTTCGGCCTCACCCATCTTGGTACTCGCACAGCTGTTCCTCCGTATTGGGGTTTAGGGTATGGTGGATCCGCATCCCATCTAAGCAGCCAAGGCCAAGCATTCGTGGCATTTCGGGCAACATGGATCCATCGGATCCGGGAGGGCACCCGGTGATGTTTCCGTGTGTTGGTAGACCGAGAGGTTGCCAGTCCCCTGTGGCCTTGCGTGGTGGTTATGGCAATTAGGAATTCTCCACTACAATTAAGATATGAGCGGTTCTGGATTGGCAGGTTTCTCATCTGGCATAACTTCATAAGCTAAAAGTGTCCTCTTTCTTTTAACACGATCCCGACCCTCAATTCCTAAATCGTAGCATCACACTTGACTCCTTTCTTCCGTTTCAAACCACGGGTCTGTCAGAGAGAAAACATGGACCAGTTACTAGCCGGGGCTCTAGTTCATGCTCAAGACTTTCTCCATCATCAATCCCAGAATAACCTCATTATTGGCTTCGTTGTAGTATCAGCTGCGACATATTTCTTGTACGCAACTGTTGACAGAATCTACAAACTTCACTTCCACCCCCTGGCCAAATTCCCCGGTCCCAAGAAAGCTTGTCTATCACAAGAATGGCTGCTTCGTGTTTCTGAGCAAGGAAGTCCTGAACAAGTATTCGAAAAGTTACATGAGAAATACAGTCAGTCTCATTCATCACCACCTGCCTATTTTCCTCATACTTACCGCCAACAAATCAGATTCAAGAGCGATCCGTATCGGACCTAACGAGCTACACATCGATGATGTGAAACTGTACAAAGATATATACAACCAAAGCTCAACTTACGTCAAACACGACGCGTTCTATGCCGGTTTTAATACTCCACACAGTGTCTTTGCCGAACACGTTCCCAGTCTCCATAAGGAGCGACGTCGTCGTCTGAACCCATTCTTTTCCCGCCGCGCCATTGGACAGCTGGAAGGTTTACTCAAGGACAAGATTTATGAGCTCGGAAGACGCATTGATAGTCAACAAGGCCCTTACAACATCTTCAACGCCATAAGATGCACCACTGTCGATATCATATCTCACTACAGTCTCGGAAAGCCATTTGGGCAGCTTGAGAAGAGCGATCAAGGGTTCAATGGGGACTTCCTCAGGACGTTCGACGCACTTTCTAACGTGCTTTGGAAGTTCATGTACAAGCCGACTTTTCGAAAGATTATCACAAGCATCCCCCCGCGAATCGCCAAGGCTGCGAGCAAAGAGACTCGCCTCATGTTCACGGTCTATGATGCGTGTTATGCGGCTGCTAGCAATTTCAAAAGAAGTCCGCCTCAGTCCTCCTATGGCACCATCCTATCTAGCCTCTTGGATCTTGGTGAGCAAGAGATGGGAGCTGAAGCATGCGACCTCCTTGTAGCAGGATCTGACACCACAGCATATTCCTTAACAGTAGCTGTCAGTCAAATCGCCAAGAACACCCGGGTCAGGAAGAGGCTGGCTGAAGAGTTAGACGCTCGTGCCATTAATGCAGAGAGCTTGCCGTCCTTGGTGGAGTTGGAACAGATTGAGTATCTCAATGCTACAGTCCGTGAAGCCGTACGCTTCGCCATTGCCTCGCCGGGGAGACTTCCACGAACTGTTCCCCGCAACGCACCGCCTCTCGTCGTCGATGGCCAGATTGTTCCTCCAGGTACTGTCATTGGCATGTCAGCTTACACCATGAACTTCAGCAAGGAGCTCTGGGGCGAAGACGCTCATACATTTAACCCCGATCGTTGGCTTGGTGCTGGTGGGAAGGCTCTGGATACCAACATGTGTTCGTTCTCTAAAGGCCTACGGAGCTGTCTTGGACAGAACTTGGCATATGCAGAGATGCACTACATTCTCGCATATCTGTTCAGGAAGTACGAGGTTGACTTGGTTGATAAAGAGGCCAAGATGGAAGTATTTGATCGGTTTACAAGCTATGTCAATAGTCACGCTCTTATGGTACATTTGGGACGACGCGACGCTCAGTAACGGTAATCGTTGGCAGAAAATTGAGATGTATTTTAATCCATTAGGATATTGTTAGTAACAGAGCCTCGTGATTGATTGACTACTGCATTGTGTATTTTCTTGGCATACTAATACCAAGGTTTAATGCGTACCGTACCTTTTCCTTTATCTCACAATTAATTATATTTCCATCTTAGGTTACATCTTTTACCATCGGCATATGCGAACTTGTATAGCTGCCGGGTCATTCTTGGCTGGTTTTCCACAATAACGCTAGAATGTGACATAAGAGCATCCTAGAAACAGGCCATCCCTTGGCCAGTAGATGAGTAGAAATCTGAGTAGAAGCTGGGCCGAATCCATGCTTGTATCGTCAACGGAGAGACTAACGACCTGTGCGGTGGACAATACCACCAGGGCCATCAGGGGCTTGCTACTGTGCAAGCCCCGAGTTCCGAGCTGAGGACTATGCTAATCGAGTTAAGCTTAGTGTAGCTGTCGCTTCACGGACTTCTACTAAAGTCCAGTATGCTGGTTTCGTCCGTCTCCGTCCGCCACCCGGAACCCGGACCCGGACCCGGATCCGGGCTGCGTTCCGAGCTGCGTTCCGGCCAGCGATCCAGGTTATATGAGAAAGAAAGTCAAGGTGCGGGCCACTCGATGGCTCCCTCGTCACTCAGTATCGCGGCACACGAAGAAGCCAGAGTGGTCGTAGCTGTCGGAGATGACGTTTCTGCCATTGGAAAGTTAGCAATCGGGCTGGAGGTGAAATGGGTTGGGTCAACCTGCGGCGTCTACTACCTAGATGTGCACTAACGCCTTTAATAAGTTTATTGCCCGCAAGCCGTCCATCATGCCGTAGATGTTGCGAGCACCTTTCAGGAGTATGGCGTTACTGATAGGAATTATACTACTAAAATACTACACAGATTTAAGGATAAAGAGGCTGGTTTAACTATATAGAAAGACTTCTTAGTATATACAGCTTATAAATAAGTTACAATTAATCCTAAAGAGTAGCTTATTAATAGAATTTAAGGATCTATTGATAGGTTTAAAAGTAAATTACTTTATTACTTAATATACTTAAGTTATAAAACTAATGTATTTTCTATTAAATATATAAGCTATTTTTTATTTTAGTTATTATTTTATTTATTATGTATATATAATATTTAATATTAAACTATATAGAAAATAATATCTTAGGCTTTATTATATTAAGAAATAACAGTTATAGTTACTTATCATATATAAGTCTTATACCTGATATTAATATTTAAAAAATATTAAAATAGAAATAAATTGCCTTTAGGCTCGCTTCCGGTCTGGCTTCCGGGCTAGCTTCCGGGTCATGTTCCGGGTTGTCTTCCAGGTTGTAAATATCAGCTATAACTTATAAGTCTGTCAGATATGTTATTATTGCCAGCAAAGTGTCATTCTTCGGAACACCTGCCCTTAATAGACGGGAACAGGGCAATCCCGGCCCGGTAACTAACGTAATGGATTGCCCCTTGGGAGTAACCTTGGGTCTCGGTGGAGAAGAATACACTGGGGTCCGGACCTCACTGACATCCGAAATCGCGGGACTTGAGTTTGGTGTTTTCTCTTTCCCCAGACGGGAGTTTATTATTTCCCGAGAACTGGGGTTTTTGTTACGGCAATACCAAAGTGTGGGGGAGGAGACCCCGCATCCTTGCAAATCGTGTCTGAGGCGCCATTCCAGGGAACTACGTGGTGTCCCTAGGCCTAGCTATAAGAATACCACAGAACTGGATATATGTCCTCTGGTATATGTCAAGAATAATACACCACTATTATAAAACAGCTTGAATAACAGCTACTTACCGTAAATATGATGTTTACTGACTCCTCCCCATGGATTTTGCTCCCTTGCTTCGGCATTACCTGTCTTCTAGTTAACGTCATCTACAATATCTTCTTCCACCCGCTCGCCAAACTACCAGGCCCATTTCTGGCCAAACTCACCAAGTTATGGCTGTTCTCTGAAGAACTTGGTGGGGATGCTGCGAACACGTTGGCAAGGCTACATAAGAAGCATGGTACGACTGAAGCGCTGCTGTCTTTCGTCTTTCGTGCTGATGCCTTCTAGGACAGTTAATTCGAGTATCGCCAAACGAAGTCGCAATAAACAACAGAGATGTTTTCACGACTATCAACCGCCAGGGAACCAAGTTCTACAAGGAGAAAACTTTCTACGACGGCTTTAGTGGGAAACATGGGAATCTTTTCACCTATCAAGACCCCGAATATCATTCTCGAAGGAAGAGACTCATGTCTCCGTCATTCTCTCAAGCCTCCCTCGCAGATCACCAGGTGCTTATATACGAATGCATGAAGCCGCTCCTAAACGAAATCACCGAAAACATTCGATCTCAACAACCAACCGCAATCTTCCCAGCGGTTCGTAAATTTGCCCTTGATTCGATTTGTGCTTTCTCCTTTGGGATTAACTTAACCAATCCGTCACACATTGATGATGAATCGAGAAGACGGATCTTTGAGGCTTTGGACAACTCGCCTCGGGAACTACTTTTAGTAAGATTGGTGCACCATTACGTCGCACAGTTCGAGCTAATGCTTTCTACAGTTCCAGCATTTCTCTTCTCTCAAAACGGCTGCTGGTGTAATTGCCAAACTTTTCCCTAAGATGGCACCAGATGCCGTTATACTCTTACAAACGGTAAGTAACACCTTCATTGCACAGATACGCATACTCACAATATCGATGCCAATAGATCGGTATGGAGAGATTAATAGCTTCCCGCAAAGCAACGGACTTGGACCAACCAGGTCTTTTCTCAAACATGCAGGAGCTGCTTGACTCAAAAGAGCAAAAGCTAAGTGATGAAGAACTTGTTGCGGAAAGTAGTACACTCTTCTTTGCTGGTAAGATGGCTTTGACTCTATGCCAATACAAGCTAACGAGTCATAGGTACGGACACAACTGCAAGCACTGTTGCTATCGGGCTATGGCACTTGCTACACAAACCTGACCTATACGCCCGCCTGCGAGCCGAATTAAAGACTATTATGCCGGATAAGGATTCCCAGCCGACCTTGAAAGAGCTTGAAAGCCTGCCATTACTCAGTGCTTGCATAAAGGAAGGACTACGGATAACCTGTCCGCCACGAGGACGACTGCCACGAGTGGTTCCTCCAGAAGGCTTGCAATGCAATGGTGTATTCATCCCACCTGGGGTAAGTGGTCTATACTTCCTGAGAAAACCATTTGACACGGACAGACAATCGTTACGAGCCCGATATCCTACCTAGTTTTTGACGAAAAAGTCTTCCCCCAACCCCTGGAATATCAACCTGACCGGTGGCTACAAGGTAATGCCAAAGAGCTGGAGTCATACCTGTATCCTTTTTCGAGAGGCACACGCTCGTGCATCGGCCAGACGTAAGATTCGAGGTCTCCAGCTTATGACCATATCACTGACTGCAGTTAGACTGTCCATTGCAGAGCAGCGTATCTGTATCTCTCAATTTGTCCGCAGATTTTCCCCTGCCGTCTGGGGAAAGTTCAGAGAAGTAAACCTCAAAGAGTATATCAACATTGTAATCATGGATGACCTAGCCATAAAGCTAGTCGAGGCAGAATGAATACAAGCCATGATGAACAATAACAAGGTGCTAGAATTGCTCGACTTTGTTGCGCCTTGGACACGCAATATAGAGGACATTTCTGCGCAGCTGGGGTTGAACGAGAAAAGCCGAGTGCCTGGGGAAATTGGGAACTTCCTGCAGAGCCCGGGAACGTATAGTCACAATTGCGAAAGCTATCCTAGTATTCTTACTTCAGATTCATAGCCATAAAAAGAGATATGTTAGCCGGAGTCTTCGCAGTCATAGAGTTATGGTGCCATGAAAGGACATGCCAATAACCAGTCGAAGAATCTTTACCTTGGATATTGCATACACTAATGAAGATTATCAGCTCGATACAGGCATAAAATCCATAGAATGCACTACAGCCAGGTCTTGCAAGAATGCTCAACCACTTGAACCTTTGAGGACCTTTAAAAATATAAGCCTGAGTACAGGAATGGTTTCAGTGCCTATAAAATACTAACGAGCTGTCGCTAGTAGAGTGATGAACAGATTTATATATAAAACTTATCAAACGATGTTGCTTAAGCTATATTGAAATCGTGCCGGGATATTTGGCGGCGCTTAAGTTGCCAGGAAGCAGAGGCGGCACTTTGCCTCTTCTTGTATGCCGCGATATGCCGTCTCCCATAGGTCTTACTACTCGTGGCGGTGTCTTGGTGCTTCTGAGCTCCTCTCCTCCAAAGAGCGCACGACCAGCTGACCGAAATGAAGTGTCCATACCAATACGGTTGGGCATTTACCCACCACCATAGGACTTCTACTATGACTATCTAGTGGCATCTCTTGGCAGCATTTCTATAGCTCAGAATGGTAATACGAGTGGAATCCATTCAATATTTCAACGTTTCTCTAAGGTACAGGTTATAAGGACTGAGGCTACCGAAAATTCGACACTATTTCAATCTGAACAACCTCAGAATTGAATGCTTCGCATCTCTAATATCCAGCGACAGCTTCATATACCATGCTACACATCGGCCAAATAAGGTATTCGTGTCAAAGGGCTACGAAAGGTTAGCATATGCTACAGGAAAAAGAGCCATTCGCACTTACCACTGGCTTTGTTCCTCCACTGGTCTCAACCCAGTAAAAGGTTCTTGGGATCATCTCCCTCTCATACTCCTCACAGGCTGCCGCGACCACTTCGGTCTCAAGTACTCCGTCGGTTGTCATAACCTTGTCAAGGCGCTGGACCAGAGGCGAGATCACTGTAGTGTCAAGCATGGCTTGGTTGCCACCCATACCTCTGTTGGGCAACATGACGTGCATGGCGTCACCCATCAACCATACTCGCGGATGGCCGAGATTAGGACTGGCCGCTGTTCGAATCTTGGAGCGCCAGTTAAGAGCCGGCCGTTTGGTCGCCCGAGGTTCGAAAACGTAGACCTGTTCTGACTTGATGACCTTTATGACTTGGCGGCTGGGATGACTATTAGCCTGTGCCTCTGCATCTCGTAGGCGTGGTAGGGACGCATACAAAGCATCGTCCCAATCACTTAGAGATTCTTCCAGAAATTTCCAGGTTGCATCTTTGTTCCAATTTTTGATGTCTTTCGGACAATCGTCTTTCTGCATCTGTAACGAGAACGTGAATGTGGCCATATCTTCGTCGTAGTCAGAAGTTCCCTTAGACGATCCTTCGGCTCCTTTTGTAACGTCTTTCTGCTGTCGGCTCGGAATATATGCTGTCGTGGAATATTACCAATCCAGAATCTAGTCAAGTGGGATAGAGGTTTGACTTACCAACGCAAAAGTATGTCTTCCTGTGTGAGAAAACCAGCATCGGTGAATGTCGAGCAGCCGCAGGCAGCGCTGCCAGCTTATCCTTTGACAAATGTGTTTTTGTGATGAAGTTTATGACGGGGATGTCTTGGATGTTATTCAGGCCGAGATATTTATTGACCTATTCTGCTGTCAGCGTTAAGTGGACACAAGTGTCACGGTCTCGCCCCCGTACTTTAGAGTGGCTTCCGTCCGCCCCAATCAATAGATCGCAATCTGCTGAAGTGCCATCATCGAAGGACACGCGTACTCTTTCCCTTCCTTTGTCTGAAATGATGTCATAGCCGGAGAAGCTTTTGCCGAAGTGCACGATGCCACTCTGCACTGGCTTTTCTATAATAATATCACGCAGCACCACCCTGTCCATTGGCGCGGAGCCGTGATACTGCTCGCTAATGCGCCCCATTTCCAAGAGTGGCTTCAATTTGTGATTGTACCAGATAGGCGTAGTTTCCTCGTTGGCGTCGAAATGCCCTAGGCTCGCTCGGATTCTCTGGTTTTGTTCTGGGGTGAGATTGAGATGGAAGGCGTCCATGGAAGGCTGGGCGACACGAATCTGATAGCCGTCTCGTTTTGCATCGGCCGTCATCCTCTCGTACACATCTACCTTGACACCTGCATGTAGAAGGCCACTCGCAAGCAACGGCCCTGAAAGACCGCAGCCCACAATGATGACATTGAATTGCGGCATACTGAGGTTGCGAATTGTGGAACAAAGGTAGAGAAAGTTAACAAATGATAATATGACGTAACTTCTGTTTCAGCAATGCACTGTAAGTGATAAGAGAAGCGATAGGCCACATAGAAATAGCAATTAGTAATTATATCCTGTACTTGCCCTCATATTAACGGCTAAGCAAAAGGAATTCAGATTTGGCACTATCGGGAGCGAAGCGAAAACAAGGGTGAAGGGCTAGTTACGCTAGGGACCCCGGAATCTGCACCCCGCAGCCGGCATTCCACTCCGGAAGTAAAAAGAAGCCGGGTGGCTAAGTTTACGCAGCCGTCACACATTCACTGATGTTCCCGATAGCACACCACAATCTGCACCCTGTAGCCGGCACACTCCATTTCGGAAGTGAAAGTAAGTCTAGACCATCAAGACCGGCCCGAACACTGAGTACTATATCATTTGATCCCGGACTTAGGCTCTGAATATGCAATAATAGAGTCATCATACATGATGTTATCCCGAGCTGTGATTAAGGTTTCTCCTTAAATCTGAGGCAAAGGAAGAGTGCTTTTAATTAATTCTTTAAATCACACATGGTCAGCATTTGTCACTTTTTCCCTTCTCGCTCCATATCTAAAGGTACCATAAAAAGGGTTATATCACTCAATAGAACTACCTATTAATTGCACCTCAGCGCATTGTCCATCACAGCCACTGAGGCCATGGTAGATACGTTCCCTCTAAGAATTCCTCCGTGAAAGCAAGGGCACAATGCTACCTGAGTCGGAAGCATCTTACCACCCATCACTCTTCCACCTTCTCGCTTATCGGAAGTTTCCTTCTCCATTGCAGCGAGACAGAGGAGGGTTGCTACCTGGCTTAGCACAAGCAGAAATAGCGCCTTCAATCCATGTGATGCCGTTGTAGCTGCCCTCGCCACGGCTGTCGGCATACCAAGTACCAATCTCAGTGGCAGATCCAATGCAGCCACGGAACTGACGACCAGAACGACGAGTGGTGAGAGGCTTGGTAATCATGACACCACACTGACCATCCTTGATAGTAGCCTTGGTGATGACCGAGGTCTGCGTGGTCCAGGTGCGACTGTAGTCAATGCCAAGAGACCCAGCCAGCTTGTCCTTGACGAAGGTGAGATCGACTCCAGCACTGCCCCCAACGGTGTTTGAAACGCTGTAGCCTGACGACACGCTGATGTCCATGTCGCCGACGGCGCAGACAACAGGCGACATCTGCACGTCCCAGTCGACAAAGGTCTCAGTCTTGTCGGTGGTGATGTAGAAGGTGCCGTCACAGTCGTCTCGCTTTCCGAGCTGGCCCTTTGAGACCTTCGGGTACTTGGGCTTGGGAAGATTGGTACCATTGTAAGAGATCCAAGAGGGGTCCAGCTTGGGAGCACCGATCTTGATGCCCTCGGCCTTGAGCTTGGCAAGGTACGCCTCCTCCTTGACGACGTAGGCTATCGGGTTCTCAGCATATGTTCTCGAAGCAATATGCAGAATGGCAACTTACAAACACCCTTTACAGGAACGATGACATCGCTGGGCTGAATTTGATGGTTGGGAGTCCACTTGATAGCTCCTGGGAAGGGGGCATCTTCGACCGGAATCGCACCAGTAGCAGAGATGAGTAAGGAGTAGATGAGGCTGGGATAATGCATCTTGTGAAGATTATCAGACTTGAGTTTGAGATGAGAGGTGAGGATTGAGGGAGAATGTGATTGTATGAGTTGGCGCTGTTGATTTGCTCTTGGCCAAGTAGGAGCCAACCAAGTATTTATATCTGAGCGACGTACTCGAACTCAATGACCCAACGATGGGTCTGATTCAGTTGAAAGTAAAAACTTTTGATTCTCAAGTTGCTCAACAGCAACAAGTCTAACGGCCCTCCTAGTGCTGTTCAGAAAATATATCACGTATGCTACGTCACTTCATGAATCTTACAGCTCTCAAGCATGATGTCAATCCTTATTTCAATAAACTTTAATCTGGGGTAGCTAAATAACGCACTTTCCTATTCTGAAGCGAATTCTGTAGTTCATAAGTGGAGAATCGTCTCATGTTCCCCAGGGCTGTTGATGATCAAGTCACTATTCAGGTTAGTTCATTGGTGGGGCAACCCAACTACTAGTTTCAGCCGCTCGTATAGCCAAAGACGTTGGATTCTTCGACACTGGGTTCTTGAATCATGGCATGAAACTATCAGATTCGTGTTACTTGATAGGCGGGAATACTATGCCTAACTCAACTGCCGATGTACGGCTTCACCGATGATCCATTACGAATATCCTGTTTGGGATCAACAGTTGTCGTGTAAGTCCTTGTATTATTATAGAAACTCTTCTCGGACCGGCAAGAATTACATCAAATGAAGAGGAGAGACAAACTGTATAAAAACCCAAGTTCAACTACCGAAGAAATTAGACCAGCCAACTCAACTTTCTCAACGTATTATTTCCCCTTGTTTCCTATTCATCATGCACATTTCTCTCTTCACAGTGGCCATCATGGTCGTCAGCGGGTTCGTCATGTCTATGCAGCTTTCCAACACCTACTTTCAAGGAAGCTAACGCCCTCGGTAGTGCTCAAGCTGCTACTCACAAGGCTGCTGCCTGTGTGTCCAACAGGATGTCATCCCCCGTAGGCGGAACCCCATTCAGCCCAAGCCAGAACTGGCAGACCACCTACGAAGTCCTTGCCGATGCTACCAAGTGCGCTTGCGATATGTATAACCAGCGAAGCACTGGTGATGAGTGGTGGGACACATGCACTGATTGTACTTTTGTGAGCTTTAGACTAGGTACTCTAAACTTAGTTGCTTTTTTGCTAATCTTCTCACTAGGATGGGACAATATGTAACTCGGCAGAAGGCCACATCGGTGGCGATGAGGTAAGATTAACAAGATTGAGATGAAATCCAAGATACTAATCGGTCAATAGTTCACATATTACTGCGAGAAGAAGTGTGGCGCTCAGGGTGCTGAGGCTGACTGATAGATTCGGGACATTTGTAACTAAGGTATACTAAAGCGGTTCCATCTATAGATTTTTATTCAAGACATCTATGTATCCACGCTGTCATTGGTACATGTGTCTCAAAATGAACACCGATAGTTTATTGTGTTAGAATGAGGTTAATATATAGTAAGTCTTCGAGATCTATATTCAGAGCTGCGGGCCACTTGGGACAGTGCCGCCTGATACTCCCAGCTTATCAATAAACACCTAATCATTATATCCTGTACTACTCTTCGGACTGTAGAAAATTGGGCGGCCATATTTGACAAGTGGAATGTTCGCCTTTACACGAAAGGGCAGATCGGGGTTACTTGTCTAGTGGCGACCGAAGATAATAGCCAGCTTGTAGTCCTTATCAGTCTCATTGCCTGCCTTTGCGCAGACTCGCCATTCAATCCACCACCGACCATAATGGGAGCTTCCTTTCCCCAGGCATGAACAGCGAAAGATACATCGTTATCCCCGCCTCAGTCATCGTCGCCATTTACTCGAATACGTGCCTCAATCGGGTCGAGAATTACAATGTTGAGGGCGCGGAGCTGCTGGACAATGTAGGTGAAGGTCGGGATATGATCGTTCATACCCATGCCTACGGAGTCACTCAATTGGCTCAAGCGTATGGCGACCTTACTAGATCAGACCTCCTGCGCGATTGCATTGACAAGCTCAAGAGGGAGCCTGGAGCGGTTTTCGATGCTGTCGCCCCAACGGTCTGTCATCTTGTGGTGAGACCCAACACATGACACCCTCATATTGAGGCACACCCCGGAGAATGCATCCATGGCAAGACATAGACCAATGGCAAGACGCAGCACAAGAAATATTCAGAAAATTAACACCCTATTTCAAAAAGCACACATTTATTTATTTCAGTGATTAAAAAAGGACTTTACACAAATGTGCAATGTTGACGCGAATAATAAACACGGCGCAGGCCACTGAGTGGCGTATGTAACACCTAACACTTTTGACACGCGACTCTTGACAAGACACGGACAAGCTTAATGAGCATGTTATTAAGCATTTAAATAATGGAGACGAGTAATGTTAACTTGTCTAAATCGTCAAAATCAAACGGAAATGCTGTTTTTCGTCAGTTATTTCATTATTTTTACTGTACTAAGAACACTGGAGATTTCGACTCACTAACACGCATATATTAGTGACTGCAGAAAACCCCCTCCCCGACGCCAGCCAGCACAGATCAGCGACCCCTCATGATCCTCATTTGGGCTCGAGCTCTGAACAGTGGCGACTGCAGCTTCTTCTGAATGAACAGGCGACAGTCAATCCCCAGCAATTGATGTTGTCTGGGGAGATTCCGCATATCGGCGTGTCGCATGAGACGGGGTTCCAAGCCTCTCAAATTCCAATCATTTCTTCGTCAGGAGCACATTCGCTCCCCACCGTGCTTGCCCCGGACGCGCCCGCAGCTCAGGCATTCACATCACGTCTTGATATTGGACAGGATGGAGATGTTCTAAGTAATTCTGGCTGGAGCCCCAATGACCAGTCATGCGGCCGGGGATCCAATCTAAGGTCATCACCGTGGTCGAAATCGTTCTTGGCCTGCCCTTACTACATACGGGATCCTATCCGCCATTTCGGATGTATTAACTTGAAGCTTGATACCTACGGGCGCGTCAAACAACACTTGAAGAGAAATCATTTGAGTTTCGATGCCAACAAGATGGAAGGCTTTGCGTGCGAAAGCTGCGGCGTGGTCTCCCCAGACGAATCCTCCAGAGACAGTCATCGAGTTTCTATCGAATGTGCGCCAGCGGCCTCAGAAAATGAACGTGGCGTATCACGCCAAGCATGGGAAAGACTTGAGAAACGCCTTAAGAGTGGCTCAACGGATGAGGAGAAATGGCTTAATATGTGGTTTGTTCTATTCCATCAGCCTCTCAGCACGTCAATACCAATCAAGGACACTGTTATGAACAGGTTCTTCCAAATCATTCGCAACTTCTGCCAGGTTGATGGGTTTGGGGAGATTCTTTCGCTACTGATTCAGGAAATGCATGGAGTTGAACTTGGAAGCGAGATAAAGATATATGAATTGCTAATGAAGCTGCTTGACTTTATTCGAGACTCCATCCAACAGCTTTTCGATACCGAGGATGCAGCCGCAATTGGCTAAGCTTTGTATATTTACCTGCAGGATAGATGTAATGATACTTCATGTCTTATTATGCGAGGAGTACTCTGAGAGACAGTTAGAATAACCGAAGGCACCTTTCATCATGTCCGTTGGAATAATCGTTCTCGGCACGGAAACGGGTTAGAGACGCCATAACCATGCGGTGTTCCAGGTGGCCGCCAGCCACTTCGAGAGGCTGGCAGAGCTTCGACATGCTTGGGGTTGTTTTAAGTGAGGTTGTCTCGGATAATGTGAATGAATTGGGATCGGGTGCCTCCACAAGAGATCTTTACATCCCTTAGCCAAAGGGTGGATATACTTAGATAGGAAGTTTATCAGTAAATGTCATGAGGATATAATACGCTTGGCCTATAGATGCTGTTACTTACAGCCATTGGATTAGGTGAAAGACATTTTTATAGTTTATTAATATGCTGGTGTTACTTATGGGGCAGCCTGTATTAACGCCGGATATATCCCTTAAAATCCGGCAAGGTAAGTATGGCAGCTCCCGCTTCTTCTAGCTAAGTACAACGCCGCTCCTCTGGCCCTATGGCCCGCAGGGGTTAGTTAGGAAACAGCACGTCGGCACCGAATCGGCAAACCATCAACATGGCAGTTAATTGTCTAGGAGTCTGTATACAGTCAACGTCAGTATATAAATATCTGCAACTTGCCCAGTTATTTTATCCTGTTTTTTAAGTCATTTAAAGACAATTTAGTTATTACATTACAAAGATAACGAACAAAAAAATTCCCAAGCCAACAAGTCCTGATGCATCAACGTTGAGTAGACCGGTAAAGTCAGGCAGTTCGCCATATGTCCCCGAGTCTAGCTTAGGAGATACAGACTTCTCACAGCCAAATCATCTCTTAGAAATTGGACCCTCGATCAACAATCCGGAGCCTCCATATACAGTTTTCTCCTATTGGGAAAAGATCGGCATTATCATCTTGGTATCATTCTTAGCGATGATATCCCCCTTGTCCAGTACAATATTTCTCCCAGCAATTCCTTCCATCGCCAAGGATATGGATGTATCTATCTCTCTTATAAACCTAACAGTTACAACATACCTGGTGAGAAATCCTTTACCAAGTCCTCCAATCTTGACGTCTTATGACAGATCTTTCAAGGAATTACACCCTCGTTTATCGGGAACTTTTCAGATACTTATGGACGTAGACCAGCATACATGATTTGCTGTGCCATCTATCTCGCGGCCAACGTCGGTCTCGCCTTGCAGAATAGTTACGTCGCCCTAATTATTCTGCGGTGCCTCCAGAGTTGTGGAAGCAGTGCAACTATAGCACTCGGTAGTGCGACATCCGCCGATATGGTGACCCGAGCCGAGCGCGGGAAATATCTTGGCTACGCCTCTATGGGAGTCACCCTTGGTCCTGCCCTTGGACCTGTGGTAGGTGGCCTTCTTGATCACTATCTTGGCTGGAGGTCTATCTTTTGGTTCCTCACCATCTTTTCAGCTGCACTCTTTCTCGTCATCTTCATTTTCCTCCCAGAGACTTGCCGAAACGTTGTTGGTAATGGAGGTATTACTCCACCATGGTGGAACATGTCACTTATAAGATATCTTAAGCAACGAAAGCAGCAACATGTCGAACTCTTGGCCAAACAACCCAGTCGCAAACGACCGAATCCATTCGCTTCACTGAGGATCCTCTTTGAAAAAGAAACCGGCCTTATTCTAGGCTTCAGTGCTCTAATGTATGGTGGCTACTACATGGTGCTATCAACGCTCTCAGCTCAGTTGACTTCACGGTTCAATTACTCGTCTGTCGTGGTCGGACTGTGCTATCTACCCATGGGATTTGGAAGCATATGCTATCGATACACAGCTGGCCTCGTCATGGACTGGAACTTCCGACGACATGCCAAGAGACAAGGTATAAAAATTGTCAAAAACCAACAGCAAGACCTCAAACTGCTTCCCATTGAGAGGATGAGGATCGAGATATCCCTGCCATTTGTATACATGGCGTGCGCCATGATCATCATTTATGGTTGGGTTATGGATCAGAAACTGGCGCTTGCAGGAATCGAGGTTCCCTTGTTCTTCCTTGCGTTGTCTATTTCTGGTGCCATGAACAACTTAAACACCCTCATTGTTGATCTTAACACACGTTCTGCAGCGACAGCCGTGGCAGCGAATAACCTCGCCAGATGCTTGGTCGGAGCAGGGGCTGTGGCAGTTGCTGATCCCATGATAAACGAATGGGGCTTGGGGTGGACTTCGGTTTTTGTCTCAGGAGTGTGGGTAATCTTCAGCATTCTTCTTTGGGTAGTTATGTGGAAAGGGCATAATTGGAGGATGGAAAAGCAGGAGGAAGGGGATGATGATAGCTGCTGACGATTGCAAGTTTCTTGCCACTATCTCAGCAACAACATTGGCTAGAAACAGTTCAGTGCTGGGTGTAATAATTTAGAGAGCTGTATTCCAATGATTACAATACCTTATCTAAACCGTATATGCTCCTTCATAACTCGATACTCCCCACCAGCCGTCAAGGGTTCCCTTACATACTCCAGCCATAGATCCTCGGCAGTGTGTCTCTTGACGACGACACTCAATACTCTCCGCTCCCTTGTTATTCCATACGGCCAGACAAGCCGCTCTCTTGGCCAACCTTTGGCTAGTCCCTCGGCAAGTTCTTTTTGCTCTCTTGTAGCAGTAATCCCAGTCGACTTTGATGGAACGTCAGAGCTGTGACTACCCAAATCCCATAGCACAGGCCACTGTTCTTTCTGATCCATAAGAAAGCTCTCAGCCCATTCGCTAGACTCTTCTCTTGAGATGATTTCATACTTATTCGGGTAATCTTGGATAGGCTTAGTGCCTCGTGGTATCTCAAGCCCCTCCTCCTCAATCTCAATGACTCTCGTAGCCATTGCGATAGTATGCTTTATCATCGTCAGACTCTCCACCCTATTGGTCTTTTCTCGCTCATAAAGCAGCTCAAGTGCCCTTCTCCGAATAGCTGGTTGTCGACACTTAGCAGCTATCCAATAAACTGGACCAACGACCTCACTTTCAAAAGTGAACGATGGCCCTTGCATGTTCTCCATGTCGTAATTGACTATGAATGTTGCGCAATCAATGGCAATGGAGATATCGCACAGACCGTTCCTGTCGCAGACATAGTCTGACCCTGAGACCATCGAGTCGAGGAACACTGTCATGAGACAGTGTCTCTGTGTGAGAAGCTTTGCAGTTCTTGTATCTGGCGCGTCGAGATCACTGAACGCAAGGTATGCTTGAAATGCATGACGCCAGTTCGCTAGCTCACGGGCGATATGTTCGTATCTTGACTGCAATGTATCTCCCTCAGTATCCAGAGTTTTATGCATACTGTTGGAGCGGTACGACTTCGTCTCATAGATAAGAGTGAATCCGATATCGACGAGGTAGTATAACACGCATCGCGCGTCAGCCAGAGACGCGAATTTTAGCGGCGCCGTCGTCATTTGCAATAGATGCCGTGGGAAGTCGACTCTGTCATTGCCAACATATGCAAGCCGTGAGTATATAGGGGCCAAGTATTGTCGAATTATGTCAGTTTCTGGTGTTTTGCGGTCCTTGATGTTTGCAAGGAGCCTTCGTCCTTGGAGGATGTGCATCTTGGCTGCGTTTTGATGCTCATGGCCGAGCATGAACTCAATGCAGATAAAGAGCAAGCATACAAGGAGAGGTTTCACTCTTGACTCTGTGGCTAATGGCCATGACCGAACGGCGAGGATGGCTTTGTTGTATTCGACGATGGCGGGCCTATAGTCTGGACACATGTCTCTTGTATCCTCTGTCTTTTCAGCGTACATCAGACTTATCGCTGAGATGGCATGCCGTATCGCGGGATCGGTAGGTGCAAGTCGCAGCACTAGATCACCCCAAAAGTCGCTATCCACCGTGTCGCCAACTTGATGAGAGACATGACCTCTGTAGTAGTCAAAAGTGTGAAAGCTCAGCTCTACCCCAAGATCATTGTTGAGAGCACGTGTAAGTGGCGGACGCTCTCGAATGATTAGGGTTTGCTGGGTCACGCTGTCTGTATCCCCATAGCCATCACACCTGCGACCAGTTCCAGTGCACCGCTGACAGGCCGGCCTGGCCTCGTCACATTTGATCTTGCGGATTCTGCACGGATAGATCCAGATCAGCACGCGATATGATGGGAGTGGATCTCGTTAATCTCACCTGCATGTCATGCAACCAGTGCTAGCCTTGGGAAGTCCCTTGCGATGTCGTGGCTGAGAAGCCCGAAGTAAAACTCGTGGTCGCTCTCTCGACATTAAATTGGTGGTTGAAGGATTTTCCTACCCCCCAGGGCGTTAGCCAACCAGCGCCAACGAGGCGAGTTGCACAGAGAAATCATTTTTCTGATGATCGCAGCGAGAACTACAAGTAATTGACGTACAGAAGGGTTCCGGACTTACAGTACTAGATGATAACAGGACTTTGTTGGGCTTCGGAAAACGTTAAGCGGTGTTGACTCTGAGAACATGAAGTCAGACGTCAATTAGAACCCTCGTCTGACACGACGCCTGCGGAGTAATTTCGACTGTTTTCATTAGGTCTTACCCAAGGATGCGGTGGATGCGGGCTGGCGGTTAAGAACAGGTTAATGATCGGGTAAGCACTTATCCGTAGCGCTTTGGCTTCTGCTGTTGCTGATGCTGTATCAATGCGACGCTGAGCAAATTGATATTGGCTGAGGCCGTGTTTGCGAGTCATGGAGTCACCTAAATGATGACTTGCCGGGTCAGAAAAGAGATAAAAATAGATTGAATGACTTTTTGGAATGGGGCACCGTTAGACATCTCGTTCCACCTCGCTCTCTGAATTGAGCATGTCCAGCGAGATATTCCAAGTCGTGTTTGACTATGATTGAGTATATGCAGTATATACATATGAAAACTACAGAAGAAAAGAACCGATTAATTTTTAGAATGCAAAGGGTTTTAAAATCCTTCGTGAAAGAGGCAGGAGATTTGATTTTTCTTTCATCCCTGAAACACTGCCTTCCTGCGGTGATACTGAATAGATTGTGTTGAAAAACTGAAGGAATTCCATTGTGGCCTCTTCAAGGACGGAAATCTTCCCGCAACAGATAATTTGACTAAACTTCAAATACGACAATCCATTCAATACGTCATATTCTCTATTTCATGAATGAGAGCCTTGACCTGGACCATTTCCCCATCATCATACTTTGGGGTACCCTGTACTGACCCAAGTGGCGCTGCCCAGGCTGCCAAGGTATCCCCAATTTGGCCCTCGGTAAACTTCCATCTCTCAAGCATTGCGCAAGCAAGATGATAATACTCATTAGCATGCTGCATGAACCCGACGCGTTTCCACATATCTTCAACCGAGTAGCTGTCGGAATTGGCCACGGCATGATTACCTTGTTGCCAAAGCCATATCCAGCGACTTAGGCCGGTAGCTGCGGGGGTAATTTGTGATGCGTCGACCAGAGTCGTCTGATATTGGAATACCAGACAACAAAGAGCTACACTCTTGTCAGAAACGAAAGAGGTACGAGGTTAAACCTACCGGAGATAATTGTGAACATGTTGAAGGAACTGAGGTTGTGAAACATGTTTAGGTCTATGTTGTGAGGTGAGCATAAGAGCCTGACAGCAGACGAAACTGTGAGTTTAGATTGGATTGGCCTTTCTTTGGTAGCCATGTGCAGTTGTAGGAAGCATTCTGCGGCTGATTGTGCCTGGAAACAAGCCTCTGGACAGACTAATCCTTTATTGAGTTCAAGTGATATGACCCTCGGTGGCAGCGTATAGTACAGAACGAATGCGGAGTCAAGAAGATAGATATAAGTCGCCGTCCTATGTAGTCAGAAGAAAGCAGAAAGGAAGTAGAACTTGAGTTATGCTTACCGAATCATGCTTTCAAGGAGTATGAGTCTGGCCCATTTCTGCTGAGTAGGAACTACAGCGTCCAACTTCGCCAGGCTTAAGTTATAGAGACCAAACGATCTGGCGATCTATCAGGAACCATTAGCGAGGATCTCAGATTAAGATATGATGAGGCGTACCGAAACGATGCGACTGTAGCGATCCTTTCGAACACGCTGTCTCCCCTCTTTCGACCCCTCCCAGTTCTGCGCGATACATATAAAGTACGCAGCATGCAGCGCCTTCAGCTTATCCCACACTACCGCCTCATCGCCAACTAGATCCGAAGACGCAATGATAGAATCGTCATATAAAACATTGTCGGCGAAGACTACCTCCTCAACGGGCGTGAGCCATGCCATTGCACGGAGGCAGTCATTAGAGTCTGGAGACAAACACGCTCCCAGAACAGCCATCGATGCAATCAGCCTTGGGGGCTCTGCCTCGGGGCTGAAGGTTGGTTTGTGAATGATTGGGCTGTTGGGATACCAGCCTGACCAAAAGAGACGTAAGAATCTGTGTAGATTGCAGGGCGAAAAGAAGTCGAGACAAGCTTTTTCGACGATGGGAGACCATTCTATGCCAGAATTGGAACATGATCGCGTTCGGGTCATTGTCCTCTTCATCGTGCTCACAATCTCGTGTGTTTTGACGGCTAAAGTCTGGCAGGAAGAGTCGCCGAGAGTTTTGTTCAATTGGCGTCTCTGAGCTACGGTGCCGCAGTCGAAACCATCAGCGATACCGGATGACTCGGTGAATCGTTTCAGAAATGGTAGAGCTAACTTTTCTCTTGAAGTGACCTGGTCAAAGCAGGGCCTCAGATTCAGGTTACTTCCGTGGATATTATTCCAGACATCGAAGTTGAGCACTGGAAATGGTGGGGGCTCATATCGAAGCCACTCTAGTGAGTAGTCAACGAAGTCATTCAAGACGACAGGCATTGCGTCAGCTTCTTCAACAGTAGCGATAGATATCTCTTGTTGGTATATGCCATTCGTCTCTGGTTGTGACGAATCTTCTGAAACCGCTGATGCCTTGGAACTCGATGCCCGTTCATAAGAGCACTCGTAGTTTCGTATGCTGCATGTACTGCAAGGAACACTGCGATCGCAAGCGCGCTTCAGACGAACGCAGCGATTGCAGGCCCTTGGTTTCTTCAATCTGGGCCTACGAGCTGGAAGAAGTGGTATCTCTGACCCATTTTCAAGGCGGGCTTTGCAAATGCCCCAGTGGCGCTTGAGAGCATCTCTAAGGAGTACCTTGAGTGGACATGGCGGCTGGAAGGGAACACAGAAGACATACCTGCGAGTGAATGTACGTTGGCAAAATGAACAAACAGAAGGCGAGTCTCCGATTCCTGTCAGGTTGACAACGGTCGTCAGTAACTGGAGAGTCAAAACCAGCTATCGAGGGAAATGGGATGTTGTACATACCTGAACTCCGGGGTAATGGAGCTGACATAGGCTGTTGAGACGGAGCTGTCGCGGAGGTCATGATGTGAAGGACACTTCAACTCAGGCCGCGCTGAGTGTATGAGTTCAACGTACCCTGAGAACAATCAAGATCTGAAGATGCCTCCGGATGAATGGCAGTGGAACTACCGATATAACGACCCCACATACAGATCATGGCCCGTTTGGTGCTTAGTTAGAACCTTGTTTGGAGAAAACGCGGGGAAATGATAATAACCTCATCGTCATTGGACAATCTCCGTTTTGTGGCGGTGGACTTTTTCCGCTCTCCCCACATGCTCAAGAGGATGACTCGCACCAAGTTCAGTTTAGTCAAGGCCTTGTAGAGTGCGGAGGTGGAATGCATCGCGACGCCAAGTTAGTGGGGCTGTAGAGCATCATGACCGACTTATAGCGATATAAACTGCCTTGCGTCGCATTGATGTGAGATGAAAATGAAGATAAGTAACTACTTGACAATTGATTGAGTCACGAAAACTCTCTGCCGCAAGGATAATTCTCATCATGTCTTCACCTGAAGAACATCATGGCCTCAAGTCCAAATGGCCTCAGGCCTTCGATCTCGCTGGTTCCAACTCCCCCTGTCGAATCGAAGGAGAAATCAGTGATCTTATTGTCCTCGGCGAAATTCCAGCTGCTATCGACGGAACCTTCTACCGAGTCATGTGCGATCCCTTCGTCCCTCCTCACCCTGACAATGTTCCTCTCGACGGCGACGGTCACGTCTCTGCCTTTAGAATCCACGACGGTCGAGTTGACATGAAGGTCAAATATGTCGAAACAGAACGCTATAAGCTTGAGAGAAAAGCTGGCAAGGCTTTATTCGGGCTGTATAGAAATCCTTTCACGCATCATCCCTGCGTAAGAGCAGCTGTCGACTCAACTGCCAATACAAACATGGTCTACTGGGCGGATCGTCTCTTGGCACTTAAGGAATCTGCACTTCCTTATGAGATACATCCCGATACTCTTGAGACTCTCTGCTATGATCCTTTTGGGGGCCAGGTCAAGGCAAAAGCATTCACAGCACATCCGAAAATTGACCCGTTCTCCGATGAACTTGTTGTCTATGGGTACGAGGCCAAGGGTCTAGCGACTAGGGATATAGTTCTTTATGCACTCGACAAGAACGGGGTTAAGCATGATGAGCAATGGATTGAGTCTCCTTGGTGCGCTCCCATCCACGACTGCGTCATCACACCCAATTTCATCGTCCTTATCCTTTGGCCCTTCGAAGCCAATGTGGAGAGGATGAAAGCAGGCAAGCAGCATTGGGCATGGGACTACAACCTACCAGCTACTTTCATCGTGGTCCCCCGTCGCAAAACCTCCAAGATTCCAGCTTCATGGAAGCAAGGAGAACATCGCGTCTACCATTGGAGGAACTGTATGAATATCCATGCAGGCAGCGCTTGGGAAGAAGATAATGGAAAACTGTATCTCGAAACATCTCGGGTTCACGACAACGCCTTTCCGTTCTTCCCGCCTGAGGACGGGAGAATGCCAGCTCCAGACGCGAAAGCTGACTTTGTTCGCTGGGAGATTGACCTCAATGCCCCAAGTGGGACCCAAATGGTAGACCCAGAGGTCATCCTCGACGTACCATCTGAGTTTCCACGAATCGACGAGCGTTTCATGACCAAGAGAAACGAATACCTTTTCTTGAACGTCTTTATCCCCGAGACCTCACAAGGGGGAACAAACATCTTCCACGGACTCAATGGCTTGGCAATGCATAGTCACACCACTGGCGAAACAAAGTGGTTCTTCGCAGGCAAGGACTCTCTCGTCCAGGAACCAATCTTTATTCCTCGCACACCTGATGCGCCTGAGGGTGATGGATGGATCATCGCTATGCTTGAGCGACGTGTTGCTAATAGGAGTGAGCTTGTCGTTCTTGACACGAAAGAGTTTGAGAAGCCTGTTGCTTTTATACAGCTTCCTATGCATCTTAAGGCTCAGGTACATGGGAATTGGATCGACAGTAGGACACGGACATCTACAGAGGCAATTGTGAGGCAGGTTGGTGAAGTCAAGATTAGTGGAAGAGGAGCTCTGGAACCATTGGAATGAGTGTGCGAGCAAGCATTCACTTAGGCATCACTATTAGTCTTATGAGTGAGGAGATTGTGTAGTATGAGGAGCTTGGTGTTTCAATGAGTGACTATTTATTCAGAAATATCCAATCTCGGTCCCTGTTGCTAAGAACATAGAGTTATTGAAGAAAGGAACCCCTATTTGTTTGCGTGAAGAGTCCCTATCAAGCCAATAACCTAAGAAACTTAGGTCCAGCACTGTCCAGATCCAGGGCCGGGCTGGCACTGCATGCGACCACCGCCGCAAGACCAGCAGCCATAGTTACCAGCGCACTGGCACTTTCCGGGCTGGCAGTCCGCGTGGGGAGAGTAGCAGGGGAAGCAGTCGCAACGAGCCTCAAGACCACGGAGGGCGAGGAGGGGCTGTAAAGATCCGAGTGTCAGAAGAGCTTCCTTCATGCTACAGGCGAAGAAGGGGAATTTGCTTACCTTGTCGATACCAGTGTAGGTGTGACCACCGTCCTCAATGGTGACGGTGTCGATGGCAGGAGTGGCAGTGACGCCGAGAGAGAGGAGGAGAGAGACGAAGAGAGTGACCTTCATGATTGCTGCAGAATCTGTTGAGGTTGGATAGTTGAGTAGATGAGTGAGGATGATGAGATGCAAAAACTGCGAAAGCCCTCGCGTTCTTATAGTCGTCAGCAGCTATGAGAAAGCAAACCATTACCGCTCACTCTTCAGTGATGCCCAAGATAGTGCTCATCTCACGATGCCTGAGACAGTCTGTGCTGCACTTCGCCTCATGCAACTGAATCCTCTCAAAAGTCCTCAGCCATAAGAAATTAGTCCATCATCATTATCATCATCTCGGGTTGACGCTCTACTCATTGGCTATCGCCTCACCGTGAGGTATTTCTCATCTAGGAAGTGAGCGGCTACACATATCACAGTACAAGGTTCACTAACGAACTAAAATATCACTAGGATCACTTTTACTTACCATTCTGTGTAGTAATAGTTAGTGTCGAGGTCACAGAAGCGAATAAGCCGTTGTTACGATACTTGCATAAGGGAGGATCGCTGGGTTTACAAGGATCCTCCTCGTATAACATAGACGCTCAGAATTGCACGTGTGTGGCACGTCGCCCGATAGTCCGAGCGAGTGGAAATAAGAGTGCATGTGCCGCAAGCTCGGATTCCACTTCAAAGTTCGGGACCGAGATGATACGCTCCATAATTGATCAACACGGACGAGAATAGCCGCGAACCATACTCTCTTTTTGGAATATTTGTGATTCCAATTGTGTAATCCACCTTGGACGAAAGTACTTATGAGAGTTGAAATGTAAGTCAGGGTTAAGTCCGACGTGCGAGTGCGAGAGCTAATGCAGTGGGTGAGATTCCTACGATTGACGGTCCACTTTCCCCAGGCTAGCTTTGAATTTGTTTCTCCATCTGCTGACGGCGGAGTAGTTACTATTCTCAAAGGATCTAGGCAGTCTGACTTGTTACTCAAACGTGGCAGAGCAATGCACGATCCTGCGCGTGAGTATCACAAGCACTAGCATTGTTACTCAGCCTTTGTTTCATAAACTGATTCCATCGCGACAGTAAGCACTTGAGTGATTCCATTTTCATATCACCAGTTCTGAAAATCATGCCCAATTGGAACAATGTCTCCCAACCCTAGAGCTTTCGGGTCTCAGGTCCTCCTCTTCAACTATAAACTCCGTAGGAGTGGCTTAGCTCATGCAATAATGTCCGTGGGCTCCTTTTCATCACGACTGCCGATTGGCCCGGGTATGTTACTCGGAACTTATATGCGGCGCGGGCCGCATATTATTCCGTATAGCGTATGGTCTCCTCACTCAACGGGCCTCTCCTCCGTAAAGACACTTCCATTTACAGCCTAGGACCCCTCTTTAAAGATCTTCAATCACGCGCCGCAAGGAGGCATTAAATCTAGACCGCACGTAAGACGGCATTTCAGGAAGGTGGCCTCACTCGCCTGATTCACTCTAATGCCGCGGTATGATCGACGAATAGTATTCCAAATACAGCGTTTCATGTGAAATGATGACTGCATGGCCCCTTCTGCCCTATGGACGTGGCGCCCTTCGGATCTCGGCATATATACACCCCCCAGAGTTCGACCTATCGGTCTTCATGAAATACCCGTGTCCGCGTTTAGCACTATTTTATAGGGAGGCACTTGTGGGGGCTTGTCCGAGGTTTCCGCGGAAGTTAACTTTTCCGTTTATTGCCAGTTGAGACGGTGTGAGATTTATGCCTGTGAAGTGAAGGGACCCTAAGATGATCACTTCTTGACTGAGCCGTTGACGGGAACGTCTAGCTTCACCTCCGTCAGACTCCCAAGCAACTTCCTCCACATAATTGCACTCTCCTCATCTGCCGTGCCTTCGGTTAATGTCACCCGGTTCCCAACAACAATCAGCGCTGATCTTGCCCGAGTCAGAGCAACATTCATCCTTCGCATGTCCTTCAAGAACCCAATCTCACGGTGCTCGTTACATCGCACGGTTACAAACACAATGATGTCCGCCTCACGACCCTGAAATCCGTCGATGCTTGATACCTCGATTTTGTAGGGTATACTGGAGAGCATCCGCTTGAGGACTTCGGCTTGGCGAGTATAGGGCGTCAAGACCACAATTGAGTGCGAGGGGCCCTCGGTCTCTGAACCGCTGGTCAAGAGCTTGCAGATGTGGAGGCAGAGCTCCGCTTGTCCTCGATTCTCCTTTGACTTTTGGCCTGGCATTTCCTTTGCATCGCAGTTGATGAAGATGGCCCGCTCATGGTCTTGCATCCCCATCCCGGAGCCTCCTTTCTGACTCGTGGCCCTTGCTGGGGGGAATGGAAAGTCAGACTTGATAGGCGGTCTTGCAGAGCTGGTGATGCCCGACTTCAACTTTCCCTCGTAGAACTGTCCTGAGCTGAACTCGCATAGCTTTGGATGCATACGATACTGCGTATCCAGCATCAACTTCCTCAAACCATCGTTATCCTTGGAGTCTTTGGCTTCTGTGTAGAGTCTTTCAAAGAGTGAAACGTCAAAGTCGAGTGCCAACGCAGTCTGATTGACAGTCGGCCGGAGCTGAACATGATCCCCAACCAGGATTGCCTGTGAACAGCCCTTCACAAGTGGGACGATTGAGCTCGGCTCTGTCTGCTGAGAAGCCTCGTCGACAATCACGATGTCGAAGAACTCTGAGCGAATCAATCCGATGCCTGCTCCGATGCAGGTGGTGAAAATAGTGTCGCTCCGCTTGACCATTTCCATGGCCTTCTTCATAGCCTTGTGGTCGGAGTGAACCTCCTGGCCGGCCATGGCGTCGCATGTATACTTGCGTAGATCATCAGCAACCTTGCGCACCTACATGAAGTTAGCTGGGTTCACCTTTGGGCACGGGTGATGGGTGACATACCTCTGTCGATACTCGTACTAAATCCGGTTGCGTCTTCCTAGCCAATGGCCGCTTCTGAAGACGTTGGATATACCGTCGCATTACGTTATCCACTGCATTATGTGTCGGCGCCGTCACTAGAACACGCGCTTTAGGATTAGCTGTCTGCAATGCGCAGATCATCTCAACAATCGTCTCAGTCTTTCCAGTTCCAGGCGGGCCCCAAAGACAAAGAAGGGAACTGTTCAAAGCCAACTTGATAGCCTGGTTTTGACTGTGATTCAGTCTCTCAATCATACCGAAGGAATGATCTGGTCGTGGAATGTCGGGGGATGGAAGCCCGGAAATGATGTTTGCGACACCGCAGCAATCTTCTTGGTAGATGCAAAGATCTTTGACGGCGTCTATCATGGACTTGGACGTGACGAATGGGCCGCAGTCTTCCAAGACCCAGGAACAGTCTGTGAAGTAAGGTGGAAGTGGATGGAGGCACTCAAATCGCGCTCGCCCAGTTTCGGACATTGTTACCAATGCATCGATGGAATAGTTGTTGCCCACCAACACATTTGATGGTAGTGACGCCGTTGTCAGCCTCACGTGTGATCCCTTCTTTGGTGTCCCAGTCGCGTCTATTCTGAAGTCGATCTCAATCAGATTTCCTTTCTTATCCTTGGGTGATAATTTCAGCTCATAAAGACCCTGCAGTCTCTTCGCGACATTGTCGGCTTCTTCAATGTGATCTAAGGCAATCGCGATCATGTTTCGCAATAAATGGCTGCTTACCTTTGGGTCGGTCACCATGAAGCGAGACGCATTGGGCTGCAGACAATCCAGAAAGAGGTCCAGAGCCAAATCTGTTGATCGAATCGTCAACGCTGCAAGTTCCAAAAGGTTCACAATTTCGTGCAGTGCCAAGCTTCCTGGAGTGATAGCGGATAAAATGCTCTTGAACGGCTCCAAGATAAGCTGTCCCATGGTGTTGGCGGACAAAATGAATGCCCGAAGAATAGGTAAAAGGGACGACTCAAGTAGTATGACCAGATCCTGATTCTTGTCCGAGCGAGATGAAGACAGAAATGGTGTGAAGGTTATAGCCAGTGTCGGCTCAATGGTGAGAACTTGGAGCATCGCGTTTAGCAGTTCCTTGTGGTCGACAACAGCTTTCTCAATATTGCTCAGAAGATGCTCAAAGCATCGCATAAGAAACTGTTTGTCGCTGGCTTCTCGGGCCAATTTGAAGACTTTTTGGTACTGCTCTACTGACTCCAATCGTGTGAGTGCGGACATGTCGTTGCCTTTTACGATCTCAATGAGCCACGACGGATCGGAAGGTGATAAAACATCAGTCAGACTGGGTACAGAGTAATCTTTCGGTTCTTCCGAGAAAAGCGGCATTGTCTCCGTTGTGTCGATCTGTTCAAGCCAAAGGTCAAGGCTACGCATGGAGGCTACGTCGCGATTGCTGATGACGTAGATTTCCTGTGTCCAATTAGGGATACTCACCCAATTGAATGAGAGTACTTGACTTACGGCAGCTGTGATGGGAGACCGATTAACCTTTCCAACATGGGTCTGAAGTCCCTTACTGAACTTGTCTAGCGCAATGCTCGCGATAACTTCAGCTTGTTCCCCCCGCTCAACCACTTCCTGCCTTTTTCGGCGTCTATCACCTTTGTTCTTCTCATTGCGGTAGTCTTGATCATTGTTTCCTGGTCGGCCAATAAATACCCACGAGCTGTCTCGCTGCTTCTCAAAAAGCTGAAAGACGTTTCCGTCACAGTAGAGTTGATACTGCATTTTGGTTGGTAGCGAGAGCCGAGCCTGTCTTTGTGGGCCTTGTAAATGAGGGAACGCAAATAAGCGCCCAGTGTCGTTGATGACGCAGTCTTGTGATCGCTCAATCTTCTTGGGGATGTATATCGCAAGGGATAATCGCTCGTCAGGTTGGAATACGATGAGCGTGCGCTGGAACAGCTCGAGGTTTGTCACAACAGCATCGTGAAATGTTGCGAGGCGATCGATCGACGAGTCGTATGTTCTCTTCCATTTGATCCCCGGGTAGTCCAAATGGAACTGTTGAAGTTCTCTTCGCTGAAGGATGCCGGATGAGCATAGAGCATTCTGAACCAGTCCTGTGGTGACTGCAGACCCTGGTACATGAGCAAGGACCCATGCCTTTTGATCTGCTGTGAGAATGTTGAAGTCGAAGAGATGAAGCAGGCTCTCGAACGACGTGTTGTTCTTGAGACACCAGGCATATGCCAGTTTGACAGACTCAAATTCACCAATCGCGACATCTTCACGACTGACCAAGAGCTGAATAGCGTCAATGTCATACCCTGTCAGGTCACTATCCTCTGTGAGGCCCAGTCGACGAACACATTCTTTCCCATCATCATGGAGAACATCGAGTATGAATGGCGGCGAGTCAGGCGTCGGCTTTGGTGCAGTTCGCAACTTTTCGGGGATCTTGATCCGATTGCCATCGACACATTGCGAAAAGAGTCGATTGAGTTCTTGGCACTGGGCACTCATGGGACCAGCGACTCGAGCCCAGTCGAGATATAGGTTCTTTACTTGACCGAGGGAGGCATTTTGGTACTTTGCGAAATAAACAAGTCGGTCATCGTCTGTGATGGCGCGGAACTGGATTGGTTCCCGACCGCCGGGGTATAGAGCTGGAGCTGAGACTGTCGAGGGGATGAGGTCGGGGTCCCAGGATACAAAGACTGTAACTCATCAGTACATACATTCCATGTTTCTGGGTGCACTCACATGTATCACCGTCCAAATCACCACCCGACATAAGATCAGCAGCTGGTCTTCTTCCTCGCGTCGAAAAGACGATGCAGTCAACCAGATGCGACAGCTCAGGCCGCTCAACAACCTTGAACTTCTGCCAATCGCCCGGATGAAGACACGGATTTCTGATGACAATGACCTCAGTGTTCTTCAAAGTATGTGGTAAACCGCTCTCTTCCAGAGTGACCTTGACTGCACACTCGCCTTCCTTCAAAACATCCCAAGCGTCACAAACTCCAAAGAGGAGCCTCGATTTCTGCACAAAGATTCGACACTTTTGGCCGCCTTGCTTGTTCAACATTTTCTTCAGTTCATCGTTGACCTGGCCGTTAATCTGTGACTTGACGCTGTCGTGTCCTTCGAGGAGCACGCGTTCAGCGAGATCGGGGCGATTGACGTAGCTTAAGAAGCGAAAAGCATCGCGGAAATCGGACTTGGCGTTCTTGAGGAGGTTGAAGTGATTGCGTTGCTTGTAGAGGAGGGTTTCTTCGGAGATGCCCAACGCGTGGAGCAAGATGATACTCTCATCGTTGAGGAACCCGTATGAAAAAGGCTAGAATGGTGAAATGGTCAGCGAGGTCTGTTGGGAAATCGAGTTAGTTACCTTGGAGTGCTCGACTACTGCAAAAGAGTAATCATCGCCGCCGCTGAACTTCTTCATCGACTTGCGAAACTTGAGTAGCACTTTCTCCTTCGTCATTCGAGGATCAACAGTGACGACTCCCTTGTAGCCCCGATAGCGAAGTTGAAAGACGGACGGCGTGTATCGACTGTCTCGGAAGATGATTCTCGTTCGTCGCGCCAACTCTTGTGCAAGACTAGGAGCAATCAATCCACAACCATCGGTGAAGACGTAATCATCTGTCTCAACGTCTGGAATGTCCTCGCATCGATCGGGATTGATGATCATGGCCGTCTTGGAAGATGAGAAGAGAAGACCAATCCGCTTGGCCTTTTTACCCACCGTCTTCATCTTTGTAAAATCGCCCATATCCTCAATCAGTCTTGAAATCTCCTCCTTCGACGCCGCCATAAGGAAACGTGATCGCGACTTCAGTTGCGTATTACTATGCCCATAGAAATTATAGTGCACGCCGTTTAGAATTATTCCAGCGCGAAGACATTTGATGCTGTAGTCAGAAACTTCTTGGCGAGTGCGGGGCTGAAGATCCGGCGCTGGCTGCTGCTCTTTTGCTGCGGCGCCGAAAACGAGTGGTTTGAAGGCTTCGATGGAAAAGAGCATTAATCGATCGGTTGTGTATGAGGCAGTTGCGCGATTTGGCGTGTTGAGCTGCGCTTTGAGGATCATGGAGTGCCTCCATTCTTTCAGGTCGGTTTGAAGGGCGATGGCTTTGATGAGATCGGCTTTCTTAAGTGTCGATGGCGATGGGAGATTCGGTACATGGAAATCCCAGACAATATCGTCGAGACTCAAGGTTGGAAGCAATATGTGATGAAAGCCTTTGTCGGGCTTCTGAGAAGCCATTTTAGCTGGGTGCCTTGAGGGACGGCTTCAGATTGAATGTGAGATGAGAAGAGGAAAATGCGATGCGCGTGAGAGGTCGGAGGAAAATGAAGATGAGCTCTACCAATGGATTGGAGCTCAGCGCCGTTGGTGAATCACGGTCATTATCATTGGGCGTTGGTGTTACACGGCATGCTGACCCCCTCACTTCCTCAACATTTAGAGAGTCAGAGAGCCCACGCATTGACAAGTTATTTCCGCCAAGCACAAGATGGCCTCAAATACATATGTGCCAAATATCTACATAATCGGCCCTCAATCTACAGGCAAGACAACACTAGTCAACAAGTTACAGGCTGATCTAGAGCACGTGCTCGCAGACACATCAATTGATAAGCCACAAATCGTCTCCGAAGTCGCCAGAACTGTTCTCGCAAAACATAAATACTCAGCCGAAGATATCCTGACATCCAAAACGAGGTGCTTCGAACTCCAGCAACTCATTCTTGAAGCGCAAGCATCTTCCGAGAAGGAAGCTCTCAAGACTTCGAGCTGGTTCATATCCGACCGATCCGGATTCGATCCATTAGTCTACGCCAAACGATATGCCGCCCCTGACGCCGTGGCACAGTTGCAGCAACTCCCAGCCTGGAAAGAGGTCAAGGCAAGAATGGAGAGGTCTCTGATCGTGGTCTGTGAGGCCGGTACTCCTTGGCTCATGGATGATGGCGTGCGACTGATGCCTGGAAGCGACAAAGAGTGGATGCAGGTTTTTAACGACTTCTGCGAAATGTTGGATGAGGTTGGGTTTGAGTATTGTGTGGTGCCTCGGATGATATTGGATATCTCAGAGCGGGCAGAGCTTGTATGGGCCAAGTGGACTGAGAGACGGCAATCTTTGACGAACTGCCAATTCAAAGAACACTAGCACTATATAGAAATGGAGCCAAATCCAGGGGTCAAGTCACAATAATAGGTGTTATCCTGCAAAGATTGCACTTCAGGACCACGGCTTGGCGAGTAGAAAACGTCATTGAGTGCCACGGATGTGGCTGACCTCACGTTCAGTGACTAGCTATTAGTGGAACTGCATCTCTGGCTCACAACTCATAAATTGTATAAAATTAGTGATCAATGCGATAGTGCAAGTTCTAAACTGTGATAGGGCGTGGCACAGTAAGCTGAGCAGCCAGCAGCCGGGTAAAGCGGCCATCGCGCTTGGGTACCACCAAGCAGGTTTACCATAGTACAGTTCGCCACTCGTAGATTTACCCTTATGCTTCACCTCCATGAGCCACAATGCTAGCATGACAGAAGCATCGTATCTGGGTTCTTGCAGGGGGTTGGCAATTATTGCATATGGAGTGATGATAAGGAACTAGACTAACTGTGTTAGTATTGCACAACCGGCACACTGGGACTTTTGCACAAAACTGGCCTAGCATAAAGTCAATCTCTATCATAGTGTCACATCCTTCGTGGTTTACGACGATCTCGTGATTGAGATTAAAGTCTATCCGGGCTTCTTTAACTAATACAGTTAGTTACAGGGGAGACAAGCCGATCTGTTGATAACCCTCCCCGAGACATGAGATATCTGGCCCATGAGCAACATGTATTTATTCAAGACTCGGGACATGAGGTAGACATACCATTCTTCAGCCAGATTGATCTTCTTAACAAACAAACTGCCATCCTCAAGCGATCATCCTCCTTTCCAAACCAAACAAAGCATTCAAAATGTCCGATGCCCAAGTCGCTGTCCAGCATGTGCATGTCACACCACAGCCGGCAGATACCTTCAACGATGTTTTCCAACAAGCCGTCGAAGCCTACAAACCTCCTCGATTTGATCCCAAGATCCATCTCAACTTCACCCCTCCCACCGCACGTTACTCCTTCACTGAGCTTGGGCTTGACAAGCCTCGTAATGCCGCAGATGTATGCTACACGGAGCCCTTCCAACTCTTTTCGGAAGAAGGTGTGCGTGTCATGCGTCGGGAGATCTTCCGCAAGGAGTTCTTGGATAAGTATATGAGATCCTGGTCACGGGCACCCTGCTACATTGGCGGCCACTCTGCCAACTCTGAAGTGAGTTCAAAGCCATTCCATGTCTGTTGACGACACTGACCTAGGTGCTCTCAGGAAGCTAGCTTTATCAAACAAGCTTGGTACCACCCTGCTACCCCCAAGACGCAATTGGCCAGGCTTTTGACACCGGTCTCAAGCCCCTCGAACGGCATTGTGACATAGGCTATGTGAATGTGCAGCTGGGCGAGGGTGGTAAGGCAGGAGTTTACAATTACAACGAGATCCCCGCAAAACCACTGCCACTGTCCGGAGCCGCGACTGGCATCCCCAAGTCTGAATGGGATAACATGGCTATCGATGCCTGGCATAAGGACCAAGTCCTAGTTGTCTGCGTCGTCATGCTGAGCGATATCAGTAACATGGAAGGCGGCGAGACAACTATCAGAACTGGCTTCGGAAACCTGATCAAGGCCCGCGGCGCTAACCTCGGCGGAGCAGTTCTCATGCAGGGCGGCAATCTAGAACATGCCGCTCTTCGCGCTAGCAACTGCTCCGAGAGGGTGAGCATGGTAACCAGCTACCGCTTTGCCGACCCGGACTTGGACGACAGCCGAACTATCCTTAAAAGCGCTGACTTTGAGAACGAGGACATGAACGCCCCAAAGTACGCTCATCTGGACTACAAGCTGAAGAGACTTCGGGATAGGGTTAATCTGGCATGTGAACGTGTTGCTAGACAGAGAGCGGGGAATGCGGAATTGAATAGGGATGAGATAGATGGGTGGGTGAAGGAGCAGGTTGGACTTTTGAAGCAGACCTCGTGGGAGCTTTTTGAGCGTGGCGAGGAATTGATGGGGGTGGAGATGCCGGATGGGATCCTTCGGGACTATTTCGAGGATACTTAGAAGGAAACTCAATCAAGTTCATCAAGCGTTGGGCGTAAATAGGGAGATTGTATAGAATGCAGGCGGATGTTAACACTCATTAGTCAAAACTCACACACTTTCTATTTAATTATTTTTATTTGATGAAAATCAAATCACACGTTATACTGCTAGAGCTGATGCTCTCGATCTCTCATATTTTACCTCAATGTAGATGGCTCCCTTTCGCGATTCCCCGCCGTCACATGACCGGGGAGACATATCTAGCATTCCGAATATACATCTGCCGCTATCTATGATCCTCTGATACCTTTCGAAACTCGTAACCCCGTACTTTCACAAGGTCTTGTGATGCCCTGTCTCTTATCTCTGGAACTAATTCATTCAGTTCATAGTTTGCGAATTGTACGGCGCTTATCTAGCCCCCTCCTTTCTGCCAGCTTGTCTAGGGCCATACATCATCACTACCCTCTAGTTATCTAGAACTCATACCAGATGAGTGAAAGTCGAGCCCTTTGGGCCCAACAGCAAAGATCGCTTCATCTCAAGCAACCACAATAATGTCGCAGAAGGGTATGAAGAAATCCCGTCATGGGTGTATTGCTTGCAAATCAAAGAGGGCAAGTTTTTATTTGCTTGTCTACCTCGACTTTCAAAAGCTTACCTTGAACAACTAACAAATGCCAGGTCAAATGTGACTAGACAAGGCCGCAGTGCATCATGTGCACCAGTCAACATGTTTGCTGTCCTGGGTATCAGCAACACTTGAAATGGTCAACAAAACATGAATTCAGCATCAGCCAAAAGCCCTTGAACACCAGAATACCGTCCTTCTGGAGCACAAAACAACACAGAGATGACCAATGGGGGAATTTTCTTAGTTTCCGGACCCAAGTTGCTCAGAAATGCCCCTTATTACCGACTCTAAACCCTTGTAGGGAAAGTTGGTTCGATTCACCATCTAGCGGAACCGATGCGGGCCCATGTACCGGGTTCTCAAATTTATGGGGCTTTGATGACGAACCAACTGTTGCATCTCACACAAGCGAACCAAGGCTCCGATTAGGGTAGTATCAGCCGTTTACTCGCAGTGGAGCGTATCGTATGATCCTCACCCTCAGGTCAAGGGGAACACGACGCTGGAATCATTCGTGAGCTGACATGTAGCTGAAACTATTTCGTTTCTCGGAAGAGGGACCCTAGGCACGATGATTTGTAGGGCAAGAAGTTTCATCCGAGCCATCAATCCGATTGCTACAGTGCTCTATCTGCCAGGCATTGCAAGAAATAGGAAACTCCCCAGGTCCTGTGAGAAACATCATTCAGTCACTCGAAGGTTTGAGATGTGAGGCTCAAAACATGCAAGTACCATCACTATGCGCACTACACCCTGGCCATATGCTGGTTCAAACCTCTGCATCTTGCGCACTTCTTGATAGAGCGAAGCATTCCCATGCATGAGTCGCATGGCTCTTGTTTTATCACGCGACGGTTCTGAAGAGAATTCAAAGTAAGGAGATAGCCGTCTCCACACCCTCGCATCTTTGACCTTTCCTGGCGTAACTGCAACATCTATATCAACGAGGTTTTCATTGGCTATGGTGAATCACGTCTCCATCCGAAGCCGTCGGCTTGTTTTGAATCCCCAAACTTGTGGCTGAGAGCTTATCCCGGCACACAGAACTTAGTTTTGAATCACCGCAGGGACATCACCTGCACCCGCATCCATTGCATCATTATTCTTTCTTTGGTCATACTAACACACTGCTCCGTTATGCGTTACTATAGACTATGAGTGATCCATGAATCATCAATGTCAGACCCATGGGCGCTGAGACAGATGCGCTAGATGAGATCTTTCAGCTCTCGGATCTAGATCATCTGAGCCCAAGCTCTATGTGCACATGGTTAAGATATTTGAACTATCTCAAGATGTTTCCAAGGACTCTGTTGTCAATAGTCTGGTCACGGGATTGAAGCGCACACTGGCTGACTATCCCATTTTATCAGGTCCGTCATCCTAGATGAACAGAAACTCTTCACTTTGGCAATGAGAATCGACGCATTGTAGTAAAGAGACAAGCAGATTCTCACTTCAGCCTCCATATCAAGCATGCTAGCCCTGAAGACATACCCCCTTTCAGTGTTTTAGACAAACATGACTTTCCCGTTCATCTCCTCGATGCACCTAAAGTACTACCCGAACAATTCGTCGGCGCCCAATTTCCAGTCCCTGGAAGTGAGATCTCTGCCGATGGTCCCGCAGTAGGAGGTGCCTAGATAACATTCATCGAGGGGGGCGTAATTATAGGCCTAGCAATTACGCACCAAGTCTGCGATGGGCCAGGATTTGAGAGCCTCTTGAGAGCTTGGGTCAAATACAGTTCCACTGCGGCGAGAGGAGACCCGCACAATCGGTTTGCTCCATGTCAGTCTGAGATTCCAGTGCGCAGTATTCTATCTCTAGAAAACAAACCTAAGCTCACTGCTGAGGAATTGGAGAGGCTAAGTGCCAAGTTTCCTGTCATGAAACTTTGAGATGGCCGTCCAGAGCCCCCTCCAGCAGACTCAGGATGCCCGTCGTAAAGACCCGAATATGGCACTTCCCCAAAAGCAAATTACAGCTACTCAAATCACAATGCAGTGCTGCTCTTGAACCTGGAGCTTGGATCTCTACTTGTGATGCCATCCTATCTATAATGTGGCGTGCAACTGTACGGGCCAAGTCCAGCCTTCTCAGGCCAAGGAGTCATCATTTAGGTTCTTATGATATCAGCTTTATGCTGTAGCCATTGGTCAGTCATCATGGTATTGATGTCTAAGTTGTGGGCTAGAAGTGTTATTTGCAGTTGAGACTTGTGGCTGAGAGCTTAGTCCGGCAGAGAGAACCTAGTAACTTCTCAAGCCAGATCCGAGTGCACCGTCCAAGGGAGTCCATGTAGTCAATAGTCGCGGACGTACTGCCTTTCCCATTTCAGATCGGTATATCGGCACTGCCATCACTATGCCACAGTCAAAGACTCTCACTGTAGCTGAGGTTCTTGGCGACTTGAAGACGACCCTACCAGTCCTTGCTCAGGCAGTTCGCGAGAGCACCAACTCTGCCAACCCAGAGTACATATCAGATTTGATCTGATATGTAGCTGGATCTTCAAATCTCCAATGGGCTGAGCTAGATATGCGTTGGGTGCCTGATCTCGACTGCATGGCTTTTGAGTGGCATACTATGGAATCTTACGATAACCATGACTTTAGCTTTGGTAAGCCTGCCGCACTCCGATGGCCACATCCAAACTTTGAAGGCTTCTTCTTTGTACTTCCGTCCAGAGCCGGAGTTAGAAATGCTAGCGACGATGAGGGTATTGAAGTCTGCTTTGGCTTGGAGGGGACTTGCTATGCCCAGTTGGAGAAGGATGAGGAGTTTGCGCAATGTGCGGGGCCGAGAGGCTTGGGTGTTTGTTGTGCCACATCATATGTTATTGCCAGTTGCCTGTGTCTTTCAGCCAAATCAAGGTTGTTAAAACACGTCATACTGAGGCCATGGCTTATTACATGTCTGGTTCTATTCGGCTGTTCTCCAATAAATGGATGTAGTTGCACTGTGTCAGCTCTGGCTGATAAGCGCCACAATACAGGACTTGTTTCGTCAGCTACAAACCTGCGTCTTGTTGCATGTGATGGTAACTGACCGGGTAGAGCTATGTGCTATCCCAAGCCACTTCAACGAATGACTTTGTGGTGGCTGAAACGGCTTGCCATATGATACGACAGAGGGTAAACATAACACTGTGCCCAGAGCATTCTGAATCAATGTATAAATACATAAGCCTTAATTAGGGCAGTGGGGTCATTCATCAGACCGTTCATGAATATATATAGCACTGTTTGCTCTGCACTCTTGTGATGATGTGAGTAGCAAAACATCAAACTCGAATAACCTACAACATCATATCTTTAGCCCGACTCGTCCAAGATGGCAGAAACCGGCGTCGCGCATAAGGTCATCTCCGTGATTCTCCGCCTCTCCGAACTCGCCTCCGCTATAATCGTCCTAGGCATTCTCTCACGCTTCTGCTACCTCGCGGGCATCGCGGAAGCGCATATTGACGGACGCATCATCTACACCATCGTCGTCGCGTGCCTCGGCATTATGTATTCCATCTGTTTCTGTCCGCCGTTCAAGGCCATGTTCTTGGGCTTTCCTTTTGACTTTGTCATGTTTGTCATGTGGCTCGTAGCATACTGCTTGCTCCAGACGGTAATATCCCACCGAGCCCAGTGCTAACACCACTGACCAGCTTTCATAGAGAACTGGTAGTCATACTTGTTCTGCCAGTTGGTACTACAACTACTGGGGCTACTACTGGGGTCGCTTTTGGCGAGTCGGACCTGTTGGGACGGTCAATATCGACGCGGCGGGTTGCGCCTCGTGGAGGACAGCTCTTGCGTTTGCATTCATTGCGTGGTTTCTCCATCTTCTAAGTGGCATTCTCGTCAGTTATTGCCAAGTTGATTAAAACACGACACAGCTGACACGAACAAATGCAGGGGATATATGTTTTCACTACTTATATCAAACTCGACGAGACAAAGACCGATATAAAGCAGCATGCGGAAAAGCTTGCAAGGTAAGCATGAACCATGGCGATATTGAGATGGTGGACTGACGATTCTTGCACTCAAGAGGGGACCCCAAAGTCAATGGCTATCAGCGAAATGTTCAGCCGACAGACAATGTCTAGGCCACAGTCCATCTCACACTATTCTGGCCTGGGTAGGATGCCGGCGGGGTAACGTTAATCTTTTGGAGTAAGCAGCCACAAACGGCGGAAGCTGTAGTATACACTTTCATTGATCGGCGGAATATGCCACAACCTACACAGATTGATACAGGTGCAGAATGCACTTAATATACTCCAGTTATTCTTGCACAGTGCCACTCCAGAGTAACTTGCATATCACACATAAATACAATGACATGTTGTTGATTTAATGGTGGTTGAAGCCACCAACAATACTTTTGGCACACTCGACAGGATACTTGGTAACAGCTGTCCACACACCATCGCCCGGGCTGACATCTGCCATCCTCGCCGGTCCTTCAAGATCGTTAGCCTGACACGCTATCTCCGTAAGCATAGACTCACCAAAAACAAAGACAACAACAGCCTCCTTACCCCGCCCACCCAAGATCTCAACCGTAAAGTCAGAAACAGCACAGCAGGCGTCGAATTTGTTCGCCCCGACATAAGGGACATTCCACATGAACGTGACCTCGTTTCTCCCCTCAAATCCAACGATACGGTATGTGATAGAACCGTCAACGCCGCCGCCTATGTGACTCGACTTGCAGCGCAGCATACCACTCTCGCCTGCTAGAATTGTCTGCGGCGGCTGCAGGTCTGGCGTCTTGGCCCATTCGCCGTGGTTGAGGGCTGGCCATTCCGGTTCTGAGTTGAGCTCCTCATTGGTGTGATTTATAATAACGATGAGTAGTTCTCTGGTGGCCATGGTGCTGTTGGTCTGGGAAGTGTCAACCGGGATGTAGGTACCAATCAGTCAATTCTGCGTACAAGAGGTGAAGATGTGTTGAGTATGGTTCAATGCCACAAGAGTCGTGGAGGAGGGAGACCATAAAGTATCGGTGCGCTTTATATGGCTCCATTAGAGAACACTAAACTGACATGGCCATCTCAGCCCCAAAGACTATGGGGTAACCATAGGCTTAAAGCTTAAGTTGCCAACGACGATGACAATAACACGATGGTATGGGTATCTTATGGCGCTAAACCCGGTAAGCTGTAAGTGGCTGCCACTTCACCATCCATGCCTTTGTAGCTCTAGATGCTCAACTCACTGGAGTAACCATTAATGAGGGGATCTCTAACTTGGTGGGCGTCACACCACCATCCAGAGAGCTCACCATCGACCGGCTGCACAAGGCGCGTCAGATCATCATAATGGTCATGTAAATACAGTGTATAAGTGCATTACAGTGTGACACCAGCGGCCAAGATGGTGGGGAAGCATCAGCGGCTGATCGAGTTCACCGATTAGCGCGGGTAACTTTCAAACCTTATAACTACAGAATGTCACATCGGTCAGGGCAGGTTCAGCAACCTACGACAGCGACAGGCACTAAATGGGCTGTCGTATGTCTTATTATTGCGTTCATCTGATAGAGTAAATGTCATCCCAAATGCAAAGCGATGTAAGGAAGACTGGGTTACAGAAGGCAGTGACCTAGATCATCAGGTCGACTAAAATTTGAGTTTCGATGACATCCTATGACACAGTGTCACTTAAACTCAGGTAACTCACGACAGAGATGTTCGAGATCTTTAAGCCCCCTGGGAACTGAAGTTTTAACTTCGTCAATCTCTGCGCTAGGCTGCTGACATCGGTCACCAAATCTCTCGATATTTGTCTAACCTAATAGTGCCATCTCACCTAATAAGGTTTGTCCAATTGAGACATTCCACGGTGGATGTCTCTATCTATTCGTTTCAAAAGGTTGAGTATTCACAGCCGCCTGTCTCTTCTGAGGGCATGTTTGAGGTTTGCTTCAAGGCAGAAGGACAGTTACTAAGCCCAGCTAGAGAAGATTGAGGAGTTTGCGAAATATGCTGATCAGAGGGGATTAGATGATTTATGTTTCACTAGCGTACCACTTTAATGCCAGATTCATCTGACAAGCTCTCTTAATGCTGTCGATTAGACCCCTGCTGCTAAAATAACGGTAACTATCTTCGCAAGCTCATTGATCGCTGCCCACTCAGTGCCGCACCAATTATCGTAGAAAGATGCCTTCTAGCCTACGTATAGAGATCTGAGCTTCCTAAATGCCGACTCTGTATGGTAGGCCGACTCTTCAAGACAATGTATACTTTTATGGTGTTACTCGGATGTCAAGGCATGTCAAACTCTGCGACATACCAGCGGGTGATCGGATTGCATTTGGCACTTTTTAATGCTTGCTTTTCGAGTGTTACCCGGTTCCGCGTTATACTTTGACATGCCATTTTATCCAAACTTTTTTGCTTCTGCGGCAAGACTCGGGTCTCTAGAATGCGAACCCGAGACCCGATGTAACATCGCCTTCAGCCGCAGTGGATTCACCAAAAGCCTCACTCCAGAAAAACTCCATTCAAAATACCACGTATAGAGCGTCCTTTAAGACTTTAAATAACAAACCGCTTCGCCGCCGGGGAATAAAACCAGACAAAGAAGTCTCCGAAAGGCCTCATAATCTCGGTAATTTAGTAGACTGGTCTAGACAAATAAGGTAAGAAGTCTTGCGCCCGCCCGTTGCGAAAGGCTAAAGACAAGCTTTCAGCTAAGGTTAAAAAGTGTAACGTGGTGAAGCTCTAGAACTAAGTGGGAACAGGACCTGGGATTGTTTCCGTTTCGACCAGTGTTTGGCTGGAGGTTTCATAATGTTTGACTAAACGTATTGAGACTGGTTGGTTTTGGGGCATGGCATGATTGTCGATAACATCGGTCCATTGTGTTTGCTTTTTTCATGTTTTGCATGTAATTTTTCGGCTACAGGAAAAGAGATTTTGACAGAGTCCCGAGAGCCAAGCTCGCGGTCCAGTGATCTGCGCTCTAATCGTGGAGATAATTCCAAGCGACGATTGACCGCTGATCACAGCAAATTTCACTGCTAATAAATCTCTTGCAGCAAAGCTTGATCCTCACTCGAGCGCCTTTTTCCCTCGTTTCAGATCTCGGAAAAAGCGGCATGCAACCAATAAACCCCTACGGCCCGAGACTCCTCGGTTAGCAGCACATTAGCCAATACCCATGCTCCCATCATGGTCTTGGCTACAGGGATTATATTTCTACCGGTTCGTTCTGGCGTGTCGATCTCTTGGGGAAGTCCCTCCGAGCTCCCTAAACGAGAGATCCAACATCAATTGGTACATGTTGTCTCCAGCGTATAATCTCCTTGAACTGTGCCGCAGACGCATGAAAATCAGTTACTAACAGTACGTGTCAAAGGGCCGAAGGACAAGTCCTGCGGAATTTGCTTGCCGTCCAATAAGCTCCGTTTTCCACCGACCGTTTCAAATCCTTGCTTTTTTCCGTCTGCATGTTAGATTAATGATAGAGTAATTCGGATCAGTGCATGCATGTTCCCAGAAAAGTATGCTTCATCAGTTCTTTGTAAACCAACAGCGCCTCCCGTATCTGGTGGCGTCGTGAAGCGATCTGACATTGACCACTTTACCCCTGGATTTGACAGTTTTTAGCCAGTTGCATATTAATACCCGTCTCACAAAAGGCCCGGACGTTTGTGGTGTGTGTGCCTGCCCCGGCACTAGATGCCCTTTGTGAAAAGATTATGATGCTGTTTTCATTGTGATTGTGCTGTAGTGATTCTCATGTGCTGATATTTCGGAACCGGCACCGCCGCACACAGGCTGTATGCAGGACGTCACAGAAAGAAATGCTTCGGCTTTTCATTTAATCGACACCAACCCCATCTCGTTAGACCTCAATCTTGGTCTTTTAATTTTTGAATCTCTTCATTTATGAGTTGAAGTGTCTGCTTGAGACTATATCTTGAGCTATGGCTGGTGTCGCTAAAGAGGCCGTGGTGGTAAGTCAAGTTACCATTCCGATCTGGCCTGAGCAAAGATCTGCATTTCTTGGCAAGATCAGGACCATGACTCGCTAGCTAACCGCGATCTACGATACAGCCCATCGAGGCCGTGCTCTTCGGAATATCAACGCTCCTCGTGCTCGCTCGATTAGCCCTTCGAACAATTCGACAACACCAGAGTCTCACTGTCAGCGATTGGTTTCTCATTGCCTCTCTTCTCGATGCCGCTGCGCTATTTGGGACCGACACGGCTGCGTATAACTTAGGGGGAATGGACGAATATGATCCGAGTGCACCACCGCGGAGTATCGAGGACCAGATCACGTTGAAGAAGGTCTCGTTTGCGGGAAACTATTTCTACGATACGGGTGTATACTTTCCGAAGCTGGCGTTGTTGGCGCTTTACTTTAAGCTCATTCCACAGACGTTACCGCTGCTACGCAAGTTCCTTTATGGAGTTACTGCTTTGACGGGGTCGTTTATGCTCACGACTTGTTTCTTGGATACGTTTTGGTGCGGCGCCAATGTATCGGTCAATTGGGAGCTTGATGGAGATTGCAGCACGTTTGACTCAAAGACTGTCTTCCGGATTGATTGGGTTATGAATCTCATCTCCGACATGCTTGGTACGGTCATCTCTCTGTAATTCTGTTCAATCACTAACATTATACAGTATTTGCACTACCTTTTCCGCTTCTCTTTGGTCTACAGCTCAGTAGGCGATATAAAGCTGGTCTGGTCGCAATCTTTGCATCTGGGCTCATCACATTGGGAGCAAGCATCGGTAGATTTGCGACCGTCGAGGCCATCCACGCCTGGACCAATGTCTGTGAGTCAACACTACCATCTTCAAATCTTCTATCATGGCACATTTACTGACTTTCACAGACGTCCTTTCAATGACAGAGATCGCCGCCGCAATAGTCGTCGTATCTCTCCCAGCCCTGAAATCCCTCCTCCACGGCCTCGGCCTGCGCTCCTCCAAGCAAAACACCACACAAACAGGTTCAGGCTACAACAAATACTCAGGTACAGTGACGACATCGAGTCACTTCAACAAGCTGTCCAGCGGCCGTGACCACCACAGAGAACTGTACGCCTCCACGGCACGCGTGGCGGCGGGCGCCGAAGAAGACTCCGGCAGTGAAGTGGAGCTGACCAACCTTCAAGGTATCTACAAGTCGGCCCGCATAAGTGTGACCTACCAGCGAAGAGAAGACGGTGACTGGCAGGGTAATTCGGGACGGGGGTGAAGGAGTGTGTGTGTGTCCTGTAAGATAAATGACAGAGGATGGTGAAGTGGATGTAAGCGTTGCATTAGATATGCAGGTGGACGGATCAACAAAATGGGAAATGGCCGGGAATAAAGAGTGACATGACAGCTGGTCTGACTGACCCAAGTTATGTATAATAAATAAATACATAAATAGAATACACAAGTTTGCCATAGATCAGATCATCCTGGATGAATTCTCAACTGGAGTTCAATGCAGAGTTTTGCTCAAACGTAGTGAGAACCTTGAACCAACTGACAGATACGATGAATCCCTTATTGGTGCGTTAACAAAACAGATTCCCTCCCTCCATTACAAACACAAAACCCAAAGATCAACCAACACACACATCGTCTCAACACTCGTCCCCTGTCAAATCCTTTCCCATGTTACATCCGTTGGTCCCAGGTTTATTCTCGTTTGCATATCAACGGAACTCCAACCCGACCAATAACCATCTCTCGGTTACAACCCCTCCAGTTTTAGCCCCCATGTCAAATGCCAACCCTGGTCATTCTCCGAATTAAAATTCCGTAAAGCAGAAATGCGATTGCTTGTTCTGTTCTCTGGCCCGAATTGTGCCGCACACTTGCAGCGGGTAAAACTCACCCCATGGATCCTTCAGGGATCTTTTACTGTTACATTCAATGCAGCACCTCGTTCGATGCTGTTTTTCTTTTTTTCTTCTGTAGCCGAGGCGCCGCTGCTGTAACAATGCGGCGCATTAAATAAGGTAAGCACCATGAACTGGGAAATTTTAAAGTATACCTGCAGTCCTGTGAACCTTAATTCCTTTTCTTTTTCTCTATTGCCGCGAGTGCACCATTTTATTTCCCGTTGTTTTGAAGTGGAAGACAATCGGATTTCGCAATGGCGTTCTTTATCGATGGAAAGGACTGCATGGTAGGTCACTTCAGCTGTTGGTCTTCATGTCAGGTTGTGTACTCACAAGTGTTTAGATCTCGGAATGGATCTTGCTGGCAGCTTCTTATGTCTTCGTCGGTCTTCGAATCTATGCGCGTCTCTTCCGTGCGCGTGAGAAGTTGACTTGGTCTGATTACCTGCTCCTTCTGTCTGCCCTCGATGCTCTCGCCCTGATCATTTGCGACACTCTTACCTTCCAGATGGGGGTCATGGATGAGTATGAGACGTCCGTCAAGCTCTCCAAGGTAAGATGACCTCAAACTCCACAAAGCATCACGCGACTAACTTCTTCATCCAGATCTCCTTCGCATCCAACTACTTTTACGATGTCGGTATGGGTTTCCCCAAGATGAGCATGCTTGCTTTCTACTGGGCCTACTTCCTCCCATCAACCGGCATGAGCTCCGGTATGCGAAAGGCTTTGTATGGCATCACTGCGTTTGTCTGCGCATCATACATGGCGATCCTTTGGGATGATACTTTCTTCTGTGGAAAGGATGTTTCCGTCCAGTGGTCTCAGGAGGAGGGTGCTTGCAGTGTCTTTTATGCACCTGAGCCCTTCATTCTCAATTTCACCCTCAACTTGGCTTGTTATCTTGCTGGTATGTCACCTTGCCGTCGCAATTCTCCATATGCTGATCGATCATGTAGTCTACGCCCTTCCTCTCATCCTGCTGGTCCAGGGTGTTCTTCAGCCCTCCAAGGGTGTCACGGCTACTTTCGTGCTTGGAGCTCTGACCATCTGCACCACCATTGTGCGATTTGTCACTCTCAAGGTTGGCACTGGCCAAGAGAATCTTGTTTGTAAGTCGTCCATCTCTCGGACAATATCAACTCAGCCTTTAACATCTCTATTCCAGACCCTATGAGTATGCTTGAGATGGCACTTGCTATCACTGTTGTCGCGCTACCAGGCTTGAAGCCACTTGTGGATCGCTCCCCAAAGCATGAGACGAGGAGCGAGGTGATTGAGATCAAGAACTAAGGAAGGACAATATTTTTACCTGGTCCTACAGCTACCTAGCTTGTTACTTCTCGGCTACGAGAGTAACTGTTCTCTTCTATAAAAGTGTTTTAAGCTGTGCTACACTTGTCCCCTGCCCTGTGCACTAGATATTGTAATACATTGGTCAATTGAGGGTCGTTGCACTCTAATAATAGAACATCGCTTGCGTCCTGGTGGCTTGTTATCTTATCTCTGTGGCTGTGCTTGGTCGCTCACAGGCGTTCGTGGCTATTTCGCTTTCACTGCTCTCTGTAGGGTAAAGGAATCACTTTCGACAAGTTATATCCTGGAAATACTTAACAACTACAAAAAAAAAAGTGTCATAGTAGGAGGTCAAATTAAAGACGGGTTTCTCTCATCAGCTAACTGATAGTAATAACCTCTCACCGTGATTATAAGCTGACTCTCTGATTCCCAGGCCGGGACGTAGAAAGTCCCGAACCAAAACGAAAAATTAGGTCGTGACATCATCGCGTCAGACCGTTCGGGGTTTACTGACGCCCGAACGATGACATGAGCAAATGTCTAACCAATCACATTCATGAAATAAGATCGTGTATGGAGGATCGCAAGGCAGTAAAGTATACTTTTCGCTCTGCAATATTTACTCAATAACCAATTCTAAAAGATCTCTAGAGCCCATCTATATAAACAGCTTGACTTAACTCTACCACTTTCTGGTCCCTCAACACCTTGAAAATATAAAACCATGGGAATCTCAACTGTTCCACCAATCGCAATCATCGGCGGTGGCCCATGCGGCCTCATGTTAGCACGTCTGCTCCAAACCGCAAGCATCAATTATGTCGTGTTTGAGCGCGACGACTCTCCAACATCAACCCTCAGAAGCCAAGGCGGTACGCTAGACATCCACAAAGACTCAGGCCAGGAAGCGCTTCGTCGTGCGGGACTTCACGACCAATTCAAGTCATTGGCTCGATACGATGCAACGACCATGACCTTGATGGACTTTCAAGGGAAGTTTCGGGCTTCATTTGGAGACGATGATGGTGGTGATAGACCAGAGATCGATCGTCAACAGCTGCGACAGATGTTACTCAATTCTTTGTCATCTGAACGTATTCGCTGGGGCAAAATATTGAATGCGGTTCATCAGAAGGAAAACGGGGATGCGCGTGATCTGAATCTTAAGTTTCGAGATGGAACCAATGAGAGTGGCTTTCGACTCATTGTCGGAGCAGATGGTGCTTGGAGCAAAGTGCGCTCTCTCGTGAGTATCAATGACTTACATTAATCAGACCCACGAGCTAACATTATTTAAAGGTCACTGATGCTAAACCTATCTATTCTGGTAAATCATTTATTGAAGGCAGAATATCTCCGGACAACTCCCAATACAAACTTGCGCAACAAATAGCAGGCAAAGGAACAGCCATGGCAATGAGTGCTAAATCCACTCTCGCCGTTCAACAATTATCCGATACATCATACCGGATATACATGGGCGTAGTGGCGCCCGAGTCCTTGACGCGCCCCAGTGGTGATGCAGATCCAAATGATATGGACAAAGCGCGAAAAACAATGCTCGGACCTGGAGGCTTTTACGAGACTTGGACACAAGACTTGAGACGTTTAATTGAAGCTTCTGAGGGGCCATGGCGACCCTGGCCCCTTTACCGCCTCGACAAGACCATGTTCTCTTCTAATGATGAAGATGTATACGATGGCCGACCTGAATGGAGACGCGTTCCGGGCGTTGTTCTCCTCGGAGACGCCGCACATCTCGCTACTCCAAATGGCGAAGGCGTGAACCAAGCCATGTATGACGCGCTTGTACTATTCGACCAGATCATTGCTGAAACTGGGGCTCTTGAGGGAAGCTATGATCAGAAAGCTGATGCAGAAGCTCTAGAGCGTGCTATTGTTGCTTATGAGAAGGAGATGCGACCTAGAGCTTATGAACATATCCAGAGCAGTATCGACATGGAAGATATGATGTACGCTGATGATGGGGCTCAACGCATGATAGAGGCTTTCAAGTGCGCTCATGGCGAGAATTAGTCTCACCGCTACGTAACTCTTAGAAATAGAATAACAAACCCTTCACTCTTAAACACTGCCAGGGATCTTCAAGCCACGGACTGAAACCGCATTAATTCCGATGGCAGTGCAATCGTATCCCAACCAGTAACAGCCTCTGAATTTCGGATTACTTCCCCCACGTGTTTCCGTGGCGCATACCCAATCTTGGTTACGTTAGCTCCCGAAACCTTCAAAAAAGCCGAAAACTCCACATAATTCTCGGGTTGTGGGAGGACTACGAATGCTTCATTCATTATGCCGCCACCAAGGCTGAGGCGGATGATCCACTCGAATCGGTATTGCGTAACGGACGTGTAAACCTGTAAATTCTCCGAGCCACCAATCTGAAGGAATGTATTATATATAAAAGCTAACCTAATCGCCTCTCATTATGCTTCTTTACAACCTTCTCACTCATCAATTCTTTACTCAACATGGTTTCTTTCAAGTCCCTCGCTTCAGCGGGTTTCGTTCTCGCTGGTCTTGTCTCTGCTCATCCTGGTGAGAAGCATGATCATCAGAAGATTAAGAGACAGATCCAGACCCGTGATACTATCGCCAACTTGGGCCAGAGGTCATTGAACGCGTGCTCTGGTTCTCTTCATGCTCGGGAGCTGAAGGCTCGTTCGATTGCTCGTCGAGCTGAGAAGGTCGAGCAGCTGCGTAAGAGGCTTGGCATCAAGACTGGTATGCTTTAAATCCCTTTTCCACTTTTTATCTGGTACTGATATCTTGCAATAGCCGCCAAGAAGCATCGCCGCGATGAAGATGATATTGTCAAGTGGGAGGCTGTCAACCATAACAAGACTGGAGTCTCAGACAACACCATGTTCACTCCTCTCGAGACAGTCTTTGGCGCCAACTCCAGCTGTATCCTGTCACCTGAGATCACTGCTGGCCCTTACTACATCGTCGGCGAATACCTGCGATCCAATGTCATCGAGACAGAGTTCTGCGACGGTGTCCCTCTGTTCCTCGAGGTCCAATACGTCGATGTCTCCACCTGTAATGGAGTACCCAACTTGGCTACCGACGTTTGGAACTGCAATGCCACTGGTGTTTACTCCGGCGTTAGCTCCCAAGCTGGTCTGAACACCACTTTCCTTCGTGGTATTCAGATCACCGACCACGATGGTGTTGTCCAGTTTGAGACCATTTTCCCCGGTCACTATGAGGGACGTGCTACCCATACCCATCTACTCACCCACGCCAATGCATCTGTCTCTTCCAACGGCACAATCCAGGTCTATAATAGCCCTGTCCAACACATCGGTCAGCTTTTCTGGCCCGAGGATCTTCGCGAGGAGGTCGAAGCTCTTGCTCCCTACAACACCAACGCTGTCGAGGTGACCACCAACGAGGAGGATATGTGGTCTGTCCTTCAGGCTGATGAGTCTTATGACCCTTTCCCTCAGTATGTTTATCTGGGAGACTCTGTCCAGGATGGAATCTTTGCTTGGATCCAGATTGGTATCAACACTACTGCGGACTACACCTCTGATGAGTACTACGGTGTTGCTGGATACTTGGCCAGCGATGGTGGCCATGCTTTGGATAGTGGCATTGGTGGGGGCGGCGGGGGCGGTGGCCAGGGAGCTCAGCCTCCTTCGGGCAGTGGAACCCCTCCTGCTGGCCAGCCTACTGGAACTCCCTCTGCCTAAGCAGTCGGAGGTAGACTTGACTCCGTGGTCAGTGAGACCACAGAGTAATTGTTAGACTTGATTGGATTGATGGTAACTAGCGGGCGAGTGTGAGGTACATAAATCCATATTGCTGAAGGGATGGTTGCTGATGCAGGAGGGAGAAGGAAAAACATGTACTACATTGATGGGGAGATTACTTGAAATCATAAAACTGACTATACAACAGCCCAAGTATCATTTTGTTGTTCTAAGCTATATCTTTCTGTAAGAAGACTGTTCTGCATGGCCAAATCTTTCCATTTGGATCTGGGTATTGATATACGTTTTCAGCTGTGCCAATCAACCTATACCCCCGTCTCTCGTACCAAGCCTGGGTGGGAATCTAGACGAATAGTTAGTATTGCTTATACGCGACTCCCCGACAACAAGTATTTACCTTGAAACCTCCTCCGTAGTTGGCAAGAGCAAACTCCTCATCTGCCTGATCTTCGTGGTGTACCGTGTCTAGTAGGAGATGTCTAGCTTTGAGTGGCTCCTCGATGGCCATGCGCTCAGCGATATTCATAGCAGCTCCGCCGATACCTAGGCCCTGAAGTGTGTAGGATACGTAGAGGCTCTTGACCCAGTATGCACCAGATTCGGGAATGTTCAGGTCGACCTTTTCTGCGTAGTCAGAGATATGCGTGTCGAGAGCAACGTGGCCAACCGGAAGGAACTTGGCGTTGGTAGGAACGCGAGGTTTTCCAAGTAGGGTCTTGCTTGAGTCGAGGAGTTCTTCTGTCTCCTATAAAGCATGAGTTGCAATGTCGGGTTGGCTTCATATACGGGACCTACCTTGGGATAAGCCTCAGAATGCATATTGAGGAATTTCTCACGCTGCGGTTCGTCTTGCGGAAATATCTCAAAGAGATTAGAATAATTACCCGAAATTCGGTGTGAAACTGAGACCTACAATCCAGTAAACGCATTTCGTCCCGTTGATATGTCCATCTTTCCACATAGTCGGGACAATCGACGCTTGCCAGCCACAGATTATGCGTTGCTCGACCATGCGATTCACATGTTCGGGGGAGTTTGGATCCCATGGGATAAGAGTGACGGTCGGCTTTGCCATTGCGAGATCGTTGCTCAATAGCTTGTTTCTTTAGAAAGCTGGGCAAGGCGGGGTTTATGATGTTAAGTATCTCGAAGCTTAGCCTTTGAATGGGGCTATAGCTATTGATAAAAGTATGAAGAACTAGCTGTACTTAGCAACAGCATAGCAACAATTTTCATACAAGGGGTTAAGAATTTCGTTACCGCTTGAAGGGTTACGCTATTTCAAGAGGTAGGTTACAAGGCATGTCTTATTATTAGTAAAGACACGTAAGCACAGTAAGCGGCTATAGCCGTTGTGGCCACGCCCTAATGTCAACCACGCCCTAGTGTAAATAATAGAGGGGTTGCGTTCTCGCGCTTACGCAGATCAGAATTGTTAATACAGAGTACCAATTTTTATATTACTTTAGTAGGTAAGTCAGGGCTGTAGATACAAGGAAAAGATTCGATTACCAAAAGCACTCTGTGATTCTTATCAAGTACAGCCAGACATGCTCAAACGGGAGAGAGACCCTCAAAACCAGTGACCTCCCATAGCCAACCATTGACATCATTTAAATCAGCGCCAAGATTCGTATGCCCATCCAACAAACTGGCAACATTGAGTATCTGATTCGGTGATATCCCCTGCTCTCCGAGAACAGAAATGTGGTCGTTCTCTTGACCTTGGAGTTGAGGCACGATATCTCGCTGCTCAATGAGGTGCAGCATACCATGGAGACGCCCAAGTTCCTGGCGCCGAAACTGTGCGGGGAGATTACCACCAGCGACCAAAGCGTCAAGAATGTTTCTTGTTAGCTTAAAGGAAGGCTCCCCGGCTACATCTGGGAAGGGTTGGACGGCGGATATAAGGGCCAGGACGAAACCAGCTGAGAAGGCGTGGTCGAGATCAAAGGGGAGGAAGAGTTCTTCAAAACGTTAGCTTGTCTTCAGTAACTGTATGAGGCACGCGCCTACCTAGCAGTCCTGTGACTGGAGTGTAGTCAGGATGCGGAGTGATTTATGAGCAGAGTCGTAACAGGCTCTAACCCAGGCCTTGACAGGCTCAGCAATCTCACAGTTGGCATTGTTATCATGTCTGCTCATCTCCAGCTTGTCTCGTAAAATACACATGAGAAGTGGCCTTGTAGCAAGGACGATGCACTGTTTTAGCTGTTAGTCGAAATCCATGTTGAGTGAAAGATGTATACCGTTACTTTCCTGGTGATAGCATAAGTTCAGGGTTGCAGAGACGCGCGACAGTGGGCTTAAGCTGTCCAGTTTCAGATCAGGCGCCGAGTTTAGCTCAACTCCAAGCGCAGCGAGTTCCCTCAAAATGGACATCGTGTTTTTCGGGAACGAAACATCCAATTTCCCATCGATACCGTATATAGCTAAGGAATGCGTCAGCTTTCGAATCATCTGCTGCTACGTGTTGGATAACACGAACTGTTGAGAACCTTGGTCTTGAGCCTTGATAGCTTGATATGCATCTCCAATGAGCTGGACCTTCGAGGTGTAGTCTGATCACCTGGGATTGGCACGGAAATATCACTGTCCTGAACAGAGCTTGGAGCGCCCATCAGGGATGAGAATTTGCGATCAAGGATGTAGAGTGTCCACCATGCATTGCGATATCGCCTTACTCCAGGATCGGCTGCGGACTCTCCAGCAATATCACGGTGTAGGCCTTGACTGAGTGCTATCCGAAGACCCATTCCAAGCTACAAAACACCAGTCAGGGTGATCTGTGATCGGAAGGTGGAGGCTCCTCACATAGACGTAAGCACTGTTGCGGTGATCAACAGCTTGGAGGTATAAAGTAAGCCCACAGCACACTTCAATCGACAAGATAGGATCTATGTATAGTCCATATGTATCTGGGAATAGCTCCATGGCTTTAATGAAGTACTCGCTGCCTGGTGAGCCAGCCTTGGACATACCGCGGGTGATCAGTCCCTTACCCAGAGCCATTATGAGGAAGTACTGGACATACCACATCCTAATCCCAGCGGTTACAAGCGGTGGACCATCGCTGTATAGTGAGTAAAGGGCCGGCATGAACTTTTGCTCGTCAAATAGATGGTAAGTTTGGACGATGTGAAACTTGACTGTGTTGGTGAGATAAAGAGCATAGTCCAGGGAAGGCAGGCCTTCGATGTTTACAACGAGATCAGTCTGCTTCACACTCGGTAGCTCGATGTTGAAAGCAACACCGTCGTGATTTAGAGGCACTTCAGGTGAGATTTCATGGCCGCCATACTGAAACTGCATTAGCATTGGAGAGTGTTTAGAGTGGATTGAGGTACGTTTCTGACCATACCCATCACATGATGGCTGTATGCCCATGTAGATGAGGGACCAAGAAAGCCGTTACAAATTAGTCCTCGAGATTGACTGGCTTATCGGTGTAACGTACGTTTCCTGCCTTGATGGTCTACGACAAACTTGGATGAGGGCGTCAGTAGAGGATTGGTCATATGTGGTAGGCCATCCTCAACACTCGTTCTCGGGTCGGGCTCAGTAGTCAGTTCATCTCCACCAGGATTGTCAGGCAATTATCAGGTCAGATAAAGGGAGATCATTACTTGTACTGATATTTGCAGAGGTTTGTTCCTCTTCTGTTTCTGCGCCTCATCCCAATCCTCTACCTTTCACTTCAAATCATTGAGCAAGCTACAGCCAGTCTCAGCATAGCCACTTTGCAACGCTTGGAACAGCCAATTACTTCTCCGACACGACAACCTTGCGGTCTTCCTGCTCAAACGCGCAGTCTGTTGACCGACGCGTGCAATTGGCGCAGGGACAGGTTCCTGAGCATCGAACTTTCCGCTCACGTCATTGCACATATCTTTTGAAGGTTTACTTATGTTAGCGATTACGCCTCTGCTTATGGCTAGAAATAATTGGTTAATGAAGCGAGAGCTACTCACGCGACAGTCTTGTTGCGCCTCCCCGACGGTGGAGGCGTCGATTGTTGGTTCGTTGTAATGTCTGTATGGCATATCGTTATTTCTTCAATTACTTTCTCTTTTTGGGCATTTCAGATTTGAGATAATGATATCGCTTTTATATGCCAAGTTTCGGATGAGGTAAATGGAAGCCAAAGTCTGTTTAGTACACAAGTCGAAGCAAGGTACCGTTAGTAAGGATGCTAAAAGCTATCGGAGTATCATATAGCCGGAACCCGATGACAGCGCGCCCTATATCTGGGCAGTTTGTTTTACTGTTTATATAATGGCCAATGGGTCGCTAGGCTATAACAAAGCAGGCAAACGTAACCCAAAAAACTGTGTGATCAATCACCAAATCAACCCTGACTGAATATTGAGTATTCATATACTACGACGCTCTGCATCATCTATGACGTAGTAAAAACTTGGCCACTCAGCAAATAGGCTTTCTTAGTCTCAGGAGGCCTACCATGATGAATTCCCCGCTTCCTGTCTCGGCAGTATATTTAGCACGAACCTAGCCGTCCCTTGTTCGATAATTCTCCCGATCAAACGAATTTGTGGAGGTTACCTAATTGCACTCTTCATTCTATCTATCGACTGTTGTACCTCACGAGTACAGCTTCGACTTCCTGGACGGCCCATTATGGGTCCAGCTATCGGCACGCAACTGGATGAGCGAGTGATCTATCAAGCGACAAAGCATGTTTTCGTTGGGAAGTACGCTAAAATACGAGAACTTAGGGTTGTATGGCAGTCGATTAACAACAACTTACTGGTGGGCAACCCGGTGCAGCAAGTCGTTACTGACCACGGCTATGACGCTGTCGCTGAAGCAGTATTAAAGCTACTTGTAGAAAAGGTTTACGAGTCAGCGGCAATTGCCAGTCAGCGCTTTCCTGATCTATCCGAGCCTTCATCAGTCCAGATGGCTGTCAGCTCGCAAGTAGAAACAGAGGCCACCAGGACTGAACAGCAATTCGCGCTTGAGGGTGTTGAACTGGCCACCTCGGACAACAGTCAGGAGACCAGTCACACGGAAGAAGATATAAAGCCAGTGCAGGGTATGTCTCGTCAATCCAAGTTAATCAATGGTACCTAAGGCTGGCTAGACGCTAGTGACGGCACTCCGTGCGACATCGCTGGCATCTCGTTGCCATGCCCCGTGTATCTGCCATTTCCTACTGAGCATCTTCTGATGGAGAAACTCCAAAAGGTCCTGGAAACTGCCTGTTACGAGTATGGAGTAAGAGAACTTTCAAGTATTATGCAAGATCGCCACTGGGACTGTCCCGAAGCAGTAGAGCTTAGCCAATGGGCAGACCTGCTCGGAAATAAAGGAAAGTTAAAGCTGAAGGGCAAGAAAAAGTCCTTCAAAAAATTATTACCATCGATTGCACAAATAAGACATACAGCAGTCCATCGCCTTCGCACCGATTCAACAGGACTACATCGGTTTCTCGCAGACGCAGAAGACCTTACCAGAGCTCTAGGGGACGATATATATACACAAGCTATCGCGAAGCTCAGTTTGGATACTCAGTCAACACTCAAAGAGCTCTCAGAGAACAAACAATCCATTCAGCAGCAGCTGCAGGAGGCTCAAGAGGAGGTAGCGAGGCAACGTGCCGAACTAGATCAGAAAGAGCAGGATTACTTGCGCCGCATGGAAAGGGAAGATAAAATATACTGTGCTCAGGCTGGCGAACGACTGGAAAAGGCTATTCGTGTCATGGAAAGCTTTGCAGTAGTGCCGAAGAGTGAGAATCCTGCGATGGGTGGTATGGGCGGCGGCGATGCCCCCCCTATCTCTGATACCGACAGCAACTTGGATGACGCAGAGCATTTCGAAGACTGCAGCGAGTCATGATTGTCAATTATAGTATCAAAAACTCTACAATGTATATTTGAAACCTTCTCGACCCTCGCACAGGTACTTTCCTTTATCTGCCTGTCTGTTATTATGACGGAGCATAAGCATTGTTAGCGCGGCGACTACAACGGCAGCCACGTTGATGGCCATGACAGCGACGAGTCCAGGGATGTAGTTTGGTGCGTCTTGTTGTCCTGGAGTGCTGTTAGCTTAGGGCTACTGAAATAGGGACCAGTAACTTACGGAAGACCATGCTGGAATAAATCCCACCAACGCCACTCATGCTGATAAGGAAGCCAGTGGATACAGCACGCCGAGCATCGCCGACAATGTTGTTGGCCTGCCACGCAAGGGTCGTCACAACAAGACCATTAGCTCCAGCGACACCAAGAAATGTGCCAACGTAGCGAGGGGTTGGTGAATTGAGGAAGCCAGTCATGCATAGCCCGATGATGCCAATCAGGCCTTGGAAGATGACGAATGGGCCTCGCAGTCTCGTTTTATCAGCCAGCCACGAGATACTCATTGCTTCGACGACAGCAAACAGTGCTGGAGGCGTGCTCAAAATGAACGAAAGCTCAAGTGAGTATCCAAGGCCACCCCGCAGAATGATGGGGAGGAAGAACAAGAAAGCATACACTCCAACAGCACCAGCCATGTACATGAGTGAATAGGCCCAGGGCTTCCAGTCAGCGGCTGTCTGGCTGATGATCTTCATGGTCACCTTTTCTCGTTCTTCGGGGCCGCGATCTTCCGCCAGGCGTTCTTTGACGAAAGCTCGTTCTTCGGGGGTGAGGAATGTGTTTTTATCGGAGTCGGGAAAGTCGACTATGATGAACCATGAGCCGATGCCGGCGACGACTGTGATGGCACCTTCGACGATGAAGATCCACCGCCATCTGGAACTGTTAGTAATAGCAATTTTAGTGATAATGAAGAATACCTACCCTTTGTAATGATGGGACTTGGAGATCTGAATGAGGCCATATGCGAGAATGTTGGCGAAAGCTGATAGTGCAGAAGCAGTCAAGAAGAAGCCGGCCATGCGCTTCTGTACCTCGTATCTCTTGTACCAAGAAGATACAAGATAGACACAACCTGGGTGTCGATCAATATGTTATACACATCAAATATGGGACAAGTAGTGGCTACCTGGAAAGAAGCCAGCCTCGAAAACACCAAGAAGAGCTCTCAGCACAGCAAGCCCAGCCCAGTTGTTGAGAAAGCCAATGCCAAGGGACACCAAGCCCCAGGCGAAGGCTAAAAAAGCAAGCCAGTTCGCTGCACCAAGCTTATGAATGAAAGCGTTGCTGGGGATCTCGAAGAGGATGTACCCAATGAAGAAGACCATCAGCACAATAGACACACGATTGCCAATAGCAAGGTCGAGGTCTTCATCCATGCCGGAGATGCGAGCGACCGCGACGTTGGATCGGTCGACGAGGGCGATTGTGTAAAGGCATCCGAGGATAGGTAGGAGTCGAGTATCGATCTTTCGAAGAACGCGCTTCTCGAACTTCGCGTCGTGAGCGGATTGGACATTGTCCTTGGTCTCAATCTGTTCTAGCTCATGTTTTTCTTCCTGAGACATGTCAATTTCTGGGTGGGCGGTGCTGTTAGCCATAGTGAAGAAATGCTACTGGCGGAGTGAACTCATGCAGGTCTCGATTGAATCCGGGGAAGTCTGAGGTACTTTTATAGACGTGCATTCTGGACCAAGATCGTCTCATTTGGTAGCTTTCTAGTTTGAGAAGGGAAACGTGAAGGATGGAGGATCTACAAGGCTAACCATAACCGATGACAGGGATGGTCATCGGCTATGGTGATCCCCGGAGATATCCTGGGGGCAACAAAACCTCAGACCTTGACCCCAAGTGATAGAAATATTTAGGCAATGTGTAGTAAATTAAGAGGCTGTTTACTGTATTTATTTTGACATCCGGTTCTCAGTTCTTCAGGTTCCTTGCTCAGGAAGGACATGCAAACAAACAGGTCCTGTCGGTTAAGCTTGAATCGATTCAGCGTGATGAATCTGCGGGGTAGACTACATCCTTTGCTCCAGGTCCACTATTGTGGCACGCCCCGGATCTTGCAGGCGGGGAAGAAGGAGGATGCAGTCTCTGGAGTGTCATGAGTAGTTACGCATTACGATTGGGCGCAATGGATCAAAGAAACCCTTCACAGCGGACCAGGAGAACGCCCAACCATGGCAGGAAGAGAGGTACGGCGTGTGAGCGTTGCAATCGGCGGAGAACAAAGTGCGATGGATCTGTTATCGGTGTTCCGTGCTCAGCTTGCAGGAAGAGTGGCCATCACGAGCAGTGTGCGCTCATCCAGTCCAAGCGTCGAAGGTAGAACCCTATCGTCATGTTGTGAAACGAGACTGATCTTAGTCTTGTAGAGGCCCCGACGGACGATACACGTTGTTGCCTGACATCGAGTCGCGTCGCAGCTCAGGCAGTCCTGGCTTTGCCCCCAACAACGAGGATGAATCTATGGCATTGACCACCGAGGACTCTCTGACAGAAGGAGAACACAACAGTACTTCAATGCAACAACCGGGTGATACAACTATCACTAGGCCTGCCTCTGATCAACATGCGAGTCCTAGCACCCAGCCAAGCGTCGTGGGAGAGAGCTGGTACGCTTCTTATGTCATGAGAGGTTATACGCCCGGCCACAGCAGTGTTCACCGCCCAATTGGCGAGTGTAACGAAACAGTCCAGAGTGTTACTCGTGATACGAGGAGAGACAACATCTGCCGTCGACCATCCTTGCCTCGTGAAAAGACAGACCTCACAGATCTTCCACCACCGGACTTAGTAGACCGTCTCATTAAGGTCTACTTCGACAGATTTCACGCTTTTTGTCCCATTCTTGGCAGAAAGTACTTCCTTACATCACTCGAGGATGGAACAATATCCGCTACCTTACTCCGAAGTGTTCTTTTCGTGGCATCGTTGCATTGTGATCCTGAGGTACTGCATCTCATGGGGTACAGTACTCGATGGGATGCCAACAATGCTCTATACAACAAAGCTAGCGCAGCCTTTGACGCAGATCGAGAATCGAGTCGGACACATATGATCCTGTCGTCCTACCTGCTTCACTACTGGTTCGGAAGTCCGACGGCTTATCGCGATTGCCACTGGTGGCTAGCTGCTGCGATACGATCTGCGCAGTGTACAGGCTATCATAGGAGCACAAGAAATAGCAAGATGACGCCAGAGGAAAGGTCGCGGTGGAAGCGTATCTGGTGGTGCCTCTATGTGAGTCCAGGTCTTGCGGCCTAGAACACCGACTGATTGGCCAGGTCCGCGATCGTCAGATCGCTATCTCTACTGGTACACCAATGGTGATCAACGATGAAGACCATGATGTCGAAGAACTTGCTGAAGAAGACTTCATTGAAGAAAGCCCGGAGACGATACAATACATCATATCACAGGTCAAGTTAAGTAAAGCTAGTAAGCTCGCCGATCAACAATGTTTGCCACTGGAAGCACTAACGGAACAGTGGCTCGATTGTACTTCTCCTATTGCTCACCATCTCGCCTTTCGCTATGCAAGGAAGCTCATGTTCTACATGAAGCCATGAGAGATATCCAGTCAACATTGCAAGCCTGATATGATTTTTGTCAAGGCTTGAACTTTTCCAACGGCCACCATCATCTAAGTCTGACACTGAAAGTCTGCTACCAGTATGTATGAAGCCACTGTTCGCCAAACATGAAGCTGATATCATTAGTTACTACGTGATCAACCTGAGCCAGAGGTTACAAAGACAGTGCAACGCCTTCAAGGAGGTTAAGCCAGTTCTTGATGCGGCAGCCCAAATATTTAGCTTGGTAGAGAACTCTCTGCTTTTCTGGACGCCAGAGCATTTTCCTATGATCTAGTAAGTCGCAAGTATAATTTCGGAGACAGGATGTTAACAGATATGTAGCGTGTCTGCTCTCTTCTCCGCGATGATGGCCTTGGCAGTAGAGGTCAAAACATCAGCGCCTGAAAGTGATGAGATATTTGTCAAGATCCGACCTGGATTACTAGCTCTCAAGCAATTTGAGTCAGTCTACATCCTTGCGCGGTGGATCAAGAACTTCTTCATGGATATTTTGAATCGTCCACCCCCTATAGACACTGAAGAAGCACAGAGACCGACTACGAACTCAAATGGCGACAATGTAGGAAGTGGGGGAACGGCCTCAGAAACGATGAACGGCACCAATGAGATCCTGACAACTGCGACATCAGTTGGTCAGGTCACACAGGACGCGACAGGCTTTGAAGACTCCAATTTTGGATTTGACCAAAGTTCGGGAATTGAGGGAGGCGGGTTTTGGCCAACATACTTGGCAAACGGCGTCTTTTCAGGCGTCCAGTCAAGCGACGACCTGGAGTTCCCGCATCCAGACTCGTTCCAGTATCAAGCCATGTACTTTCTGGCCGATCTGGGTATAGCAAGCACTGAGCCTATAGATCAATAAGCAGGTTGCAAGAGGCTTTCGTTGTAACCAACCTAGGTATATAGAATAAAGCGCCTTGATACATGGCTGGAATGTAGAAACTCCATATTCTTGGCATACTATCAAAAGTGATTGTTGTCTGGAACAAGTGCGGGGGATCAGAGGTTTACTGATCTATGATTTGCCATAAATGGGTTGAAGGGACTCGGCTAGAACCAATAGTCTGTTCTGCTACTCCAAGAATGGAAATTGGTTTCTCGGGAATGGTATTGTCCATAGCCGATGGTGATAGTCTAACATACTATCCACGATCTGCTGTCCATAGCCGATGGCACCATCCCCGAGGCGAATTGGAAAATGGACGGCCGATGGGCCATTGAAGTAGGTATAGAAGAGAATCTAAAATAATAGCTAATTGATATTAATTGCTTCCCCATTGTTATACCTCAATCACGTTTCTTTTTGCTCCCAAGACTCGCTGTGATCTACCAAAGTCGTTATGTCGGCTCTACACAAATCTTTACGGCGGGCACTATGGGTCGGGCCACGACCAACGCCTTCTCGGACTCGATTACTAGCTCAGTCTTTTCGCCCAGCTTCGAACACATCAACTTCAGGATCATCGCGATTGCAGACAAGTAGCAGAGGTCAGCCCTCCAGTACATTGATGGACTAGAGACTAACTTCAGTTAGGGCTATACGTACTGGGGTTGGCGGCATTAACAGTCGGCATGGCTGGAGCGCTGAGTGTCAGCAGCCAACCAACCAAGACGCATTTATCATCGACGCAGGCATTGATGGACACTCCCGAGATTCAGCATAACTTGTCTGTATCAAATATTCAGGGCGCTTGTAAAGAGTTCGCTGCTATCTTGGGTCCTGAGAACGTCTCGACAGAACTTACTGATCTCGTTACCCATTCTGGCTCAGACTATCAGTCGTACGCCTGGACTGAAGATTCCGCTATTCTTTCACAAGTGATTCTTTATCCTGAGACGACAGAACAGGTTTCAGAGCTTATGAAAGTATGCTTCCGACGTCGGCTACCAGTCACGCCGTACTCGGGTGGGACGTCAATCGAAGGCCAGTACATACCGCACCTACAGGGCATATGCGTCGACTTTGGTAGAATGAATAACATAGTGGAGCTCAACAAGTATGATCTCGACTGCGTTGTGCAGCCTGGGATTGGGTGGATGGACCTCAACGATGAGTTAGCAGCGCATGGTCTGTTCTTCCCTCCCGATCCTGGTCCAGGCGCCATGATTGGAGGAATGGTCGGTACAGGCTGTTCTGGAACAAATGCAGCGGCATACGGAACTATGAAAGACTGGGTCCTGTCACTGACCGTCGTACTTGCGGACGGAACAATCATTAAGACTCGCCAGCGAGCCAGAAAGTCAAGCGCAGGCTATGACCTGACGAGAACCTTCATCGGAAGTGAGGGGACGCTTGGCCTTGTCACAGAGGCTACGCTTAAGCTGGCAGTCAAGCCACCCTGTGAGGCCGTGGCTGTGTGTACATTTCCAACGCTACGAGATGCTGCGTCTGCAGTTCGAGAAGTGTTGTCCAATGGCATTCAGGTGGCAGCTGTCGAGATCCTTGATGAAGTACAGATGAAGAGCATCAACGATTCTGCTTTGACAAGGCTGAAGTGGAAGGAAGAGCCAACGCTGTTCTTCAAGTTCACAGGGAGCGATGGGTTCATCGTGGATCACCTTGCCAAGCAAGTTGGAAGTATCACGAAGCAAAACCGCAGCACGACATATACATTCGCCTCCGACGAGATTGAGCGCAACGAATTATGGTCCGCAAGAAAGAATGCACTGTGGAGCATGCTTGCCATGAGAAAGTCACCAACAGATAAGGTCTGGACTACTGACGTGGCCGTTCCTCTAAGCAGACTTCCTGATATCATAGAGTTCGCCAAAGCCGATATCGAGAAGTCCGGGTTGCTTGGCTCAATCGTCGGGCATGTCGGCGACGGGAACTTCCATACGCTGTTACTATTCCCTGAGGAGAAGCGCCATATCGCTGAAGATGTTGTTCACAGAATGGTCGACAAGGCTATTGAGATGAAAGGTACAGCGACGGGCGAGCATGGCGTCGGACTTGTGAAGAGGGACTATTTGGAGAAGGAGCTCGGTAAAGAGGCTGTGGATGCTATGCGATCGGTAAGCGTTCTTGGACTGTCAATGGTGATGAGATACTAACGCGAGCACATAGATGAAGAATGCATTTGACCCGTTGTGCATCCTGAATTGTGACAAGGTGATACGCATGCAGGCAGCGTAGGTCGGGAAGATATATACACGGTCACAGAAGCCAAACAAGAGTGCAATGTGGAAGTAGGGAATGAAGAGGAGCAGTAACTGAAGTTGAAAACCGTCAAGTGTTGACAACATGTCAGAAAGGAAGATAGCCATATGCTATCCAAGTTGACCCGACTTTGATGAATGGGCATTGTCAACTACTTCTACAGCATCTAAACACTTCATTGCAGCTCCCAGAACCAATACTGGATCCTGCTGGCATAGAATAGACCGTACATCCAATGTACGAATCGCCCAGTATTGAAGATCAGGCGTCTTGTAGATACCTGCAAGACCCATTACCTTTGGAGAGCATTGAGAAGAATCCACTTAGATTCAACAGCATATTCTAGGATCACAGGAGGATTTCCCCTTTGCTTCTCATCATTCAAAGTCCTTTTGTTACAATTAATCCCTCTTACTATTCTCCCTCTTTCTATTGTGTCGTTATAGTTTTCAACATGATAGCCCCGCAGGGGCGGTATTGAGGCTTCACAGAATAAACCCCGGACTTTTTCTTCACGCAATAAGAATCGGGACACATCACTCTGGAAGATCACAATATTTTTGTATCAGAGCCGTGGACAGCGTAGCCTTCTTTCAAAATTGTAGCTCGTGATAGCCGTTTGCTCGACCTTCGTATATGTTGTTGGTTCTAACCAACATACTTGTCCCGTGTTTCCGACGTAGAACCAACAGCATGTAGCCTTGACCTCTTTTCGGCAGACATAAGCCAATGGCATTGCAACCAGCTCACACATGTAAGGTGCGATGACGGACGGGGCTTTTGACAGTCAATGCAACAGCATTGATCGCATAACTACTTGCCGGAATTCTCTATATTGCCATCATTCGAGTCTTCCTTCACCTCATATGCCTTCAGATCATCAGGTATATCCTCGTACTTGACTTCGTCCTGATCGAAGAGCGCATATAGCCTGTCCGTAACCTCTTGCGGCACTCCATAGTTGATACGAAAGCGATGCCCATCGATGCCGACAATGTTAGGCTCAACCTCTTTCAAGGGTCCATGTTCTTCCAATGCGCGCTGAGCCAGCTTCGTAGCTTCGGTACCTTGCGACATAATTAAAATTATGAATGGGTTTGATGTTCTTCTATAGTAGGGTCAATAAAAAATTCCAATTGCTGCATTTTACGGCTTACCGATATTGTCGCCCGACAAGAATTGTCAGCTCAGTGGAGGAGAATCTGGCAGTGTAAATTCTCAAATCAGAGCTTCTGGGAGAGCAGGGGATGTATAAGGAGGACACGGCTGATTAATGATTGAAAGGCCTGGCATTCGCTGCATTACTGTCCACTCGGAAGCGTTTACGGCATATCCAACCACCACCGTATAGCAACGACATAGCGTGTTGGGCACATGGCACGTACCGAGAAGCCATGACCCTTAGCCCTGCCGCCTGGAGAAATTCCCGTCAATAATGTAGATCTTGTTGTTGGCCCTAAGAGTCTGGGTCACTTGGTCCAACTCCGCGACACTCTCCCCTTCAGCCGGGTGGCAACCGCCACTAGGTAGGCTGCAGTCCAGTCTTCCAGCCCCCCTACAGACACAAAATAGCCCCATTTAGGTACAACCTCTTCGACCCATCCACATAAATGTATTGTCTTAGCAGCCGATCTATAAATCCGGGCTTGCCTATCAGGGCCTAACAGTGATTTACATACAGAGCGGGCGAATGGCCGGACCGTCTCCTATTAGCGACTCATTTCCATTGGTTTACAAATGGGCCTGTATATGGGGCAACATGGTAGTTTCTTGATCATTTTCCGCCAGTTCCCCCGGGAATGGGTTTTAGACGGCGGTTTATATAGTGCCCGATGCATGGCAAGCCTTGGCTTCTATCATAGAGTAATTCAGCACGTTTTCAAAACATCTAAGTGCATACAGTGCCCCTCGCGAGAATATTTGACAGCATGAGATATTCCGCACTCACCTTGCTCATCCATATTGCTTCTAGTGTTTCATCTGTTTTCGGAACAGAAACCACCATGTCAAACAGGCGAGGTATGCCGATATCTACGTCACCGCGCAAACAAGCACTTGACTAAATGGATATAGAGCTTGTGAAATTTAAGTTTGATACCCTGCCTCCAGGTTCTGTGCGTCCAACTGGCTGGCTTAAGGATCAACTGCAGCTGTCGGCTGACGGTTTGGCTGGACACCTCTTCGAGTTTTACCGCTATGTCTCCCGGTCTACTTGGCTCGGGGGAGACTGGGAGTATAGCGAGTTGAACGAAGCATCACCGTACTGGTTCAATTATATCGCGCCCTTGGCCTGGTCTCTCAACGGTGCTAAGCTAAAGTCTCAAGCAAAAGCTTATCTTGATTGTGTCCTCGACCACCAAGCTGAGGACGGATGGCTCGGACCAGAAACTACACGCCAGACTCGAGGTCTTTGGGCAAGATCACTTCTTCTATTTGGTCTCACAGTAAGCTGTCAAGCTTCGCTTCCATGACATTCCGTTACTTACTGTAGTTCTCAGCAATACGCCGAAGCAGACCCTTCAGCAAGAGACCGGATTGTGGACAGCATGCACCAGTTTTTGAAATTGACTCGCTCGATGCTACGAAGCAATTTTACAGGACTAATTCAGGATAAAGACCAGGGCGACCATTTCGACCCTTTTGGGTTTGGTCTCTCCCGCACGCATGAGCTTCCCATCTCCTTGATGTGGCTTTATGAAAATCACCCCCGTGATGCTGGTGACATGATACTTGAAACTATCGAGCTCATGTTTGGTGGGGGTCGAAAGGGAGGTCGTGACTGGACAGAGTTCTTCGTCGAGGGTGTCTTCCCTAAAGGAGGAACTGGCACATTCAAAACAAGTGGTTTTACTCATGGTGTAAATTTAGCTCAGGGTGAGTACTTGCATTCCTGGAATATACTTACTAGTACTCAAACTGCAAATAAGGCCTTCGATACTCAACTGTGCTCTATCGCTTGACAGGGAACGATAGCCTTGTACAGCAGACTAAGATGGCAGTCGACATAACAGAAAAGTATCAAGGGTCTGTTTCCGGTACTATTATTGCTGATGAGCATTTGGGTGCCCTTAGTCCCCAGAGAGGGTCCGTCTCCGAATGATTTGGGACCCCCAAATTGTTAAACTAAACACATACATCTAGGTCAGAGCTCTGTATGGCAGTCGAGTCCATATTTTCCTGCGCCTTCCTCTACCGTTTTCATGGGGTCAACGATTACCCAGACAAAGCAGAACTTGCAGCTTTCAACGCATTTTCAGCCGCCATGAGCCCAGACTGTAAGGACAGAATGATCTTGTGCTCAGTATAACACACTCCTAATTCGTTGCAGAGTGGTCTCACCAGTATGTGACGCAAACAAACCAAATCCGGTCAGGAAATCTGACCAAAAACCCATTTTTCATTGTTGTTTCCTATGCCAATACATACGGCTTGGAACCCAATTTTGTGAGTTGACAGCTTTACGAGTGGCAAACGCTCCCAAACTCATCTCTTGTACCCAGCCCTGCTGTACAGTCAACCACCCTCAAGCGTATGCCAAGTACGTCGCCTCGTCTTATGCGACGATCAATGAAAATTGTGTTGCGCACATTCTCCTTGGCCCTACATCTGTTGAAACTCGGATCAAAGGTAAAACAGTCAAAGGTGAGGCTCTAGACTTACGTTTACTGGTAGTCTTTCAATGGCTGACATTATGAGAAAAGTCAAATGCAAAACGAGGTATCCATTCGATTCCATCCTTAAATACACGATTGAGAGTCAAACGAAATTTGACTTTGCCGTCAGGATCCCCGGCTGGACCACCCCGAAGGCGAATATCGAGAAGACCGCGGCCGCAGCAAGAGAGTCACTCCGGATGACTCTGGATTGCACCACATAGCAGTTCTTCCGGGAACCACGACTTTGACACTGAAGCTACCTATGGAGGTTTGGATAGCAATGCGCAACTCATCTGCCGGTATTTACTATGGCCCATTGCTCTATGCATTCGATATCCCTTATACGGAGACGCACCACCAACCACTGAATTGGACCGATCGCACGCCTCTGGCAGATGAGGAGGTGCACCCCAAGTCCCACGACTATGTGTTAGAACCGAGCGCAATCGACCCAGATAGCATCGTCGTCGAGACGTCCACATCGACCGTTGAGAACATGCCCAATCCGATCTTTGCAAAGAATGCTCCCCCAGTGTTTCTCACAGTGACGCGTGGAAGATTGCCTGGCCAGCAGATAATGATACAGCGGCGTGGCCTCCAGTCGACCCAGTGGCTGACAAGTATAAGAAGGAAAAGATAAAATTGATCCCGTTTGGATCGGCCAAGTTGCATATTGCACAGTTCCCTATGGCAAAACCTCAATGACGAAACAGGCTCGAGTCTCGAATGGGTATCAAGAATAGCTTCTACTGATGTTAGAGCGGTTTGACCATGTATATACAGGTCCATAAATTGTAAATCCTACGAGTACTTAAAAAACCTAAAGACTCCCACCGAGTGAATTTTGATAAAGATAACCTAATTACGATGGAGCCAGAAGATGGCCGAGGAGCCCGGCTAGCGTGAGTCTACGCCGTGATCATGTTCTTCGTACTGGGAGTCAGGGGGACATGCAGTGGCACCACGTCTGCGACCTCGAAAAAGCTCGATGAGAGTCTTGACGTATTTGTAGGAGATTGTGTTCCAGGGGTCTTCATTGTGGTGGAAGTAAGGATCGAAAGCAATGATGTCTGCTTGCAGTCCACCGACGAAACATTTATACAAACTTGGCCGATATGACCCCATGGTCTTTCGAGACAGCAACATCCCCGCTACGGTCTCTTTTCGGATAGCCTGGCCCTGTATTCTCTGTCTGATTACCATATGGGGCACTTCCCAAGCGACAGTCAATGCCAGACAAAGCGCCATCTCTGCCACGGCCGAGGCATTTGCCGTTTGCGAGCATCGACTCCAATCTTATCCAATCCGACGCCCTGTTTTCCAATGACTCTTTTGCGATGCCCAGACGAGGTCGTCCTCTGTGATGTAGTAACCCTTGATAAGGGATTGCTGTGGCGTGAGAGTGCCAATTCTCTGTGCGTGAATCGCCATAGAGGATGCAGTCAAAAGACCTTTGGGCGTACTCTAAGGCCTCTGGCTGAAAGTCACTGAGGATATAAAGTTCGGTTTAGTGGCGGAATGAGCCATTGGTGCGGTGACCGGTATTGAACCCATTGTAAAAGATGGCGTAGGTCAAGGTTTCTTCTGATAGCATGAGTGGCTTCTCGACAAGACTCCAAGTTCCCCAACTATATAATAGACCAAACACGTCGCGTATCGTCATTGGGAGACTTTGTCATCGAGCCAAGTCCTCGGCATTAAACCCCGGGCCTCCGGCAGTATCGCAACCCCGCACTATCTTACTCCTTACACACGCAGTTGGTGAAAGCATGAGTGACATTCGGCTGTACTAGTGCCAAGAGAACGACGAAGGTATAAACATGTAAATGTCATAGTCAAAGAGCTGTAGTCAGTGATGAGAGAGATAAGAACGACCGGTTGTGTGAACGCGGTCCAAACTTCGCGCCATAGCACGCATAACTATTTGTCAAACCTCCAATCTCTTCCTTCGGCTCAATTGCAGCAGAAGCGTTGTCGTTACGGTGTTCTCTTCAGTCATGGCCCGAAAATTCTCCTCCACGGCCTCAATCAGCTCCAGCAATCGTGAGGAGGGCCCTTTCCGCGCGTGACTCTGTTATTCCCGGAAATAACAGACCCCCCTCGGACGCTGGCCCAATGGCATGGGTCCGCACGAGATGTGAGGAAGATCTCGCGGACTCCGCCCGAAGCTAACGGCGCCGATCGTCGGCCTCCCAGAGATGCGCATGTCACTTGTCCGTGACAGTAGCACTAAGCTCCATAAAGTTCAGTGGCCAAGTCGACTTAGCATCGTTCAATTATAATAAACATTAGCGGAGTGATATTTCTATGGAACATATCATTCATTGCCATTCTCTCCCCTTCTCCATTTCTAATACCCTTCACTCCAAAAAACCAAACCGATGACTCACTTCATCATAAAACTAAAACTTGGATCCTTAATAGAATAAAATTAAAGAACGGGAGGCATAGTACGGTCGATGAAATCAAAGTCCTGGCTCAAAAGCGGTTACCGGCATATCTCTGGCACTATTACGCTGACGGGACTGATGATCTACTGATAACGTTGCGGAATCAAGAGATATACAGAACGTCATTGTTGCTACCCTAGAGCAGACCAGATGTGGCTGATGTCAGTCGCGTCGCGTGAGGTGAACGAGCAGGTAAGAGGGCTCGAGCTTCTTTTCACTCCTTAACCTTATCAGCTTATCACAGCTCCCACGTGAACACGAGTCAGATACAAATCATCGCGTGTCGACAATCTTATTATTCCTTCACGCATTCTACGAAGTGTAACTTCAATTAATACCCCAATACATACATTTAGAAAACACCATGACATACCCATAGCCATTCAGCAAGCTTATCAACAGAGCAGAACGAGCGGGCTATGAAGCTCTCGTTCTGGAAGTGGACACGACGACCACGGGGAATCGCCTACGCGAACGGAAGAATCCGATAAAGACGGAAGAATCTGTTGAAGTTCATTCATTTGGTCGGCAAATTCGATCAACATCCCGCAGGTTTGACACTTAAAGCTTATGACGTCTCAGCGAGACATATCAAGCCAACACACTGAAATCAACATCCCGCAGGATCGATCTAAGTCACTTGGTCAAACGGCTGCTGATATGAGCACGGCTAACATGACTACGTACCATTGAAGGCGGTGGCGCATCCAAGGGTCGATTGGTACTAAATTCGGAGACAGCCGAAGAGGCTGCCAAAAATGAGAGGTAATATTTAGATCTCCTTACCGACTCAGACCTACCGTGGATAGAGATAATTCCCTAGTTCCGATCTCAAACAAACATGAAAATCATTCCTAAGGGAGTGTCACAGCTGAAAACGCCCTATTAGTAGTAGAATCAGGTATTGACGCCATTATTGTATCAAATCATGGCGGTCGCCAACTCGACAGCGTTCCAGCGACGCTTGAGGCTTTACCCGAAGTGTCTGACGCTGTAAAGGGACGCATTCCAGTTTTATTTGACGGTGGGATCACTAAGGGTACTCCGTATAGACGTTCTTAAAGCCCTAGCTTTAGGGGCAGATCACTGTCTGTTGGGCCGGTCAGCACTAAGGGGTCCAGCTGTGAATGGGCAACAGGGGATAGAGACACGGTTGAACATCCTGGAGACAGAGCTGTGGCGTACCATGGGCGCCGCGGCAATTGCAGATATGTCTAGGTCGATGCCGGGGGTACGGAAATCTGGTTCAGGCTTCGGCACTGCAACACGGTCAAGATAGCGAAGAAATTTTGTGCTGCGCCTCATCGCGTGATTGCTTTTTCTAAAGTCGCGACTTTGCGTTATTGCTGCGATACGAAAATAGCTGCTCAAAAAAGGCGTGAGAGTTGACAGTAACGAAGCAGCCAGGCTGCCAGCTGAGAGACGGATCCAGGTACTAGTTCCAATAGTCTGTAGTTCTTTTCATCCCATTCGGCTGTAAAGCTGTAGGGTAAAGGGGCAGCTCAAGCCTCAACCGTCCCCGAGCTAACCGATCTAGAAATTGCAGTCTGTGCATAGGGGTACTAAAAAGGAACCAAATCGACACCTGATTGGCTCAGTAAGAAACATAAACGCCATGACGTGAATTTCAACCAGTAACCGGGTTTCAGGTTTATTACCAGAGATGGCCCAGACCACTGCCATACCATCTGAACGAACAGCGATGACCGTTGCTAGCTTGTGCCTTTTGGTGAGCAGCTAACTAGATCCAACACCCTTGAACCCTGTGAATAAACAAAACATGAGCCCATGCCAAGAGGAATACGGGTTATTCGGAATACAGCGTGGGTTCTAGCTCAGTCAAAGCAACATCGCAATTTAAACAACAGCTGAAGTTCTCAGACTGGCGCAGTATGGTTATATTACCCTCGTAAAGACGAGTCAGTGTTTGGACCTCTGCGAAGAAATTACCATTTCTAGTAAAACGTCTCTTTGACATGGGATTAGATTAGAAGACCTTGTATATAACAGCGGGACGATCCTTATTCTGCTTGCAGATCACTCACTCACTCACTCGTTCATTCTTTTTTCCACCTAGTCATTCTTTACTGTTCATCACGTTCTTTACCAATATGAAGTCGTTCGTTACCTTTGCGGGCTTGGCCTTTGCCAGCTTCGCTGCCGCTGGCCCTTGCAAGCCTCGCACCACAACAACTGCTGCGGTCTCCTCCACTGAGGTCGCTTCCTCCACTGCCACTGCTGCTGTTTCTACCAGCACGGACTACTCCGTCCCTGTTGTCTCTGAGAGCTCCACCCTCGCTACAGTGATTGTCTCGGAGACTAGCGCTACCGAGACCAGCGCTGCTGAGACAGGCACCACTACTGCCGAGACAAGTGCTGCCGGTACTACTACCGCTGAGACAAGCGCTGCTGACACTACCACCGCTGAGGGCACCACCACTACTGCTGAGGACACTACCACTGCTGAGGGTACCACTACCACCGCCGAGGAGACTACCACTGCTGAGGCTACCACCACCGAGGCCGAAACCACCACTGATGCCGCAACCACCACCACTACCACTGCTGAGCCTACCGCAGACCAGTCTTGCGATAACGCCGGCCTGGAGTATGCCATCTACACCCACGAGTTCTACAACTCTGATGCTCCTCACTTCTCCTCCTTCAACCCCTCCTACTTCCATACCGCCACCCCTACCTACCAAGGCGAGACCACTCGCATCGGTATCACCCCCGGCACTCATTCCGACACTGTCTTCGCCATCTACGATGGCAGCCCCGAACAGCTGTGGCAGTACAAGGCCGTCAACCACCGCGCATACCTCTATGCCCCCGAGACCGGTGACTACAAGGTCACCATCCCCAACTCTGATGAGATCACCCTCATCTGGTTTGGCGACAATGCGCTCTCAGGCTGGACTCGCGACAATGCCGATCTCGAGCAGGACTACCCTGGTGGCACTTCCAAGTCTTACACTATCCACCTTGAGGCTGGCACCTACACTCCCTTCCGACTCCTGTGGGCTAACGCTCAGGGTGATCTCAACTTCATCGCTGAGGTTCAGGCTCCTGATGGAAAGGTCATTGTCAACGGTGATGGTAGCGATAACAAGTACTTTGTTCGCTTCGCCTGTGATGAGAGCACAACCCCTTTCCCTGATTTCGGCTATGGTGGTTAAGCCGCTGCTCCGTTCTACAAGGACATATAGCAAAGTATATAAAGCTTCAACCATGAAGCCCAAAATATCTTCGAGTATATAGCCATTTTAATACATAACACTCAATGACATTACCATTCTTGACAATGCACGTAACAATAGTCAACTCTATCATGACCGACACTTTATAACTCTAAAGCTTTTTATTACAACCTCTCATTCTTTAGCTCGACATTGGTGTTTTGGCGTATCAGAGCTCTTCAAAAGACATACTTGAACTCCAAGCTCTGATCTCCCTCTTTTCCATTGCTATCCTTGCCCTCTGCGATCAACTTCTCCTTCTGGCGCATGCGGTACTTCAGAAGAGCATAAATGAGTCCAACACAAACAAGGGCCAAGACCTCTCCTCCAAGAGAGATTGCGTTTCCCATGACGTAACGAGGTGCATCCCCGATGGGATAGATCTGTGACGCAGCCATTCCAGATGCGTTTGCAAGTGAGATGAGCATAGAAATTGCGACAGAGCGCTTGTAGTCTGGCTGCATATTGTTTGATACCCATCTGCAAACCGTTAGCGCGGTGCTTCAATACACAGAGTTGGGGGATGACATACGTTACCAAAACAGTGTTGAAGGAGTAGACGCCGCCGCCGACGAGGAACATGGCAAAGAAACCCGCAGCTTTGTGCCCGGTACCAACGACTATAGCATATCCGACGATGACTAATAGTGGGGAGTGGATGAGGCAGATAGCTCGGCGGTTGAGGCGGTCTGAGACGTAGGTAGTGGCGGCAGTGAAGATGGATGCCAGAACGTAGACGGGAATGCTGAGATAGTTGGCTTGGAGGGAGGTGTAGCTGTATTAGTAATTAGTGGAGTTCTGGAAGAGAGATGGAGATACTTACTCGAGGCCCTTGAGAAGAGTAGGGAGGAATGTGCCAAAGCCGAAAAGTGCGATAGAAGCGCAGAATAGCGAGACGGAAGCGAGCCAGACGAGAGGATCCGTGAGCGCCATGACAACTTGCTTCCACGAGAAGCCTTCCGTTTCTTTGAAAGGATGGTTGCGCTCCTTGATGAGCATCATAGTTGACTTCTGTTCTTCAGAGAGGAACCAAGCTGTTTGTGGAGAGGTAGGAAGACTCAGCCAGCAAACAGCTCCGATGACGAGTGAGATGGCACCCTCAATGATGAAAAGCCATCTCCAAGCTGACAAACCATGTCGCGCACCCATAGACTGAATCCCATATGCGATAAGTCCACCAAGTGCTCCTGATAGAGCAATCGAGACATAAAGAACCGCAACGCGTTTTCCTTGCGACGCTGGCGGGTAGATCTGAGAGACGACGAAGGTGAGAGAAGGAAAGAGGCCAGCTTCGAAGAAACCGAGGAGTACTCGACAGGCGATGACTTGGCCATAGCTGTGAACGAAGCCAGTGCCCAAAGTGATGAAACTCCAACTTATGATGGCGATAGCAAGCACACGACCTGGTCCGAACTTCTTGACGGCGAGGACCCATGGTGTTTCAAAGACGACGTATGAGATGTAGAAGTACATCGATACGTCGTTGAATTGAGTTCCATGCATGCCTGTATCCTCTTCGAAGCCGAAAACTCGTGCGTTGCCTTGAGTTATCACGATTAGCTTTCTGAACTGGAGTTAAGGTTAACAAGGTCCTTACCGATATTTGTTCGGTCAAGATACGCAAATAGAACAAGCAGTGCCATCTGCGGCATAACAAACTTGTCAAACTTTGACAACACCTTTTTCTCAACCTCAGTGAGGTCGTTCATCTCGCCAGAGTTCTGATCGAGCTCTTGCTCAAGCGGCATCTTGAGCTCCGACTGTTTCTCTGCGGCTTCCATCGTGACAACTCTGAGTATGTATTGAGAAGACAATGTGAGAATACGAGAAGTAAAATGTGGATTACTGGTTCTTTTAATGTCCCGGCTGCATGTAACAATGCCCCGGGTTATCACCAGGTGATCTGCTGCACGATGGTCACTTATCCACCCCCGCATTTGATAGTCTGATAGTCAAGTTGTAATAAACCGTCGGCGGAGGCGGAAATACTCCACTTGTGGAGATGATTATGGTAAATCCTTCCTTTTTGAATGATTATATGTGATAGAGATGAGATAAGACTGATATGAGATGATAAGAGATTATTTGAACCTCTCCAGATTGAAATGTGAAGCTGCAACATTGAATCGTGCACTGATGATCTCCGATTCAGTTCAAAAAGTTAATCTACAGCGCAATCAATCAGAAGCCGTTATCAACAGAGTTCCTCAACAATTACCGCCACTGAAAGCCAATTGAAGATAAAGTTCCTGGCTGGTACCCCGCGTTTTTTATCCTTGTAACCATGCAAACGTTATGTCATAGTTCATCGGCAAGATTGGAGTTCAGTTCCGAGCTCCAATAAGCTTCCTAACGAAGAATAGTCTCCGCCGACGGCCGACGGCGGATAATGACCCCACTCTCAGCACTCGGCCGTGATCCCCAATGTCGAGAGGGAATTATGACCGTCGGGGACGATAAAGGATAACAATTGAGGGACATTATACATAATTAGGCAAGACTTGGATTTATCAAGGTACTGTTATCATAAGATTGAGGATTGATAGCAGCAAATATTATAAGATCGGTCATTTACAACCTTGCTCAACACTACAAGACTTTGGATATAGTCTTGCATACAAACCATTAGCACCATCATGGGCTCCCTCGATCTACCACCGTTCAAAATCAGCGAAGTCGATCTCGCAAAATCACTTCACCAAAGCTGTCAATTCGGCGCCGCGCACCGCTATGGAAAGTAAGTCACCATCACAAAATAACCATGTTTCGCGAAAATTAAACTGATTACCCTAGGGCTTCCACAGAAACAGGCATGGCGCGGCTCAGCCTCGATGACTCGGACAAGCAAGTGCGAGATTGGTTCATCACCTACGCCAAGTCGCTCGGATTGAAAACCTCAATTGATCAAATGGGAAATCTATTTGCGATCCGACCAGGCAAGAACAATGATCTGCCTCCAGTCATGATGGGTTCGCATTTGGATACACAACCTACTGGTGGACGATACGATGGTATCCTTGGCGTTATTTCGGGTCTTGAGGTTTTGCGAACGTTGAATGATCATGGGTATGAGACTGCGGGACCTATTGGAGTCGTGAACTGGACCAAGTACGTATCCTGCGACGAGTATGCGCGCTGAGATATGAGCTGACTTTGTGTAGTGAGGAGGGCGCTCGCTTTCCCAAGATGGCTGTATCTTCGGGCGTATGGGCCGATGTCATTCCTCTTGAAACTGCATGGGATTTGAGGGAGGCTTTGGCTGCTAACCCCAAGTCCATGAAGGAGGAGCTCGATAGGATAGGTTACTGTGGCGAGCAGCCCGCTTCCTACAGATCAAATCCCTTCGCCGCGCATTTCGAGCTTCACATTGAGCAGGGTCCTATCCTGGAAGACGAAGGCCTCAAAATTGGCGTTGTACATGGTAAGAAAATTCCTATACGGACATTGTGCGGTGGCTAACGGCGGATATAGGCGTACAAGCATTCAAGTGGTTCAACATCACCGTCAAAGGCCGCGACAGCCACGCAGGCACAACACCACTCTACGCCCGCAAAGACCCCGTCCTATCCGCCAGCAAAATGCTCGTCGCCGCCAACACAATCGCCAAAAAGCACGACGGCCTCGCAACAACAGGAATCTTCACAACCGACCCCGGCACCGTCAACACCATGGCGCACACCGTAAGATTCACCCTCGATCTGCGTCACGTCAAGGATGAAGTCCTCGCCGAGATGGTAAAGGAGTGCGAAGCCGAGTTCCAGCGCATTTCTCATGAAGATAGTGAAAAGGGCTGTGAAGTTGACTGGGAGCTTCTTGTGGATAGTCCTGCTGTCAAGTTTAATCAGGAGTGTATTTCTGTGGTGGAGCAGAGCGCGAAGGATATTTGTTCGACGGTTGGGGAGGGGAAGCTTTGGAGAGATATGATTAGTGGTGCGGGGCATGATAGCTGCTACACGAATCGGGTTTGTCCTACGAGTATGATCTTTACGCCGACGAGGTCGGGGATCAGCCATAATCCGACAGAGTATTGCTCGCCTGAAGATTGGTAAGTTGATCCCGTACTCGAAGAGTTTGCGGTGGAGATGCTAACATGATGCAGTGCATTGGGCGCGAGTGTTTTGCTGGGCGCGGTTTTGCGGTATGACAAGCTTCGTGCGACGAGGAGCCAGTGAATTGGATAGTTGATATTAGAATTTATAGTTTTATGTTTGTATTGCATAGAGAATTTGAAAATCTTCTTTGACTGTATTACTGACTGCCGTCTATAAGGTTAAGGCTAGCACTGAAGAACATGTCATGATAAGAATATCCAATCGGCAATGAGAACCAGACCTGATTGCTTTTTAGCGGGATGAAATGATAGGAGAACAATAAGCCATATCATAGTCGTAGATTCCAAGAATCAATTGATTGGTCATAAGGCGCCCACAGATATCATGATTGGCTCCATGATAAGGTTGTGAATGCCAGCGATACATATCAAGGCAGCCCCTCATTTGAGAAACCTTCAGGTTATGTCAACATGTAGAATGAATATAATTAACATCGCCGCAAGGTCCATCGTTCACGACCTAGATTCATCTTTTGTGTCGTACAAATGAGACAATTTGTATTCCATGACAGACATCATGTCCAGCGACGCTAACTACCGGCCTTCCAATCACGTGTCCCGGTTATCGGCCAACTCGGACCCCGCTATCGGTAACTCACTTCATCATTCGAATACCGCGAGCTTCACCTCAGCATCTCCCTCACAATGAACCATGAAGAGCACCCGCACCGTCAAGTCGCGGGCATAAGACGCTACCGATCCAAGTCTCAAAGACCATGCGATTTGTGTCGCGCCCGCAAAGTGCTCTGCAACATCCCTGATCCGACGCGTCCATGCCAGCTCTGTGATCGCACGGGTCGCGATTGCACCTTTGTGGGGAATCCGAATAAGAAGCCGAGGGATAGTCGGACCAGACGGGTAGACAGTGATGGAGGGGGGACACCGATTGTTGTGCCGCAACAGGTGATTGCGCAGGATGTTGGTGTTTATGAGGCGTTGCGCATGCCGGATGGTGAGAAGAGAGAATAAAATAAAAGGCTTGGACTGACGGATAATAGAGGCTCAATCTTCAGGTATTGAAGCAGGCCTCGATCTAACTCCCTTGGATGGCACGGTGTCGCAATCAATCTTCTCACCCGGAGGCGGAATTAACTGGGACATCTCATTCGATCACGGCATAGATGGCAGCGATCAGCCATTCGACTTCTTCGCCAACGGCGAACTCCCCAATCTCGAACCTCTCGACGACCCAACGCCCTCAGACTACGGAGAACTTCCCATCGCCACTCCTAGCAAAACAGCAGATATTCCCGCTAGCCCAACAGCCCTATTCGAACGCCTTTCATTCGACCAGCGACCAGACCACTCAACATCACTAATTGGCTTTTCTAACGAATCTGATCCGTTTTCTCTTAATCATTTCCCGTATTCTAGTAGTGATGAAGTCGACTTTTATCGCGTTGCGTATCGACGGCAGCAACATGCGTTTCCGGCGAATCCCCCGATTCACTTTTTGCAGAGTCAAACGGGGACTGCTATTGAGAGTCAGAAGATTGTAGATAAGTGTATGTCGTCGCTGGGCGATAGGGAACATCTTGAGAAATTGGTTGATCGGGAAACAGGCGTGGCTTTAGTGAAGTTGTATGTCTCTACCACCTTCTCTACTTCAGCAATGTACTTACTTAGTTATGGACAGGTTCTTCAGATTCGTTTTCGAAGACTTGCCAGTTCTTTCTCGGTCCTTGGTATTTGAGGACTTGAATAAGTTTGTCGCAGAGGCATCTACTGGTTTACTTGCGGGCATATACGCCCTCGCGCTGCCCTTCACGCCCTGGGATGAGAAGCTCTGTCTGGACAGTGCGTATTTCAAGCCCGATATCAATGACCTTTGGCAGGTCTCCTACACCTGCCTACAAAAGGAACTTCATTTTCCCCGACTCTCAACCATACAAATATTCATCCTCCTACTGAATCACACTCCCTTTGATGTTGTCGTTGTGGAGAACCCGTTTGTATGGTCCTTGGCAGCTTCTATGCTGGCCATGGCTCAGTCGCTTGGATTGAATGTCAATCCGACTGGATGGAAATTGCCAGCGTGGGAGGTTCGCCTTCGGAGACGGTTATGGTGGGCTGTTTATGTTGAGTATACTTGGCGTGCAGTAACTCATGGACGACCTTCTATGATATCCGACGATGATTGGGATGTCTCACCACTTACATCTGCCGATTTCTCAGTTGACCCTACAGCCAACCTCCCAGAGAACATTCGAGATCATTCACTTGACTATTTTATCCGTTTGTGCTCATTGACCGAGATCACTAGCGGAATATGTCGACAATTCTTGTAAGACCTCTTTGTTTTCTAACCCCATTTGTCCATCCATTGCTCTGGACTGACAGCGATAGCTCCCTCCGTGCGGCATCACGGCCTCAAATTCTTGACTCTCTGCTTGAACAGGCTCGGGGTCCACGTCAGCAGCTACTCAAATGGCTTGAGGACCTCCCTGAATCTCTGGCTCTGAGACCAGAGCCTAGTGACAGCGACGCAGATGACTCGGTCAAGAGTCACAGATCCCTCTACGTAGCATACTACACCACTCACATCCTCGTCCTAAGAGCATTGCTACGTCCCATTATTGACAACAACATACAGCTTACCCACGTGCAATCCTCCGTAGAGACAGTCCTCCAAGCCTGTCGTGGTCTCATCCAAACAGTCATCAAGTTCATCCGCGGCCTAGATGCCCGACATCAATCAGCATTCTGGCCCGCATACACACGGAACTGTCTAGCATATCCTGGACTATTCTGCTACATGCTGTGTCTCCAGAAGCGACAACCTGATATGACGGCATATGACCAGAACCTTCTCGCGACATGGAGAAAGACTCTCCGCACGCGAATGCAGTCGTGGCCCTTTCTCCGCTTTGCGATTGTCAAGGTTGATGCCATTTATTGGAAGAAACTATATCAAGACAAGAACTGATTTTGATTGGAACACGTGGAGCATTGGTGTTGCGGGGGGAATGCTATTTATTGTAATGAACAATGGCTGAACTTATAACGAGGAGGACTTTATGTGTAGTGGCCATGGACTGAGAGTCCAAATGAGAAAATACGCTGATGTGTTAGTCTTTGATGTCCTGCGCTTAACTTGACATACTCTGTGTTTAAGCGCGATATAGTCCATGTCGGGCGAAAGTCAAACGGCTGGAACCAATGATATGCCGCGCTGCTCATGAACTTAATGACCTGGAAGGGCTCATATTGGAAATGCCGAAAGAAACTGTAATTGACAGAGTCAAAGCATGCTCACAGTCAACCACTACCTTGAGAGTTGAGACAAAACTGGTGTTATGTATAAATCACTCCAGTCTAGATTCAGTCACGATGATATGGATTGGCTGGCGGCCAGGAACCCGTTCACCCGCCCAGGGGGGCTGGACTTTAACTTAGACATGGACAAATCAGATCATTTTCGCCACAATTGGTGACGAGTGACTCGAAGCAGTCCCCTCGGTGAGACACAATTAGACTTTGAGATTCAGGGCAACGAAGCCACACATTGAAAGAAATTGTCCGTGCTGAATAAAGTTCCCAACTACAGATGACAAATCTAATATCGAAGGTCGGTCACTGGTGAAAAGTAATTGACATCCCTCAGACACGTGAGCTTGTATGACTGAGGTTCCACTAGAGCTTCATAATCCACGCCGAGCTTAAACTCGATTGACCATTGACAAGAGAGCTATGCGAATTATGTCTTAAAATAAGCCTTGGTAAACTAACTTACAACACGCGTTGAACGATCTGAGCCACTCCCAGGCAACAACATGGTTCACTGGTGGCTTATTAAACCGTCCTCATGTGTCAGAATGAGCTTATCGATAACGCACAGTATTGAAGGCATACCCTGGAGAACATCCCGCCAAATAAGAAGCGCGGATGCTTTCCCCTCTCTCAAAGTCTGAATATTAGAGCTCCGTCAGGATGCTTCTCAAAGATTGGGAGACTTATCTTTGTTGAGGCCTCCTATGCGCATATTGCCTTCCAAAAGCTAAAGTTAATTGGGACTTTTCAGTGTGTTGGCTTGATATGTCCCGCTGAGACGTCATAAGCTTTACGTATCAATCGGTGAGGATGCTTCTCGAAGTCTGCGTTACCATAGCCCGACTGACTCCCCACTGTGTATAAAAAGCATGACTCCTCCCACAATCTAGGAGTTCATGCTGGCCCCTTTCATTACATAAGTAATATACGCCAGACCTTTCTTCAACTTAACTATCCAAATCTGTCAACACTTCCCATGTCCAAGTCTCGTCAATACACTCTGTCCCCCAAGTATGACCACGTAACTGACCTCCCTTCAATAGAAGTCCGCAAAGAGCACTTTGTTCAGGTCGAGAAGGATCCTGATGACTTTCTCTTCCTGAATGTCACACTCACCATCTTCTGGCGTCTGGCTCGCCTCGATCTTGTCAATCACGTGTGGTGTCATACTCACCTCCACGTCGCTGCTTTCTACGGATGGGTTGATGTCGTTGAGGCTCTTCTCAAGTTGGGCAGCAACCCTGATACCCAGGACTCGAAGGGACGTACCGCATTGCATGCTGCCTGCGCGTCTGTAGAGGAAGGCTCAACGGAAGTAGTTCAGGTTCTACTAAACTATGGTGCTGATCCGAACCACAAGGCCGATGTTACAGGCTTTGCTCCAATTCATCACCTCATCGAGGCAAGTCGCAATGCGGCTGAGCCATGGGACTGTAATGGAAAATTGGAGACACTTCTGAAGGGAGGAGCCGACATCGATGCGCCGGATACACATGGCCGGACACCTATTCATCTCGCGTCTTGTATCCCCTGGTGTAATAGCGTCTTTGATGTTCTTCACACAAGAGGCGCAAGACTCGATCTTCTCACCGTTATGAAAAGGTCCGTCTTGCATTACGCAGCTATGTACGGAGACTTGGATCACATTTCGTACCTACGTAAGCATGGTCTTACAGAACCGGATCCAGATGGCAAAGACGCCTACGACGAAACTCCGCTGGATCTGATGGTATGGAGGGCAAATGCCAAACCGGAAGAACTCTGGAAAAACATGAAACTACCCACTGAGGATGTCATCAAAGCCTTTCGCTCTTTGATCCAAGAGATTAGGATTCATCGTTGGCGGAATGGGCACGGCACAAGCTATCAGGATGGTGACAGTCGCTGGCGCCAAGTCAAGACTGAAAACCATTTGAACCCAGGAAACCATCTCGTTGCTCCCCACATGAGGCAGAAGTCCACCCGGACCCAGCCGCCATCAATTGAAAAGGAGATGCCAGTTGGAGAGCGGTGTGCATATCCAATGATAGAGGACACTAGGGAGCTTCCGTAGGCAATAGGCCATAGTTAGCATCATCAGAGAATACTACTCCGCGCAAACCACCAAACGTTTAAAGAGCTCACGAACAAGAGATCAAAGGTGACATTATGAGTTTTCTATCAATCATTTGATACAGACTTGGAATAAATAACAGCATGTGGAGCAGGTCAATTAAGTCTGTACTACTCATATTCGAACAGGTACCGCAAAGAAATATGCACTGAGCCCGGAAGAAAACTGGCCTGATGAGATTGAACGAATGTTGATATGGGCTTGGCCACGTCATTGCGTATCATTGGTCCGTTGTAAATGATTATTACAAACTGGAAGCTTGACCATTATATTTGTTAACAACGCAGTTCTTGGTTAACAAGAAGGACATTCCGGAATCAAGCACAATCTTGCTCTAGGCACAGGGAATTATGCTAGGCGAATCCAATATAATTTAATCCAATGTATACGATCTTACGATTCGAGAACATTCTATGTGAGGGGACTCATAGCTTAAATGCGTGGTCAACCATGAATCAGCTTCTACCACGTAGTGCACGTTTCTTCTCAGCTGGATTTTGACGCTTTGGCTTACAACTTAGGGTTATTTGCCCACTTGGACTGCGCTCTCCAGAAATCCTCATTGGTTTGGCGTAGTAGCCTTTCCACCCGCTCCACCAAGAATAGTAGGATGCCATTGGACTAAAGGATACTGGGGAGCCCGGGTTCTCGGGCCTTGATCCCATCTGCAGACAATACATCTCACACGGTGATCCACGAAAACATAACTACCGCCCTTCCAATGTCTCAGGATCTTTGAAATATACTCGAGGGGAGTTTAAGGTTTGTGCTGATCGCGAGCGGCGTTGAGATCAACGGCCAAACTCAATGGCATAAGATTGCTGCCAGACAAGACTGAAATTTCCAATGATTCCCAAGCTCAATGAGGAATTCACTGCGTGGACAGGGACGTCAATGGCTGGAAGATCTCTATTACATTAGCGCTGACGGACTGCAACGCAGGGTAAAGAGGAGATAAGACCAGTGAATGAAGTTTTAGCGTGCATCAGGAGAAGCGGGAAAAGCGGCAGCATGGTCCGTAGCATCGACGGTAAGAGTAGGCATGGTGGTATGCAGATAAGACGTAGGGTGACACTTGAGTGTGATAGTGATTGGTTGGCGCGTGAGTGCTGGGATATTCAGTGCAACAATAGAGATTACCGGAAGTTGACGAGTCACTATTGCTTTCCAACACACGTCATTTGGTGGTAATGATGTTACAGGCTTGTGCATTGATCTCTGATTGCTATTTCTTTCCTCCGAAATGAGTGAGATGCGGCATGAGCAAGGAGTCGATGCGTGGAAATAATAACATACCAGTACGAAACCTTAACTATGATATCTTGTATGCAAGATGGGATCCTTCTCACTGTTATTTGCAGTTGAGACTTGTGGCTGAGAGCTTATTCCGGCAGAGGGAACCTAGATCCTTCTCACAAGAGTCTGACAACCCATAGCGCCTTACAAGGCAACCTGTGCATCATGAGTCCGTCATCCACTAATAGCTTTTTCGGCAGTTGCTCTCAAGTTGCTCTCACGACATCAAAAGAACCATTCGTCAGCCCAATCTCATGATAGTGAGATGAAGTCCAGTAAGGTTTCGGGGACTAGAAAGATGCGGGAAAGCCGCAGCGGCGAAAAGTTTAATAGACGGGACCGTCTCGATATAGATTTACGGGAGGCCCAATGACAGCTGACGTGTCTAAGTCCCACTTTGGAAGGTCGTTAATAATCTAGGTAGAAACAGTTTATCGGAGGATTTATTACCCCGTGAGATTGAGATTATCCTTATTTTATTATAGTATCTTCTTGGGGATTCTGGTGATGTATTGGGATAAGTTTGTTGATCCGCTTAATTGATGGAATATCCAAGCTGGAAAAGACGTCATGACACGCCGTGAGATACGCGTCTCAGCTGGGCAGTGACTCCCGTGCGGAAAATCGAATATTTGCAGTTAAGACTTGTGGCTGAGAGTTTGAATCAGCAGACAGAACTTGGAATGTTTTTTCTTTACTCCGTACCCAAAATGGTAATGATAACATGCTCAACTATATCACCTGCATCGCAGAATGCCTTGCATCCAATCGCTGCGCCATTCGGCCGCTGCAATGCTCAACCCTGCCTGACTCAGAATCACCAAGCCTACCTCGTGCCCGGACAACTACCGATCTACAAATCCCTTAGTAATCCCCGGACCTTTTGAAACCCGCTCACTTTATCAAATCGATATCATCAGGGCTCAAGAGCTGAGCTTACGTGTTTCCCTCCGAGACCGGGGTCGTAGACCCCTGCACCATGCGGCTCAAAGACCATGTTACATCGCCCCAACCAATCGGGAAATAGATCAACAGGGAGCATTTACGGTTCGACCTGTCACGTTGACGTAAACTCAATCGGTGGATATAACCATAGCCTCAAACTGGACCATTTTCGCTAGTCACGAAAACTATTCGTCGTCGTAAGTCTTTTGTGATACCAGCGCACGAACCGCTCGCCGCTTCTGCACGGCCACTAAGAGAAAATAATATGTCACTCCGCCCCTTAGTAATAGTTTAGTGTATACCAAGCGCCGGCACTCATGGAACTTGTCTTGCTTGTCAGTGATGATTAACCCGTGGCAATGCCGGGCAGTCCACCCACACAGCTGTTATCTAGCCTGTGAGTATGGAGCCCAAGAGGAAATGCCGTGAAGATCAAATCGGATCTACAGGAGAATCCCTTGTCGTAAATCGGGGCGCCAATAAGTCTAAGTGGGATGAAGTGGACCGGCGATAGGACCTTTGTGATTTCATTTCAGGTTTGGTTGATCTTTGGACGTGCCATTGCAGATTAGACTTCATATTCTGCCTGTTGATCTATCGGCGAGACGAAATTGGGTAAAAGTGGAAGGGCTGTGATGAAAGCCGGCAGGCTGGACAGTTGGTTATATAGAGATGCTCTGAGCGCTGTGATGTTTAGGATTATCAGATCTTCATTACTCTGAGTCAAAGGATCATCTTTATTACCGCTTTGTTCATCGAGATATGAGTGTGCCGTCTTTGCTACGGGAGCTGTGCGACCTCCCGCCAATGGCGGTCAAGGAGAGTCAACAGTTCAAGTCCCTTGTAGCACTGAACCCAGACAGAGCTGATCTCTTGGCTGCCATTCCTACAACCCAACAACATTCCATCTCATCCCTCTGCACTTTGTGTCATCTCCTTGAAGAATTATCTGGTCCATGGCCAGTCTTCCAGCTCATCAAGACTTACACACGACTCTACACCCAACTACCAGAAGATGCCAAGACAAACAGCACTCACGAGCTCTCTTCCCTAATTGAGCGAGCTTCAACGCTAGTCAAGAGCTCGTATACATCCTTTGCGCAGTTCATTGGTTGCGATGACAAGCCAGCCCTACGAGCCCCCACAGATGAGGATGTCATCACCCATCGCGAACTACGACACTTCATCGACAATTTCCAACTTCCCATCAACGCATCAACCAAGAGACCTGTTGTTTCTATCGCGTTACCAAATGGTCCATTACTAGCAGCAACATGCATCGCTGTTACGACTTACTACACTGCATCACCAATCAACCCCGCCGCTGGAGCAGAACAATTCCGAGCAGACATCCTACAAGCACGAGCGGACTTCATCCTCACAACGCAGGATGAGTACACAAAATTGCAACTCGATGCCAGTTGGGTATCAGATCATAATATCCAGATCTTCTTCATGGACTGGACTCGAGATGAGGGCATTTCGCTAAGGACAGTCGATGGACAAGATGTCCCCACTGGCAGCATTGAGCGAGTCGCTAACAAGGCTGATGACATTGGTCTGATTCTCTTCACGAGTGGAACGTCGGGTACCAAGAAGGTAGTCCCACTGACAGTCCACTCTATCATCGCTGGTGTCGCTTTCGTCATTGAATCATGGGGTCTCACAGCTAGTGACATTTGCCTGAACATGATGCCTCTCTACCACGTGTAAGTCACTTCACCATCCTGCTCATAACCCCAGCTGACAATAGGTAGAGGAGGTTTAGTTCGCAACATCTTTGCACCAATCTTCTCCGGCGGCTCAACAGTCTGCTGTCCCTCCTTCGACGCCAATCTCTTCTGGGATGTGGCTGAGACTATTCAGCCAACATGGTACTACGCTTCACCATCGATGCACTCCATCATCATCGCAGAAGCAGCTGCGCGACCAGAAGCTCTACGGAAAAGTCGCATACGTTTGGCTTGTAACGCTGCTGGTGGCTTACTGCCCTCTTTGGCGTATCAACTGAGGGATACATTCAACTGCGTTGTCTTACCGAGTTATGGAATGACAGAGTAAGTCACTTACACCCTCACGATGATATAGGCTAACAGGTATAGGTGCATGCCTATTTCTACACCTCCACTAGACTACCGTCTCGATCGCGAAGGTACATCAGGTATCAGCACCGGCCCCGAACTCACCATCCTCGACTGGTCCGAACAAACCGTCCCAAACGGCACCGTCGGCCGCATCTGTGTTCGCGGCGAACCTGTCTTCCCTGGCTATCTCAAGCCCGATGGTACATATGACAAGTCACCCTTCAACGAGGCCGGCTGGTTCGATACTGGTGATCTTGGATACATGGACGATGATGGATATCTTTACATCACAGGCCGAAGTAAAGAGGTCATCAACCGTGGTGGAGAGTTGATTTCTCCATTTGAGGTTGAGAATGCCATCATGACGGCTTCGAGAGCGAGTGACTCGCCCATCTACGGGAGGGTTTCACAGGCTTTGGCGTTCTCGGCTTCGCATGATGTTCTTCAAGAGGTCGTTGCTATTGTCCTCGTCACGCCTCCTGATGCTCCGCGTGTTGATCTAAGGACTCTCCACGGAGCGCTCAAGTCTTCTCTTCAGCAGGCGAAGTGGCCCGTTTTGATCACTTACATGGATGACCTTCCTAAGAACAACAACAAGGTCCTACGTATCAAGCTTGGTCAACGGCTGGGACTTCCTTGTGTTTCTGATGATACACCTTATATGGCTAGGCATTGGGATGCCGTCTGTCCTCCGGCTGATACACCTTTGTCAGAGTCTATCCAATGCTCACCTTGCTCCGTTGACTATACCAAGCTTGCGACACATATCCAGAACATCGCTCCAGACATCGACGTCTTTTGTCTTCCCAGCACCCATGATGGCTCACCAGAAGCTGTACTTGCGCCCAAGGGTGAGTATGCTGTGGACTCCAATGTTGTCAGCAACATTCGACATCAATTGGCATCAATCATCGACAACTACATGATCCCTTCCGAGATTCACATCATGCCTCGCCCATTCCAGAAAGACTCATCCGGAAACATCGACGTCGAGGTACTCCGTGCAGAACTTCAGCAACTCCAAATGGCTTCCATGAACGAACTCGCGGCCAGCACAGAAGGCCTCGTCACCAAAGCCTTCGCCGAAGTCCTATCCCTCCCCCCCGCAGACATTCCCCACGACTCCGACTTCTTCAGTCTAGGCGGTGACTCCCTCCGCGCCGGCCGTCTTCTCTCAATGCTCCGTACCGAGTTCAGCATCAGCCTCCCCATCACAGCAGTCTTCAACGGCGGCACCGTTACCTCTATCGCTGCACAGATTGACAAGATGCTCGATAGCAAGACCGATGAGTCTGACGAACCCAAGGCTATCGTCGGATGTACAGAGACTTGCAGTTCAACCAATCCCTTCCTCATGATCCTCCAGCTCTTCCCCCTGGTGATCTTCTACCCCCTCCGCCGCGCTATCCAATGGACAATATTCTTCGTCACCCTAGCGCACTCTCAAAAACTCCCTACCAACCATTCCCTCCCCGGGCGTTTCCTCAACCTCACCGTCTCCATGCTCATCGCGCGCATAATCATGGGCTTTGTATCGCCCATCGTCGGCATCATTTGCAAATGGCTCATCATCGGTCGCTATCGCGAGGGTCTGTACCCCATGTGGGGAATGTATCATACCCGATGGTGGCTTGTGCAAAAGATTGTTGCGATCTGCGGCAAGGGCTTCTTTGATGCGAATGAGACGACGGAGAGTATTTACTATCGGCTTATGGGTGCCAAGATTGGCAAGAATGTGAAGCTCGAGGGTGCCAAGATTGGGGAGTGGGATTTGATTGAGATTGGTGATGATTGTAACCTTACAAAATGCATTTGTCGTCCTTTTGCTGCTGAGGGGAATACGTCGATGTACCTTGGTCGCATCACCATTGGAAGCAACTGCTCTGTGGGAGTGTCTTCTATCATCGCACCTGGTACCAACATGCCGCCTGATACATGCCTCGGCTTTAACTCATCGAGCTGGGAGATGCAGGACGCTAGCGAGGAGTACAGAGACCAACTTCCAAGCGAGAAGCCCAAGCCTCACTGGGTGTTGAACCTACTCTTCACCATGCCCCTCAAGCTCATCGGCTTGTTCCTCTCTGCAGTCCCTTGGATGGCTGGTCTTGTCGGCATGGTCACTACACAGGGTCAAAAGGTAAACCACAAGGCTCCATTGAGGAGCAGCGTGGACTGGTTCACTCAACCAAACCGAATCGCCTATCATTACCTCGCCCTTGCTCTTGGATGCCTTTTCGGTCCATTCTTTCTCTTCGGATTCGTCATCTTGGTCAAGTCTACTCTGGACTGCATCTTTGGCAAGCTGAAAGCCAATTCGCGATCCACAGTGGATATCTGGAGAGCGAACTTGATGAAGACGATGTTGCCGGAAGGGAAGCTTCATCGGATGACTTCTTTGTTTGGACAGCACTACGAGGCTACGTCTATCGCGTTGAGAATGCTTGGTGCTAAGATTGGTGAGCGCGTGTACTGGCCTGGTACTGGTCCTAGCATCGGTGACTACCATCTCATTGACGTTGGTAATGATGTAGTGTTTGGCTCGCGCTCTCATCTCGTTACATCTGATGGCATTGGGTCTGAGAAGGTCACCATCCAAGACCGTGCCATGATCGCCGATCGTGTTTGTCTTCTGCCGGGTGTCACAATTGGTGAACGAAGTACTATGGGTTCTGGCGCGCTGACCAAGCGAAACGGGAACTACGTCTCTGACGGAACCTATGTCGGCTCCAAGGCAGGAGATGCAGTCTGTTTGTCTACCGGTAGTGACACCAAGGTCTCTCGGTCTCACATCCGTAACATGCAGTCCGAGGATACCCTCACCAACGACAAGAAGTTCAATGATGAGAAGGACCGTCCAGATACACAGCCTAGCATCACATCTGGAAGCGATACCGAGGCCAGTGATGGTAAAGGAGACTGGACGCAACATCTATCTCCATTCGGTCGAGCTTTCTATCTCAAGCTAGCACCTTACCATGTCCTAGGCCCCTTCGCCATCTTTTGCTACTCTGCGTTTTTCACAGTCTTCACCGCCGTGTACTGGGATGTCCCCAGCGTCTCATCCATTCAATTCGTGGGTATCATGTTCCGAAGCTCTTTTCCTCGTGGCATGAACGTCTGGTTCGACCTTGTCGCCATCTTCCTGACCATGTTGGCCGGCATTGCCGTTCTGTCCACCATCCAATCTGTTCTTGCGCTGGCAATTATCATTGGATCGAAGTGGCTACTCATGGGTCGTCGCAAGGCCGGTAACTACGATTGGGACAAGTCTCCGTACTGCCAGCGCTGGCAGATCTTCCTGGGCATTGAGCGCCTTCGCCGACAGTGCTACAAGGGCAATGGTATCCTGAACCTCCTCACAGGAACACATTGGATGGTCATTTATTTCAAGCTCATGGGTGCCAAGATCGGAAAAGACTGTGCACTCTTTGTCAATGGCACCCCGAGCCTCATGTTCACTGAGCCTGACCTCATCACCCTCGGCGATCGCGTTGTCGTCGATGACGCCAGTGTCGTCGCACACATCAATACACGTGGCAAGTTCGACTTGAACAAGGTTGAGATTGGCGATAGATGTGTACTCCGGACCGGAAGTCGACTTTTGAGCGGTGCGCAGATGAAGAGTGATAGCTGCTTGTTGGAGCATACGCTTATCATGGGTGGGGATGTTGTCGAGGAGAGGAGGACAATGCAGGGTTGGCCGGCGGAGGAGTTTAGCGGAAAACGGATTTGATTTACATGTGGGGGAGTGATTGGGTGGTATAGAATATAGAATTCCTTTTGTAATGGCGTTTGGTTCGGTAGAAATAGATGGTCTTCATTCCAGTCAATTAATTCAGGCTTAGTTTCAGTTTCGCGACCTGCTTTCATCGCGCAATGTACCTCGCTAGCCCTGATAGAGGAGTGAAATAGAACAAGCTTTACTAGTCGCAGAGCTAGAACACGAGCTGGCATGCTGCTAAAGGTTTCGCGATAGACCATCTGGGTCTGGACTCCATCATGTGATTTATGGGATTTAGAAGCACTTCCCATTTCTCCATCTCTAAAAACTTCCTCCACTAAAAGATAATCCTTCGTTTGGCGCTTTTATAGATAGGATGTTTGACATGAAGATGTCATATTCGTACGAGCAGCTCTTTGTCAAGCCCAACTATCTTTCCTGGCAAGTCAGCTACATAGGGATAAACCTCTTCGACAGTGCTGACGTATGCAGGCTCAAAAACGCTCTAATCGGTATTTCAGTTCTGACGTTTTCCACCGTCGTGTTTTTCGCGCTCCATACATCGCCTCACCTCCCATTCCGACCGAACGATATCGAGACTTCATGGGTTCCATCAGACCCGCCATCATGGCCGCCACAGCCAGCCAACGATAGTCGATACACCGACCGGCTCGTTAATTACAAACCTGAGCATCCCGTATTCAGCGAAGTGCAGCCCATAGAATCCAAGCGCCTCGCCGTATTACTACCAACCTTTGTGAGACCCTCCCTGTTCACCGCTATAATCGCGAATCTAACACTACATCGAGGATGGACATTTTCCTCAAGTCTTTAGCTATTTCCAATCTGTCAAGTGTCTGTGCGTCGATCATGGCAAAGTGGACTGGCATATCATCGTCTCCAACTCTGCCGAAGTCGAAGGCCTCACCAAGCTCCTTTCGACCCTCGAAGACTGCAACCCGACGTTCAGTCGGTGGAAAACACCAAAGGAAAACGTTCCCGGAAAAGATCCGATTTTTAATATTGTGAACCTCTACGACATCCTTCCAGCCAGACTACGAACGGACCTTACACCCGAAGACACGAGCGGTTTATTGAAGAAATTCGACAAATATGCTTATCAATCGATCAAGAAGATGTCTGCAGCCGATCACTTTGACTACGACTTGGCTATGTGGCTTGATTCCGAAGCCATATTCGTCGCGCCCGGCGAAATTAGAGATATTTTTGAAGGCCATTTGCGAAACCCCATCGTTTGGCGATCCAGAATGTCTTTTCAGGACCGCGAGAAGTTTCTGATGAGTAAAGCAGCAGCCACTCTCGGGCGATCTATCGATTCCTTTGGTGATCAACTTTGGTTGTTAGAGTCTCTCCAGTGGATCATCGAGAAGCCTATTTGGAATGACATGGTCTCGTCCGTTGAGATGGCGCACGGTGGAAACTTTTGGGATATTTGGATTGAGAACTCTTATCCTTTTGAATTGCTGGTGTATTATCTCCATATCATCGCACGCAAGATGGAGACAGCCAATTCAATATTCTCGAATTATCGCATCCTGGAAACAGAGCGTGAGCTAATTCGCTTTGGACTCGGTAAGTATCACATCCCTCGTTTGTGATCAAATCTGACTGTTTTCAGCTGAAGCAATCTCGGCCATGGAGGGTAGAAGAGGAACAGGGTTTATGGAGCGACTCCCTCATCTCATCACAAAACCGCATTCAGTTTTAGCACCGAACTTGATATCATTTTGTCAAAGCTACTCTCTTCGTGCGCTGCGAATGGATAACGTGGATAACTTTGAAGAGAGTGCCCTGGATAGTTTCCTGATTGACGGAGACATCAAGATGCTGGTTTCGGGCGCACCAGATATTCACAAGTGGTGGGATGACCGGATTAAGAACGGCGAGAACATCGACAACACAGAGACCAGTTATAGTTAAGTAAGAGGTAGCCCAATATTAATAGATCTTTTAACCTAGAGTCGTTCATCAGTGTGCGCAGAAAGGTGTTTCGGTTTAGCATATGATATGATGGCATGTCTAAGTCATCTCTCTGCCAAGTGGAATCCAACTTCATCACATTTGCCACTCGTTACCGGGAAGGCCATTTTACAGGGAGCAAACCAACCAACCAACAGACAAGGAATAAGTCTACCGCACCCACACTTTGGATGCGACAGTGGCCTTGTCACATAGGATCAAAACACCTTGTTGTCAAGTCTCTGAGGCTGTCTTTACACCAGACAAATATGGGAGCATTCATATGGTACTGGCAACACTAACTTCAATATCGCATTGAGCATGCAACTTAGTGGACAAGTGATCATGAGTAAACATTTATTTTACGGCGCGCAGAACAATCTGTCAATGATAAATGGCCTTGACAATGATCTAACTACATGTTTGCACGCTGCAATCCATACCACATAACTCGGAGACAAAACTCAAGTACACAAAGACCCGTTTCCATTAACGGATCTAACCTCTTGCCGCTCTCAGCTGAGTCAATGCTGAGCCTGGGCTGAGGTATCTGAGCTGGCCCATTTCAGGGATCATACAGGGTACCAAATCTGGGCCTCTTGCGAAACCGACCACATCAAGACCGAAACGTACCCACGTTAACAGATACAGATAATCTGTGAGAATATCGTGAGTATTAAGTCTACTATAAAGATAGCAAGAAATTATTTTAAGAAAAATAAAAATAAGTTTAAATATATAAAAGATTTATGAAAGCCTAAAACTGTAAACGTAGGGAGGAAAGGACAGAGAGAAAAGTAAACCGAGCTTAAGAAAAAAGATATAAATATAACATTTGTTGTCCCAAAACGAGCTATCCCTTAAGCTATTCATATATAATATTGTCCCCCACTTGTCGACTTATCAACCAGCTCATTCTTCAAAAAAGCTTTGAAATGCTTCACGTAGGTCTTCGTCTGAGGGGTTATTTTCACGAGCCTCGAAAATTAGCGAGAAAAAATGGGTAAGGCTAGCCATGAGCCTTGGAACCTGTCGCTCCATGATTTCCGTCTTCGTATCAAGGTTCGTACGACCATATATAATTGGGTTTGATGCGATATGCCAAGCAAATAAGTATAAGAACTCGCTCTGAAGGCTTTCAAGTAGTTTCCTGAACTGTTCTGAGCGCGATAATTCATCGGATGGAACATCCCGTCCTGCAAATACTTGCTCGGCGATTTTCGCGACGCTATATAGGAAGAGCTGGTAGGTGGAACGTTGTGACTCGGTCAGTAATGAAGGCTCCAGGAAAGAGCCGAGACACCACGTGATTGGGTGCCACAAAAGCAGAGCCATCTTTCTACTATGAGGAGATGGTTGAGAGGCATCCAGGATATCAGGTCCGAAAGCATGCTTCAATTTACGGCGAAGCAGTAGTTGAAAAGAACGAACCCTCGAGGTTTCACTTCTTAGGTCAGGAATCTGGAGTAAGGCTTGAAATAGCCCATCAAGTTTGTTGCAGCTATCCTTCAACCAAGAGCATTTGGATAGCAGAGAAGCCTTGAAGCCAAAGAATTGAGCGCTGCTTCCCCTTTCTATGATTTTGTCGATATTGGCAAATGGATAAGTTGTCTCTGAGTCTGCTCCCAGTAGGAAAATCGCGTCTCCGTATACGTTTGCAAGACTGAGAAAACGTAGCGAAGATTTGAGACAAGATGCCACATAGCTATTTCCTTCTTCTTTCATCATATCATGAACAAATGATAGATTTTTGGCTCCGGTTGCAAATCGGCGTCGTAATTCGCTGCAAATTCTCAACTCAGGCATGCAAGCCGGGCATTGATATGGGCAGAGTCCAAGTACTCTGTGCTGAAAGGTCACCAGAATCATCTCGAGCCTGTCGCGCGAAGGACTGACACCATCACCTCGAGAGAACAGGGAGGTACTTCCTATATCTGGTGAATTGGCTACCGCTATAAGACTTCCGAAAAAGAATCGAGCCGCTGCATTGCGTTCAGTCGTTGTTCTCGGAGATGTGAGTTTATGTTCGACATAATTCTCGACCAATTTTAGCGCCCCAGAACTAGTGTCGACTGATTCGCGGTTCCGATTCATGGGTATGTGTCGATTATTCTCCTCCAATAGGTGTTTCCAGGTGAGTCTTTTGGCCGCGCTCTGTGTCCATTCTAGTCCATCGCCTGAAGTATGCTCTTCCATAAAAGGCAAAATGTGACGTAGGATGACTTGCTTCTCAAAAAACTGTGATTCCCAATCCTCTTTCAAGCCACAGTCAAACTCCTCTAGGCTACTTTTGAATGTTTCTCGAGGAATCATGCGAAAGGATTCCATTGATTCTGGCAATTGCCTCCAAAAGTCGTTCCACGACGGAAGTTTGGTAATGGAGATTGAAGCATAAACCCACAGTGCGTTTCGTACACGCTGCCGTCGATCTAGTAGATTTTCCAATTCGTCTTTCGAAATCTGGTTGATGATTTCCTAATCAGAAAGGTAAGAAGGAGAAGTAGATAGTCACAGGCATTAGTCTACTTACAGACTCGCAATTTATATCACTCTGTCCAGGGCAACTAATCATCAGAACATACAAAATAGAGTATATGAATCTGATTTGGTCCGCAGTACTTCCTCTTAAACTGCTTGTAGCACGCTGCAGAGTCTGAAATAAGGACAACTCAGCATGCCGTCTGACGAGCCATTCTGAAATGGAAAATGCTGAAAGTGCCACATCATTCAAACAAGCAGTATCTTGGCTATGTTCTTCAAATCCAGTCCAGATGTGCTGACCATTGGAACAGAAAGATGCAAGGAATGACTGTGTCCCGTCAGTGTAAGGCCAGGCGGTCCAGAATAGAGAAACTTACAACGAACTCAAAAATATTATTCTCTGATGGGTTTCCAGGGAGGCTAGGGAAATCTTTGAGAAGTTGTTTTTCAACTTCAACTATCTGATGCACGGAAGGTAACCTATAAACTCCACGCGGAAAGAAGAGCAATTGAAAACCATGAAATTTCATAAGAAACCTTATCGCAGTTGATTCCGCGGCCGTGTCCGACCGCAACGGTTCATCAGACTTAGAAGATGAGTATTTGCGGCCTTGTTCTGAAAAGTACCGAAAGTATTCCAAGATGGCCTTTGCTTCATCAGCCTCTAGTCGTGCGGGTATCTGGCGACACTTTATATTTTCTAAGAAGAATGAGCTTAGAGTCGGTTCAAGTAAGCACATCACCAGCTGGCTGTGAAGACTTACTTAAAAAGAACGATCCAGTTTGTATAATTTCTGAAAATTGCGCCTTAGTACAAGGCACTTTCCAAATACTTGGCTTGCGTGATGCTAGACATCTGTTGCATGGGAATCCACCCTTACACTAATGATATATCTATAAATAATAGTCTAAAAGGAGAAAGTGTTGAATTACCGTTTTCTTTTCCCACCAACAACAAATACAGATCCCATTCCGCCTTGCCATTTGTCGCTGCTGGGATTGTTGTGGTGTCAAGTGCCGTCTTGGCACTCCTCTCCTCCGAGAAGGAAGAGGGACACGCGGTGGGGCGATAGAATGAGAAGTGAGTGGAGGAATGTTGGGCCAGGCTTGTGCACCTGTAATACCCCCGATGGTTGGATATGCGTCAGTAAGATAAGGCGCGTGTAGCGTAGTAGGCATATAGGTCGCTTCAGGAAGCCCGACAGGATTGGAGTAGCCTGTCGGAGCATCAGTCAAACTACGTAGGATTGGTTGGTGAGATAACTGATCTAGAAGAGGAAAGAGATAATTTGGTCAGTTTAAACAGGATGAATAGGAAGTATGTGGTAAGATATAAATCACTTACCAGGGTTCTGGGCCTGGATATCATTCAGACAATACTGGTTGAATTGATGTTGTCCCCATGGGATGTGGTGGGCTTGAAACTGCAGTGCAGCATCTAGGGCAAAATCGCCGATAGTGTTGTTCACGAACCCTAAGGATAAAGGCGCTAGATTGTTCTGTGTAGGATGTTCTCGGTGCCAATCTGCCTCGGAAAGGCCAGGGAGGACTGCATGATCATCCGCCGAGATTTGAACATTGTTGAAGCCGTAATACGGTTCATAAGTTACATGGGCTGGTTGGTCTGCAATTTGGAAGACATCTGTCATGGGCACGTCTGGACAACGGTATCAGTCACTAACTACATTTGATAGTATAAGATCTATCTCATACCTTGCTCCTCGACTAGATTTCCATTCTCAGACTCAGAAACATCCTCAAGGCATGAAAAGTCGAAGTCGAAACCTGGAATATCAGACAGGTCGAGATTTTCCAGAAAGCTTGGTGGTTCGAGGTCGAAAGGAGTATGAGAACTGGAGACCGTTCTATCAGGAGAAGTTGACCGTGGAACGGATGAGCTTCGTAGCGGTTCCATATTGTGATAGAGCTTGATTAATTGAAGGCGTATTGAATAAGGATGACGAGCTTCTTATACTCAGCATGTCTCTAAGTTCTATGCGAACTAAAATTGCCCTTATTATGGTCGCGGCCAATGAGAAGAGACATCAGTAAGGTGGGCTTCGAGGGGTTCAGTAAGTAGCCAATTAAATGAATAAGCGGTAGAAAAGAATGGGTCACAAAGTGGAGATGGGGCTAAACAGAATGAATGCCTAAGTACACCGATCCTCACGGTGAGATCACGTGCATCCCACAATTTTCAACCATTCAGAAAAGACAAACAGCGGACATTTCATAGGCTAGAAATAGAAACAGGAGCGGTATTACTCAGCCAAAGAGGTGAGCAGGGCTGATCAGGGGCTGAGCGGGAGCTGAGGGGCTGATAAAGCCGCGACAAAAGTCGGCAGTCCGTAACAGGTCACGTGTCAATTGACTTTCGTCTCGGCATGCCACGACATCGAATACCAATTCCTGGACTTCATCATCGTCTCCCTAGAACACCTTAAGTGTTTCATCAATCCCTGGTGCTAGCCGAACGTACGGATCAGTTGCTTCGTTATGTTAGCCAGCTGGTTCCCATGGCGCAAGGGTACAAGGAGCGCTTCAGACTCACGGTGGATGGCGATACTGACAGCCTCGGCAGCGAAGAGCGTAGCGAGACCCCTCAGCAAGGACATTGGTGGGATCTTCGATCCAGCACCAGAAATCCTTCTTGCAATTACGACATTTCGGGGTGTTCTTCAATTGCTGGATGATGGCTCTGACCTTTGTGGCAGTGACATCCCGGTCTCCCTCCAGTTTGCGGATAACTTCGTTCTGTTGATTGTGAACAGTGTTGAAGTGTTCCAGAAGCTTCTGGACTCTTTTACCACAGGCCTCAAGGATCTCGATCGTGAGTTGGTGTTCAAGGTCGATGGTTCGGAGAGCTTGCGTCGAGGCGAGTTCCGCGATGTACCGGGCGGTAGCCGTTGCGATGACAGAGCGGATCTCGAAGTCTCTGTTTGCGGCATGCATCTCGGCGATGACTTGGGGAATGATGTGGAAGTCGACCTCCTTCTTGAGAATGACCTCGATCTTGCTGGTCGAGAGCTTCGCCAACTTGGCGATGCCGTAGTAGTCGGCAATGGCGTTGACGCGGAGGTGGGATACGATCTTGTAGACAGTCTCGTCTGCAATCCTCTGTGACGCTCGAGAGGCTTCGGTCATGTTGTCGTCGTCGTTAACGATCTCGCCCTCCTCCCTCTTCTCACCCTGCGCAGGCTGTTTCTCGGGTTCGGGAGCGAGTCTGTAGTCGGCGCTGTAGAGGAAACCAACCATGTACTGAACGGTACGAACGTCAAACTCATTGACAGTAATGATCTTTGAAGTTGATTCCTGCTTAAAATATTAATGAGAGTTGGTAGCTGTGGGCTTTTACACGTACCTCAAAGCCGCCGTTGAGCGCGGCGGAGATGACGGGCGACTGGGGGCACACAATCATCTGGTGAAGTTTGAACTCGCGGTCCTTGCAGCGGAGAATGAAGTCGCTGTATTCGCCTGACTGCAACAAGTGCATCAGAACAGAGTGAGGTTGAGGCGGCATCGTCGCGAGCCTTCGGTTCGATTGATGAGGCTTGGTGGTGAGGTGTAGAGGTGAGAAGATGGGGTGAAGACTTTGTTGACATTTTGGAGAAGAAGAAAAGGAAAGAGCAGCACGGCGGTGAATGATGTCATAAAGACGCAGGCAGTCTTCTCTCCTGTTTGCTTTATGATAAACGTGTTGCACGTTTGTCGGAAGCTTGCAGTGCCTGGCAGTGCTTGGCGGCCGAAGCTCAAATGGCCCCCTAAACACCAAGTCAACCGGAACCTCCTTCTCAACCCTCTCCCAATTCTGCTTGGTCCACTCCCAGAGCTCGATTGCCCCGTGAGCCGTACCGCCCGCCAGCCAAGTGAGGCAGAACATCTAATCTCCCGTTAGCTTCACCTTTCTCTGTGTAGATTTGTATCAACCTACGTCTTGGTTCTTGACAGTGTCAGTTAGCAGGTGGCTGAGAACCCATTTCATAAGCTCAGCATTGGGTGCCCGTCCGAGACACTGCAAGGCAAAACACCGTTCGTCCGCATTGGAGGAAGCCTTCCAGAGATCGACGAGGCTTTGGAGTTCTTCAAGGCCGCCGTGGGCTGCGACGATTCCAAAGACCACGCACCGCAGTGACCCTGGGATTGCATTTTCGTCGCCAGCCATGCGTTTTGCAAACAGTTCCTTTGCGGCTGAGACGACACTGCGCGGAAACTGTCAGCTTTCTGTAAGACCATAAGGACATTGAACTCACCTGGGGTGTCCTGAGAGGCCCGAACCGCTAAACATCGATGCCTTGAACGTGATGAGGTTCTCGTCATCATCCTTCGAGATGGTCCACCCAAGTTCCTCAGCCTTGGGACCGATAACGTCCCTGGTCAATTTCCGAAGAGCCTCATTCAGTTCAGGCCCGTGAAAGTTGTAGACAAGCTGGATGGATCTGAGGTTTCGGTTGATCATCTCCCAAACATAGAATGAGTCTAGTTTAGCGAAATTGACGTTGAGGTCGAGCAGTTCGCTGGTCCTATTCACTCCTGCGGCAACCAAAGCTTCCAGGTCGCACGATAATCCGATGCAGTCGCGCAGGCTCAGCTTGCCCTTTGATGCCTCTTCAAGGAGACGGGTGAGTAGTTCATGTGAGTAAGAAGTGCGGAAGAAGCTCCCATGGTCCGCGTTGACTTTGAATAGACCGTCAGAGGGTGGAAGAATTAGCTCCCTTGTGTTCATGTCAACTGTTTCAACTCCGTGTCTTTGCCGAATTGCAATCCTAAGTGGATAGATTGTATCAGATGTCGCATCCTCTTCCTTTGCCACACCACTGGTCAAGAAGCGTTGCTGGAAGAGTCGAACACCTGTTACATTGCCACTCTCGTCAAAAAGCTCAGACACTCGAACAACTGGGAAACCGGCCCCCTTGGTCCAGACACTCATGCTCGCTGCCATAGGTTCGCCGGTCACCTCCTCCCAGGCCTTCCAAAGGTCATTCGGCCTGGTGTGCTGGAACTGGTGACGTCTGAGATACAGCTTCGCCCCGTCGAAGAATTTGGTGTCGCCCAGATTGTTTAGAACCATCCTAAGGATACACGAGCCCTTCTGATAAGAGATCTCGTCATAGATCTGCTTCGCATCGAAGACTGCATGACTGCTGGTAAGGGAGTCTTGGCTGAGCGCTTTCTGGAGGGTATTAGCGACGTAGGAATCCCAGAAATGCCAGCTTGGAAACATCTTGTCCGCAGCGTACCACGACATCAAAGTAGCGAAACCTTCCTTGATCCACAGGGCATCCCGGTATCTCATTGTAACCAGGTTACCGAACCACATGTAAGAGATCTCACGGAGGATTGCCTCTGCGACTCTCTGCTTCTTATCTAGAGTAGAGTCTTCTGGGTCGAGCAAAAGGTTTGTAGTCCTGAAGATGATTGCTCCCCAATTCTCCATCGCGTTCAGGGAGAATTCTGGAACGCCGATCAAATCGAGCTTTGGGAGCGGGTATGGTAGGTCGAAGCAGTCTTCGAAGAACTGAAAGCCTTTGGCTGCGAGGTCCACTGCAAAGGTAGCCTGCTCTTCAGTGCCGAGAGGGCAAAAGACAGAGATGGGAATCCTGCTGTTGGTGCATTTCACCTCGGCCAGGGGTCCGGCTACTAGACAGAGATGCTTTGACAGTCAGACCACGCGTTTGGCATTTTGTGGGGTGGCACTCACGAATGTTGGCATCGAAACGCTCTTTTGAAAGGTTACAATCTTCTTAGAAGAATGCTCCAAGGTCACAGTGGTTTCAACGGGCATATTCGAAACGGTGACAAAAGACTCGTCTACCACGACGGAAAGGGTGAACTCGGCTTTCGTGAGAGGTTCGCCAAAATAGGGGAAGACCTATGAGAAGTCAGTCATCATTGCGAAGTAATGCCCCAAGGTCCAGTGACTCTTACCTCTCTCGCGTATGTCGACAATAGCGCTGTGGCCGCAATGCGGTGCTTCACGCCATCGTCTGTCTCATAAATCGCCTGGTAGAGCCCAGTCAAATCGCCGCGAAACTTGCCGGTGTAAGAAAGGATGATTTGGAGTTCATTCGGGTCCCCAGGGGAAATCTCTTGGGGCAGTTCGATTTTCAAAGTCTCGCGTGCCTCGTTGTAGCTTTGCCATCGTAGCGTGTTAATGAATGGCGATCGCGGTAGCGTTGTCGATTTGGACTTACCTCAGTGTATCCAGAACGTCCCAGGAATCATTCTTGAACTTGACGCGTGCTTCATTTACCTTGATTGATTTGCAATGCAATTCAAGAGATGAGCAGGTGCCAATCACGGTGCAGCTGTGAACAAAGTCTGTCAGTGCTGCAAAACACCCAGCGCGCCGCTGTTGGCTGGAAGGCCTTACCTGATCGTGACAAGGCCTTCGAATGTCTCCTCGTCGAAATCAGGATGGAGCCTGATCTCGTATGCGATCGGCTTGACACTGGTCGGCAGGACGATGCGCTCTTTCTTCTCCATGACGAGGCTGAATGAAAGTGCTCGAGTGTGGTCAAATCTCAGAAAGGTTGGCCACCAGCGCAGGTGGGATAGATGCAGTGATTGACGAAGGCTTGCAGGATTGAGAGGAGATGGAGAGGAACAAAAGTCTTGTCAGAGTCAAGTTTTTGTCTGTGGCAGCGGAACCACCTGTTGGAGTGATGACTCCTGCCTGAAGTGCCGTATTGTGTTGACGCATGCCTGAGCGAGGTGCAGGTGCTGCGACGTGCCTGCCTACTAGTAGATTTCCCGCTCGTGTCATACCGTGCTCAGTGCCATTGGCCTGGCGAAGCAAGCTGGTGGGGGGGAGAAAGCCTGCGGCTGCTCGTCACTATCGGTGGTGCCTACATTGGTGTTGGTAGTAAGTGGCCATGCTCTCCAACCCTAGGGCTCTCGAGACTGTATGGTTGCTTTGGCAGATCAGTGGAATTGACCGCAGTATCTAAAACCTGATTTTCCCAGTTAAATCGTGATGGTGTAAGGGGTTGAACCGAATTAGGTTAGATTGGACTGTCTGGGGTGGAGACCCCCGGCAAGCCAGGCAAGCCAGGGTACGCGAAAATAAGGCTCGGAACAAATTCGGGTCGTACAGCTAACCTATATATAGGAGCTGTTTTATGAATCACGCAGAACTTTGGATTTATTGGCCAGGCCTTTCACAGAGCTGTAAGCGCCTTGGTACATAATGCAAGCCACTGATACCAATGGCAAATCTAGGATTGCCAAGTGGCACCAACGAGAAATAACAGGGTTGATCCTTCTTACCTTTCGATTAAAGGTCCCGTATTTGTTGCAAGATTTTGCCATTGCTTTTTGTCTTTTTTACAACACACATGCTCTGCTACCAATATTCATCTCTTTATTAAGATTATCACCTACGCCTAGAAGCAGGACGCTGTTGACTGCCATTTAACCATGTCATCATTGGGTAAGGCTACGATGGCGCTTGTGGCGGGAACTCAAGAAACAACGCTCGCACTGGCAAATCTCAATTTCGACTTTTCATTATTCAGAGTAGATGCTCCAGCTGAATACAAGACGATTGGGGAGCGGCTTTCCCCGCGACGTCGGGATGCCGCTGAGACTGGAGCCGAACATGTCATCGCTCGAAGACTCGGAGCCCTGTTTTCGGGCCACATTCCTGCAACGCCAAATCTCATAAGAGCCTACGGCATCAGGGCAAGCGAGATTATCAAGTCTAAAACTGACGGCTCTCATGAATCATCACATGGGGGCTTGTTTCAGGAATGGACTGGACCAGATGCTACTAGTATATGGGCTGCTGCGACTTCTGGCAACGGGGCCATTGCTATCCATATGCTTGCCTGCCTATTGGCAAGAATTTGGTCTGCATCAGAGGCTGAATCTATCTGGGATGAGATCATTCAGACCAGGAAGGATGAACTGAAAAAAGGTGATCCTACTGATCCATTGAAGTCTTTTACCGAGCTAGCACAAATCGACATTTCGCGAGAGCAGGTGTCTGCTTGGGACTCAAGTGCGCGAGCATGGCTAGAAATAGCAGACAGTGCCAAACTACGGCAGCAAAAGCAACTCCTCTTGCTTACCCGAAAAGCCAAAATCCCTATTAGCGGAAGCGGAGGCGTTTATGCAAGTGTTATAGAAGCCTGGCGAACGGCACTTGTAGCCATGGAGAACATGGTCTTGGGAATGCCACAGAGTATCCAGGATGGTTCTGTCATTCTAGCTTTGACATCTTGGCATTTGTATCCAGACTTATATGCCTTGGAAGCAGGTCCAAACCGTATCGCCCTGAACGATGTCCTCATACCACCAAGTGGGGTGGTCACTCTCGGACTATCAGCACATAGGTCCCAGGACCAGATTGAGGGCGTACATTGGTCTCTCCCTTTGGCTTTCCTCAAGTATTACGGAGATCCAGTTGCTTCGACAACAGTACTTGACGAAGCATGCACACGGCTTTCTTTATCCGAATTCTTCATGGTTGTTCTCGGTTCCATCTTCTCAACCTGGGGACCGTGTCGTCATGACATTTCTTCGGCAACCAAGATTATTTTTGAGATTGGCGAAACTTTAATGGTCGTCGGCAGGGGGACAACTACTGGCGGGACTGCCCGTCCATGGCCCTACTTACTCGCTGATACCGCTGAGAAATACATTTCATCATCGGGAATTGACAGACAACACTATAAGAGTTTGATTATGCGCGGAATTCGACGATGCAACTCGTTTCTGGCCGACCCCAAGGATCATCCAATGCCCTTCTTTGGCCTTGCAAATGTTACTGTTCTCATTGGTATTATCCCAGATGCTAATTATCGCGTTGCACTATTACGAGAAATAGCCTCTGAGATTCTCGGTGGCACTTCTGATAATCTTCTCATCCGATATCGCCAGGATAAAGTTAAGTCAGATAGCACGAAAGAAGACGAGACGGAGTCCTTTTTCACGTTACATGAACCTAAACTGCCGCAAATCTCGTGGATATGGGAATATGCTAGTGCCCTTCCTAAAGAAACTCTATGCAGGAAGAGAAAGCGGCAGACTCAACCATCTGATCTGGTACACTCTCGTTGGGTCGGAAGTGCCAGGCCGCTTTGCAAGAACGAGGTCTCCTTTGACCTTGATGCTTTGGATGCTTTGGAAGAAATCATCCCAACCGCATCACCTTCATTTACAGTTGGCGGAGCTTTACTTGGCTTGGAATCTCGAGCTCGTTACGAGTTTGTTCTAGGCGATCCTCAACACGCTGCTATCTTCAAGTTGACCACATCCGAAGTCGCTGGCTCATCTCTGGTGGAGGCTAAAACCGTTGCCAAAGCCCTACACCATCGTTGGGTTGATACTGCACTTCTAAGGATGCATCTAGAGCTATTAGATGTATCGCATGATAGTAAGGGCCCATACCTGACATCACTGAGAGCTCTTGGCGCAGCCGCAGAGTCCTACAAGCTAATGCCAACTGCTACCATTACGACTGGCATTTTTTCAACGTGTCTAAGTAATGCTCTATGGGTACTCGACTGCCAAAAGAGAATGCTTGAAGTGGAAGCCTCGTCACGACCCCGGAGTGGAGAGAATTCGCCATGTCGTTCAAGCTGCCCACCACACGAAAGCCTGTCCAAAACTGATCAAGGAAGCGAAAGCGAAAGCGAAGAGTCTAATACATATACGGCTCCAAAAGTGAATGATCCTCTGAGTCAATGGATTATCAGCAAGGGCTCACTGACTCCGTCGACCACTTTGGATCCAAGAGTAACATTCTCAGACCCATGGGCGGTTGCTTCTGGAGATGGCCCTAATCCGCTCGGGCTTGCGGATAACGCTATGTATTCAATGGAAATGGATGAGCTGGAGCATTCTGTTACCTCTGATAAGGAAATTAAACACAATCAGACGGAAATTACCAGCTATCTAATGAGCCGACCTCAATCATTCGCTTGTATCGCCATGTTCGAGAACCATGATGTCAATCTTGATCCTCAAGCGCTGAACGAAGTCATGGCTCTATCATCAGGTAACTCGATCTACGTCGCTACGCCACTCATTTGTGATCCAATCGACCAACCAAATGAGCATGAAATCAAGCGTATCGTAGGAAATATTGGAAAACCTGGAATCAGCCTCATGATTCCTCCAATGGACCCTAAGGTTCACAAAATCGACGAATCGAAATGGAGCCATATTAGCCACGTTCCCTTTGATGGTAGGCTCGATGACGCTTTTCAGCATACATCACTCCATCTATCGTTCACAAGATACAAATTACCCGTTATGGTGGCCCACGGCTATCAGTCAATTGCCGCCAACTTTGTTGAAACCCCAGTATCTATTTTTGATCGAAATACCTGGATCGCCGATCTTGACATCCTCAAAGCTTTGAAGTCACGTCAATTAGAAAGGAGGATCACCCTATGTTGCGACCATGATGAGGTGGAAAGGACTCGACCAGCTTTCCCGCTCACTTCCATTGACTCGTGGCTCGAGCTTCTGGACCTTCCACCTAATGCAAGTGTCTTCCGAGCAAGAAATAACTGGCTGGCAAGGCTGGCTGGTGCTACCCTTGGCCTCCAAATAGGTGCTCATACTGTAGTTTTTCCAAGCTGCGAAACCCTTTGTTGGAAGTGTATCGGGGAATCATGGAAGGGTGACCTGTCATGTTGTGATTTTGACAACGAGCCAAGTTTGCCGCTCTTTGTTATATAGAGTATTGAGCATTGATTGTACAATAACGCAATCGAATCTGGATTTCGATTCACGTAAATATCGTCTACTAGAACAATTCTAATTCCGTATATGGGGATGTACGAAACAGTTTCGTTTACTTCCAGTTTGCATCATGTTTGTCGCAATGGTTCCTGTCAAGTTTGTGCATGGTGAAGGACATAAATGCCTGGAAAGGAAACTGCATTGATGTGCCTGTTCTAAGCTGGCTGAGAAAACTTAGCTCAAAGCCGGGGTTCGAGCGACGTAAAACAGAATACCTGGAGACAATGAAGGGCAGTGCTATGTAGCATCAATTGAACAAAGGAGTGGAGTACGCGGCGTCTGAAGTTTGAACGAGAGTGGGATATGGTCAGCTGAATGCCGTACGAGTTGCTGTATCATTTATGATTTTGACCTGAGACCATTGCCTAGGGTCTCAGCCACCACAGCTTGTTCAGTTGCGTCCATTCGAAGCTAGTGGCATCATGACTGGCCAATTTATCATTTCGCACAGGAACGATGCATGAGCCCAACGAAAACCCTCCAAAGGAGAGTCAGGTGAATCACTCAAATCTGTTCACAGTTGAAGGTCTTATTGATTGAGAGAATTACTTGTGGACATTGGGATATTGTAACAGATGCCATGAATAAGTGCTGGAGCAGGAAAACACACCACAGGGAAAAAAGTAGGGAGGAGGAACAGCCACCATAGTATTAATCTCCAGTTGCAATGCCTTAGAATGAGGAAAAGCCCAAGAGAACCTTTCTGTCACTGGTCATAATAGCAATGTTACCCAGCCTGGCTTTGTATTATCTTTATACCTTGCATTGCGTCCCCATAATGAACCTGTCGCGCTCAGACATTGGCCTATAGCCCCATTGGAAGTTATCATGTATGGAGGATGGTGGAACAGGTATCCTCTACATGATCATCAATAGTTAGGATCATATAACAGTAGCAGAGTTCCCATACACTTTCGCCAGTAGGCTCGTGAAACAGCCGTCTTGGGACAAATGAAACATCAGGACAAGGTAGTCAGACGAGAACTTGAGATGAGAGGCCTTCGACTTTGAATGGGTGGACGACGTTCAAACCGCCAACGATCAACGGAGTGACTAAAATTGCTGGCTTCCCAAACGTTCGAATGGCAAAAGCTTCAACCTTACGACAGGTGTCTGATGCTCGGATGAGTTTCAGAGCCCTTTCCCAGCACTCATCGCTCTGGTCCCAGGCCAGATTATTGGCGTCCTGCCTAGTATCCATGGTAATGCTGGAGCTTTCGTGTTCGCTAATGTGTTTGCAAACGGTGGACTGGCTGAATACGAGTGAGATAAACGTATCAAGCAGAGAGGGGTTAGCTGTAGTCGTCTCCACTCGCTCAAGTTGGGGAAATGAGAGCCTAGGGAGGGAAACACTTGTATTCATACGCCTGCACAAGAAAGACATAAATTGATGAGCCGAGGGACACGAGTGATACTAGTGTCATCAATAGGGTACCTGGTTACTCATGGCCGGTCTACAGTACTGGAATAGGTCAATAGCTAAGCGCTCGACTACTCGATCACCTTGTAGACCTCAGAAACGGCCACAAATGCGCTGGTCTTTATGGCATCTATCATCAGCAGAGCGAGAAGGGTGGCCCAAATCAGGCTCTCAATCAGATCCTTGTACTATCACCCCGCATTGAATCCTTCCTTCGCCGCAACACCAATCACATACAAACCTTTCAGCCTCAAGCTTATCTCCCAAGCTGAACTACACTACAACCTTGCCACCTCAACTACCCCCTCCGCTGATCCCTCATCTCAGGCAATCCCAAACCACTCATGTACTGCGGATGATACAGCTCCTGCGGCGACCGCTGCGGCGACGTATGCATCTCATAAGCAAACTGAGTGTTGGCCAACTCAGGCATAGGAGGCGGATATGCAGGCGGCTGGGAATAGTCGCTTCGGCTGGGACTCGAGGCCCAAGTGTCGCGTGCCCCAGCCGGGGTTGGGGGCGAGGACATGAAAGCAGGTGGTGGCTTCTGTGCCGTTGCAGGGGCTTCGCTGTTGGCTGCATAAAATTGGCTTAGCTGCCTCTGATTTGCAGACTTACGTCGCCTCCACAGGAAAAAACCAAGTAAGGCAATAATTATCAGGCCTAGGCCGCCACCAACGGCTGCACCGATAATAGTGCCTTTGGGCGTACCACCATCGCCTGATTCTGAGGAACTTGCTGCTGTCCCAGTGGGCCCTACAGTGACGGTGGATTGACCTTGGACAAAAACCGTCACGGTCTGTTTATGTGTTGTGATCGAGGTTGAGTACTTGGTTGACCATTCGGTCTTTGTTTCTGTGTCAGTAATTGTTGTCGTCGCTTTTTCTGTTTCATAGACTGTCTTTGTGTCTGTAGCTCGTCTGTGGATTGGGACCCCTCGTCGGGCAAGACCATCAGCGAGCGCATTGAGGCTTGCAGCAGGTCGGAGGAAGACTGGCTGTATTGTAGTGGTTGCGGGAGCTTCGCGACCGAGGTGTTTATGAGGAGCCGCGGGGATAAATCGCTTGTGCTTTGTGCCCGAGTCTGTCGCCGTGTCCTCGGTAGCTTTATCATCTTTAAGGCCTCGGGAAACCGTCACAAATACGGTGGTCTCTACGGTCGACACGGTTTTCACGGTCGTTATGCCATCGGTCGTGACAGTCTCGGTGTCGGTTTCAGTTGCCCATGAAGTCGTTGTCTCGGTCACAGTTGCTCTGAATAGTGTCAGCTGAGTATCAATTGAATGTAGAAAGGCCGCCTCACGTAGGGTTGACGCATGTTTGGGCATCATTGTCGCATTTCTGGTCTTCATCGCAGCACTGACGAGATAAGCAAATGGTCAAGATGATCTGACCATAACTCACAAATGGCTTCCCGACTGAAGGATTGCAGCACGTCGCATCAGCATCGCAACAAGCTCCCCAACCTGGATCCTTTGAGGTTCCGCAACAACTCTGTCCTTCAAGGCAGCAGTTGCCTCCGGGGTCTGCTCGACAACAAGATCTGTTGTCAGCACAGCACCATCCATTGGCTTGTGTACCGCAGCATTGAGGGGTAGTTTCTGCGCATCCGTTGTCGTTTCCAAAGCATTTTACGAGCTCTTGGCGACGAGCAAGGGGAAGATCCCAAGTCGGAAGTTGAGATGCCAATGGAGCGAACTCCAGTCGTTTGATCGCGCCTGGTCTAGTCCACTCTCGTACAAAGAGTTTGACTTCTTCGGGGTCTGTAATGTTGAGATCTTGGATGCTTTGCTCGAGGTAGGTTGGAGAGGTTGAAACGATCAGGCTTGGTAAACAAGAAAAAACGCATAAAAGCCATCCTAGACGCATCATTTTAAAGTCGTAGACCGCCGTCTAGAATAGATTGAAGAAAAAGGATAAGAGGAATCAGTCGAAACCGAATCTTGGTGCAACCCAGACTTATGCTGCCTCTTTTCTCTTGAGCCGCTATCCTTGCCGTGTTATCCCCGAAGCTTCGTCTCCCAGCGACACCACGCATAGAGATATCACACCGGTAATGCAACTAGTGAACGCCTGCATGTCGACTCGCACGATAAGGGAAATGCTTACCCCACCCAAAATATTCGGTAAACAGCCAATTAGGGAGTCACGTTGAGAACCTGATTGAGATTGCACATAAGAGTAGGAGAGACGGGACAATGAATGTTGGAAGTCAGGATCATTACTTATCCGAACCCGTGATCCTTCCTGTACATACCTGTCATCTCTTGTCTATCCAGTGAGTTCAATCAACAAACAATACACATTTCGACAATGAAATCTATTCGAGTTTCAATGAGTGCATTGAGACGGATCTCACATTCTGCCTTCCCTTTTTATTGTTAAAACATCTTGTGTGTTAACAAGAGGAAACCATAAATGAAAACTGGTCCTCTTGTTGCGGAAACGAAGCTACAAGTTGTAGCCACTGAGACTAAGGGCTAAGAGTTTAAATCAGCACAGAGACCTTAGTGAACTAATTCCCTGTTAGCCAACTAGAAGGCCTATTTAGCTACAAAATGCGGAATGATGTTTGCCATGTTTAACGGGGAGATTCATCGCAGCCAATTAGACTCCAGGATCTTATCAAATGAATAAGCACAGGATTAGTATCTTGGAGATTCTCATAGTAAAGCCAAGTTACCATCAGCTTATCCCCTTTCCTGAGCTATACTAGATCTGGTAGACATCAGCTTACACGCGGAATTCCGTTAAACGGAACTCCGTTTAGCGCTTACGCGACTATATAAAGCAGTAACTGTGTCAACATTCCATTATCCTATCTTCATCTTCCTAGGTCTATAAAATGGCAGAGAACAAACCCGTTATCGTCATCATCCCAGGTGGCTTCTGCAGCCCCGAAGTCTACCAACCCGTCGCCAACATTCTGGAGCAAGACGGGTTCACCGTCATCATCCCGAAGTTAACCGTTACCAAAACCCTCACGTCCAAAGATCCCACAAGCCAGGAGTTCCAAAACTTGGCCAAGAAAGGTCTTCTCGATGATGTCAAGGAAATCCACGACTGTCTAGCTTCAGGTCTCGAAAAGGGATCTGAGGTTGTGATCTTTGGACATAGCTACGGAAGTCTCCCCGCTCTACTCGCCATCGAAGGGCACACTGTTGCAGAACGCAAGGCTAAGGGACTTTCTGGTGGTATCAAGGGGTATGTCGCTGTCGCTGGGTTTGCATATGCACAGAGAGGGAAGAACGCTAGAGGCGACACTGAGCCAGCGCCGCCAATGCCATATTTCGAGCACGAGGTATGTCAATCGCCTACCCTGCATGTAACCCCACTCACAGAATTAATCACAGGATGGTGTCTTCCACATGACGGATGCTGCAAAGCCTCTATTCTTCAGTGACCTTCCCCCCGAGAAGCAAGATGAAGCTTGGAAGCTGGTCCTAGGAAGTCAAAGCCAGAAGAGTCTCAGCGACGTATCGGAGTTCATCAACTCTGACGTCACGATTCCAAAGACGTATGTTTTGTGCGAGAAGGATCAAACTGTTCCTCCGGAGGTACAAGAGATGTATATCCAGGCTGGGGGATTTGATAAGGTCGAGAAGCTGTCTTCAGGACATTTCCCGTTCGTGAGTATTCCTGAGGAGACGGCTAAGCTGTTTGCGCAAATTGCCCTACGATGACTGAGAGGCAGGTTGTTGGAAGGTTTAGATGACTATAGATGATGAGATCTAAATCTAGACATTTATGTGATTGGAGCGAATATTGAATTGGCCGGCTTCATGAGAACAGGGTACCTATTTGCGCGCATATGAAATGGTGTCTTCTCTAAACACATGTCAGCTACTTGAAGGTCATTCTCAATAAGGCTCACCCAATGTACGGGATGTTCCGTTTCATCGATCCGTTTCTCATCCGATGTCTAACTGAACGAGAACGGAGCCAAGGGACGATCTAGGAAACACTATTGTTTCACTTATGCCGCATGCCAATCATGTCTCTTTTTCACACAAGATGGGATGATCGGATCCGTATCTTTCAATGACCCGTCGGCCTACATAACTGGAAAGCTTAATGTCAGTGGCACTTATACGACAGTTGTAACGAAGCTAACGAAATTAAGGGTTGTATAGGGCTACACTGGTCTGTCACTGACGGAAATAATATTCTCCACTACATCCGTGCTTTAGACTTAACTGAAACAAGGAGCTAGATAACTTCGCATAGGCCAGTTTCTCCGAAGAATAATCCGACGAAACCGCGTATCCCTTTACTATAATTCAGATGATGGCTTCACTCAAGACGAGACTAGTTGTCCATTCTATCTCTTGGCTTTATCAATCATCGCCATCATGAAGTTGACCCTCTACCTCAGCGCTATCACAGCGCTCCTAACTCCCATAACCGCCCAAAAACTCTCCGGTTCAGCCCAAGGTTTCGCCCAAGGTGTAACAGGCGGTGGTTCCGCTGCAGCAGTTACGCCGAAGAATATCCAAGAGCTGGTAACTTATCTCACCGACAAGACGCCCCGCGTTATTGTGCTTGACCGAACGTACGACTTTATTGGTTCAGAGGGTACCGTTAAAGAGAAGGGATGTGCGCCGTGGAAGACTGGTGCGGGATGTCAGTTGGCTATCAACGCAGCTGGGAATTGGTGCGGTGATAATCCCAAGGTTGATGTTACGTATAGTAAGGCTGGGACGAGTGGGATTAACGTCGCTTCTGATAAGACGATTATTGGGGTTGGGAATAAGGGTATTATTAAGGGGAAGGGATTGCGGTTTGTTAATGTTAAGAACATTATTGTTCAAAACATTCGTACGTTACTCACATCTCCAGTGTATTATATGTCTAACAGATGTGCTTGCAGATATCACGAACTTGAACTCTCAGTATGTCTGGGGCGGTGATGCTTTCACCTTCTCCGGTACCAGCAAGATCTGGGTTGATCGCTGTACCGTAAGCTCATCTACACAAATAGTCCAGAGGATCGCTAACGTTTCTAGACTTCTCTGCTTGGTCGTCAGCACTACGTCTTTGGCCGCGATAAGAGCACTGGCATCACCCTCTCCAACAATCACATTGACGGTCGTACACAGTGGTCCGCGGGCTGCGACGGTTACCACTACTGGACAATTGAGATGGTCGGCCAGGGTGATCAAATCACCCTTCAGAGTAAACCTCACCCCCACTATAACTAAGATCTCTACTAATATCTTTCAGATAACCTCATTGAGCACACCGCAGGCCGTGGCCCAGCCCTCTCAGCAACCACATTGCTCCACGCCGTCAACAACGTCTGGCGCGACATCAACGGCCACGCCATCGAAGGGGACACCGCCGGCAAGGGTCTTTTCGAGGGCAACGTCTTCCAGAACGTCAAGCAGGTCGTCGTCCCCGATTTCAAGGGCCAACTTAACAGTTGTCCTGATAACGCTGCTGCTAGCGCTACGCAGCAATACCTCGGTCGCGTGTGCCAGGGTAATATCTTCATTTCGTCTGGTGCGTTTAACAGGAAGGATACGGGCTTTATGTCGGAGTTTAAGAGGCTTCCTATTGCGAGGTCTACGCAGGCTACTACTGCGCAGAGCAAGGTTCCTGGAAACGCTGGATTCGGAAAGATCTGAGACTTTCGCGTTGAGAGGTGATGCGATTTGTTCGCTCGGAAGCCATGCTGACGTGAGATTTTGGGGTCGTGGTGAACGTGGCTATTAAAACGTCTGAACAGCCCTTCGCAGTATATATCTTCATTTTAGTACATTATCATCATTCAATTCACGGAAAAATATGGGTTCTTCAAATTCACCGTCAGACGACATTGTATACCCCACGCACATGATAGATAATGTGTCGGTCCTGAAGTTCCTCGTCATGGCGTGGACCATGCGCTTCGACGACGTCTTGAACGCCGACAAACTTCACCAATCGCTATCGGAATTACTTAGCATTGGCGATTGGAAGAAGCTCGGTGGAAGATTGAGGCATGGGCATAATAAACGAGGAGCTCTAGAGGTTCACGTCCCGACTCGTTACACAAATGAACAGCCCGCCGTGTCTTACTCGCACCAACATTACGATATCAGCATCGAAGAGCATACTATAGCAAAGCTATTGCCAAAAGCAACTAGTCGGCCTTCAACCTTTCCAGGCGCATCGGGACCTCGAGACTTCGGCATACCACCTGGTGCACCGGCATCGCTGAAGGATTATACCAGTCGAGATATTCCCATGATAGGTCTTCACATTATCACATTTCAGGATGCGGCAATTATTACTGTTACTTGGCCACATGTTCTGTTTGACGCAGTTGGGTTCTCTCACTTGATCGAGGCTTGGTCAGCAGTCCTCGCAGGTCATAAAGGACGTGTTACAAACATCATCGGCGCCAAGGATGATGTTCTTTACGATCTTGGAAATATAGCTCAGACTGTACCGCAGTATGCAGCTAGTGAAGCTCGAATTCTATCCGGCATAGCGCTCATATTTTTTGTCGTCCGTATGCTCTGGATCCTATTGACTCAGCCGATCGTGGAAAGCCGCATCATTTGTCTGCCGAAAGACGTGGTAGACAAACTACATCAGCGCGCACTGGAGGACAGCGAGGAAGAGAACTCAGAGCAGGATGCTCCATGGGTCAGTCCAGGTGATGCAACCTTAGCCTGGCTTACCCGCGCCCTGGTCGACTCATCCAAAGAACCTCGCCCGATCAGCATGACAACTCCAATCGACGCACGAACACGATTATCTCAGCTCCAGGATGCGGACGGTGTCTACGTTCAGAACATGATACTAGGATCCTTCGTCAACATCACCCCAGACGACCTTCGCGGGCCACTGGGAAAGCAAGCACTCGTAAGCCGCCGAGGCCTGTTGCAACAACTAGATGAGTCGAACTTGGTTGGGATCCTACAACTCTTCCGCAAACGCTGGGATGACGGCAAAGCAAGAGCACCGATATTCGCTGCGCCTGGTAGTCAACTTTTAGTTACCAACAACCGACTCAAAATCGATCTCTTTACAGCTGCAGATTTTGGGCCAGCTGTGATTCAAGCTCGTAAAGGCCAACAGGGGAAGAACCGCCCAGGAAGGCCAGTTCATCACTATGCCTCATCGCTCAATCCTGGGATTACAATGAGGAACTTTGTAAATATTCATACGAGAGATCTTGAGGGCAATTATTGGTTGTCTGGTTTCTTCACACCCCGGCAGTGGTCAAGGATCGAAGAGGGGTTTAAAGAATTAGTGTGAGAAAAGAAATAGGAATGGAACTACAATTTAGACAGGAAGTCCGCTTATCAACCAAGACTCCCGCATTCAATGCTGGTGAGAATGTACACAAGCCCCACGAGTCTGAAGCCGCTGCACAGATCTCTTCCCCTCCTCCGATAAATCCCTCCCCTGAATCCCCCCAACACTCCTCCTCTTAATCATCCTCCCAACATCATCATCATTAGCAAACTTCGCCTTGACACCATTCTTAAAGTCAACCTCATCAGCGATATACACTACCTCACCACCAACCATCGTCAGCAGCGTCTTTTGTCTAGCGATATGCTCCTCCGGTACTTCAAAGTAGTTCGCCTTTAACACAATAGCATCTGCAAGTTTTCCAACTTCAAGGGAACCGATGTAAGTATCAGCACGGAGGAAGCGTGCGCTCTCGGTCGTAATGGCGCGGATGGCTTGGTCTCGTGTGAGAGTTAGGCCGGGAAGACCGTTGCCGTTATAAGGTGCGCCTTGTGAAGCGGGAGAGTGCGGATTCTTGGGATCGCCGGAGCGTGTGACACCTGCTTTGATGGCGAGCCACTCATCCAACGGATCAATCTATCGCGCTGTCAGTTTTAATACCGTTAATACAGATTACAGTGACATGCCGGCCAGTCGCTACCGTAGACAATATAAGACCCAAACTTGGCAAGTTCACCAAAGGCTTCCATGTAGTGCGATCTTCTTGGACCCATACTCTTAACACCATTCGGGAGCCAGACTGAACTAGCCTGTGACCATTGAAAGCTCATGATAGGATCAGCCTTGAGTTCAGCGAAGCGAGGCCAGTCAGATGGATCGGTTACTTCGTTGTGAGCGAATCCAACGCGATAATCACGAAGTTTGGGGTTCTTGTTACGGAGATCTTCTAGGGCATCGAGGGCTGTTCGAACAGCGAGATCTCCGTCAACGTGGATCTGAGCGTCGATGTTGTTCTTGAACAGCTTTGTCAGGGTAAGACTCAAAGTTTCCTTATCCCAGTATGTTTTGGGTCCGAAATTTGACTTGGGTGCCCACATTGAGGTATTAGCGACAGGCTGAAAGTATGGCTCGATGAGAGATCCGGTGTTGGCGGGGTATAAGAGCACACCGTCCATGAACATCTTGACAGCGTGCCACTTCATAGAAGGACTAGGGCTAAGTTCCTTCTTGTCGTTCCACGTCGAAGTGACGTTGACCACGTCCTTTACCAGATCATCTATTCCCGCAGTGTTGTTAGGTGGCTCCACGAGATAATCGAAAAAGCCACGAGCAGTTAAGCCTCCCTCTTTCTTGATAGCCGCAAAGGCAAGAGCTGTATCCTCGCTGGACGCAGCCTCCTGGAAACTTGTCACGCCCTCCTCACGGAGGAGCTTCAATGCTGCTCTTGCAGATCGAATATTGTCCTCGGGTGTTGGTGGCGCGGGACCTGCTAATAAGCTCGTCGCGGAATCTTGCAGGATTCCTGAAAGTTCTTGACTTCCTGGGAGACGCTCAAACTTTCCATTTCGTGGGTCTTTGGTCTTGCTTGTAAGGGATGATACCTTAAGCGCAGCGGAGTTGACCCAGAAGGTATGTGAGTCAGCTGACGCGACCAAAATAGGCCTTTTTGTCTTGAGCTTATCCAGGTCCTTTTTCGTAACGCCGCCGGTATCGTCAACCACGGTGTAGTAGTCAAGAGAAATGACTTCTAGCCAGTCTTCATCCGTCTTATTTTTATCGTCATCAAGGCAACTCTGAATCTTCTCAAGGACTTTACTAAGACCCAATGGCTGAAAGTTCATGTTGCACTTGAGGAGACCAGCTCCACCTCTAATAGGATGCATATGGGCGTCGACGAGACCAGGCATCATCATGCGACCTTCAAGGTTGAAGACCGATGTGTTTTTGGCGATATATGACTGGATGCTTTCCTCGTCGCCTAAGAAAGTGATGTATCCATCTTTGACGGCGAGGGCAGAGTATTTCGTGGAGAGGAGATCAAGAGAGTAGATGGAGCCATTGTGGAAGACAGTGTCTGCGATTATTGTCTTGTTTGGCTTCTTGGAAGCAGCTGAGCCTGGTGAAGCCAGAAGGGCTAGTGCCAGAAGCAGGCTAGAGACCGAGCCTGGAGCTTTCATGGAGGTTTTTGAGAACTGAGAATATGACGAGTTGCAATGGTATCTATTCTATCGTGTAGCAATATTCCGACAGCCTTATATAGTTATTCTACCTATACATCTTTCCTAAAGTTTTGGTTGTTATGTCTTCACCTGCCAAATTGATAAGCGACATCAAATCGTATACTGGAGTCGGCTCCCGCTTCCGTAATTGATCTAGATGCAGGAGGTAGATAAATTTATGCTTGATGATAGGCTTGTTCGTAATTCTGCAGGGGATCGTGACCATCTTATCGAGCCCCCTTGTCGCGATCCGTAGGTTTGCGGGGAAGTCGCTTGAACTATCCTTTTTGGTCATAGGTTATCTCGCTTCCCACCGACTTGGTGCTATCGACTATTGATCTGTACTCAAGAACTTCTAGACTAATATGCCAGCCGCTCTTGTCTTAATATGCTATTTGATCTTGGTAAACTTGACAACCTGATAGAAGATTGCGTCGTGCCACCTACGGTTCATCTAAGCGTTGGTAGGCGAGCTGACCGTCTCTGCCTTCGGTTCGATAATATTGCATGCAGTCCTTTGATCGACACGAAATCAAAGACACCTCACCTGCACCATAGTTAAAGTCGCACTGATCGTAAGTTAATCGAGTTTGCGAAATAGAGTTCGAGGATCCTTGCTCTACCTCGGCATTGGTGAATGTTTAAGCATCAATCACCCCACTAACTCCATGAGGCTATGCTTTAGCGGACCGCTTTACGGTCGCGACTTGATACAATATGAATGTTGCAATCAATTGACTTCTTTCATATTAGCGCGTCTTAACAGGGGAGGTTTTCTTATCATCCGGGGTATACATGATTCGAGAATCCTTTACCGTCCCATGACATCGCTAAGGGCTGGGTATAAGTGACGGAAATTACACATCTCTGGTCAAGTGGTGCTAAGAGCCTGGGATCATATCGTAGCCTTCTTCTTTACAGAGACGCGCCCGCCAGTCGTTGGGAAAAGCCTAGCTTAGCTAACGCATGGGAATGATAGGCATTATTATGCTAAAAGGCAGAAGCACGTGAAAACGGTAATCATGGTACCCTAAAGGAGGTCTTGGGTCTAGCCATAGCGCTCTCGGTCGTGATGGCGCAGTTGGCCTGGCCGTATGCGAGGGTCAGACCGGGAAGACCGCTGTCTATGTAGAGCTCAAGGTATCTTGTCAGGCTGGTGTGTTGTGACGCCAAGACCAACTAGGTTCTCTCTGCCGGAATAAGCTCTCAGCCACAAGTCTAGAGGGACACTCGTCAAGAGGATCAGGCTTATGATCAGGCTTATCATCTCGTCAATCCTAATATTATTCAAGCTTTACGCTCTGGTCACATACCGACCTGCCGCTTCCTGCTGATGTGTAGAAATTAAAACGTGAGATTGATTTTTCGAGGAAGCTAATTAATATGACTTATGATCTGATGGCTAAGGGCTTTGTCGTAGGATTCCGGCCTTATGACTGGTCATGCTCTCTGCATCTTATTCACAGCCTCACCTTGGCCCCCTCCAATGGCAAGCTGACAACGCATACTTACCCCCCAACACGCCTCAGTCAACGAAAAACCGCTCATTTAATTTCAGCTTCCGCCCAAACCATTGATCAGAAAATCATACCTGCCCTACCCGGTGGCCTGTTTTGTACTTGGCTCAAGTTGACTCTACATAAAGGGCCGTTCGCCTATCGATAATGTCACAAGTTCAGTATGAAGCGTCTGGATCGGAGGTGTCCAAGGTCGAAAGTGACATCGCTCAAACGGTCAATCTCGCCGATACCGTTGTCAATCTGATACGCGAACCTGTTGTTCTGTTGTATCAGAACATTTCTAAGAAAAAGGCACTCCACGCTAGCCTTGGCATCTGGAGAGACGAGGCACTGGATGACGCAGGACAATGTCGCATTCCCGTCATGCTGGAAAATGGCTTCGAAGCTCATCTTGTCCGCACTGATGGAATCATTGACTGCTGCTTAGCAAACGTAACATCACTCGTACCACAGGAGCGTCGAATGTTCCGACTCTCTTGGGGTAATAATAGCAACTCGAGTCAAGACGGCAGATCTCAGACTCCCCCACCAGGGTCGGCCTGCTGGGCTTATTTTCTCCACAGTCTTGGCATACGGCCGGGAACGAATGTTGTTGGGTGGAGACCGTCGACAGATGGGTATATAAGCACCCAGAACGGCGGTGTCGAGATGGAAATCGATGGGTCAGCACTGTGTCACATAATTAACCTCTACTCAAAATTACCACAGCCGGACCGTCGGCGTGACCGGATCATTAGACTTCTCCCCAATCCGTCTGTGGCCAAGTCACATACATTCAGCTTTGGGAAGCTGGCTTGGGATACTGTGAATGATCAGCTACACGCCCATTTCACACCGGGGGTGGAAACCGAATTAAATGCTGCAAAGCAGCCTTTTGGGGAGCAGGGAAGCTTCATGGAACCCGGGACCATGATAGCTTCTTATCTCTCAGCCCTGGAGTATGGCACATCGGATCAACAGTTTCACCTCCCGTCAGCCGAAGCACCGCTTCGAGAACGCGTCGCAGCGCTCAACAGATGTGTTCGACAGATTTGGAACAAGAGGGAAGGCTTACTTTTATTAACTTACGACTGGCTCGAAAGTGCCTCACGAATCAAGCGGCGACTTCTGACCCAGGGCGGCAAAGATCGTTCTTTCTATGAAGATATCGGTACAACTATTGATCATATACCGTACGACAGGCCTTGGGGAAACGAGACTCGCGCGAAGGACGACTTGAAGAAAGACATATACAAACTCTTCCCTTTTAGCACTAATACGCCAAGCCCCTGCGTCGATTTTGTCCCCTCTAACCCGAGTAATCCTGGCTACTTCATTCCAATTGAGAATATTTTACGCATGACTCTGGAAGGCTACAGCGACCTGCCGACTGGATCATGGAGACGAGGACTATTTGACATGAAAGATGAAGTCATAGAAAATCTTTGCAAGTCAAGTGAGGTGAAGATTGGTAAGAATGTTTATGTCTTGCCGTTCACGAGGTCTTCAGACTTGTGGAATGAAAAAGTCCTTCTAGGAGCCCCAGTCGCCTCTGTGCCGCCAAGGTAGCTAGCTGCCATGGACTCGGGTATCATGTATCAGTTTTGGGATCAGGTATACTGTCTCGTTACCATTTTTTAATCCGGGCTATAAAACAAAGTTCAAGGGTTATTGCCTTTTCTCGCTACTGATAGGATCTACTGAAGCCTGCTAACTGAGTAGCGTTATGCTTAAATGAATCGTAGTTGCTCTCCAGCGTGGCTGCGTGATGCAATTTACTTATCGCTTAGGTCAAAGTTGCAGCCTTTCATTGTTGCCCTTCAAGAAAGAAGTTTGGGTTCGTCTTGTCTGTATACCAGATCAGGTGACAGCATCTGCGGAGTATCGGTCTTTTGTCCGATATGCATGTTCGCTTGCTCTCCGCACGGCCGATCACACCTCAACATCCATTTTGCCTAATAGTGACAATGCACTTGATTGGTAGAACAAGGATACCCGCATCGTTTGCCGTTGCATTCAAACCCCAACTCGCGTTTCAGGATAGGAAATCTCGGAAGCTACATTACAAAAGTACCTCGGCATGCTGCTGAGGTTGTCTCGATAGCTACTTCTGGCTCCGAGAGTCTTCCTCTGAACGAAAGTTTGTCGAGGCGGAGACCTTGATACAAGCCGTATATACGTAATGCTCGCTGTCGGGTCCCAGTATTGGCCAGTCTGTATTATCTTTCCCTCCACGATCGGAATCCTAAGATCTGTCTCGCTTCTAAGATATCTGACTTGTGTCGAATTAGAGCATCAAGATAAGAGAACATGCAAACGCATCCAACTCCGTGACGTTATCTCCGTAGATGCAGCCCAATACTACCCTCTCTCCCAATCAGTACAACACCCATCAAACAGCACATACGAAAACCAACATCCTCCCCACAAGTGAGCGGGTCATCGTGACACCCCGAGTCATAGACCTTGCTCGTGCCCATTTTACCCCAGAATCAACCCGACTCAGCTGCGGGGTAGTATCGTCAATTGCGGGGGATGATCTACCGACTCGAGGCAATCGCCTTGGTTCTCGTTGGTCAACACGTTGGTGATGTTGCATTTTTCGCTGATCTGTTACCAATTATGATGCGGATTCGGTGTATGCCTTTGCCGAAACTTGTACCGGGTTTGCTTGGGGGGCTTTATATACCGTCATGGTAGCTGAATTCTTGGTCCCCAACTCACTCTGTCTTCCAAGCTCATATTTTGCCACTCAGTACCCTTGACGCAACAATGGACACATGCAAAGCATCCGTCCAAATGGACGAAGGCGATACCGGTCGCGAGCAAAACCTTGACTCATGGGACTTCAACGCCCAAACCGAAGAATGGCGCAAAGACTTCGACAAGAAACTCCTCCGAAAAGTCGATATGCGACTAATGCCTACCCTCGTGGTCATGTATCTCCTCAACTTTCTCGACCGCTCGAATCTCGCACAAGCAAGACAAGGATCCCTCGAAGAAGATCTCGGCATGTCAGGCACAGACTTCAACCTCGCCACGTCGATTTTCTTCGTGGGATACCTCCTCATGCAACTCCCCTCCAATCTCATCCTGACAAAGCTTCGGCCGTCGCTGTACCTCAGCGCGTCTTGTTGTCTTTGGGGCGTGGTGTCGACGTGTAATGCTGCTTCTGATAGCTTTACCCATTTAATTGTGATTAGATTCTTTCTGGGTTTCGTTGAAGCGCCGTTCTTTCCGGGGGCGGTGTTTTTGATGAGTTCGTGGTATACGAGAGCTGAACTTACTCGACGCATTGCGTGGCTTTATTCGGGAAATGCGTTGGCGAATATGTTTGGTGGAGTTTTGGGTGCAGCGATTTTGGGAGATCTCGAGGGAGCACATGGCATCGCGGGTTGGAGATGGCTTTTCATCATCGTGAGTTCAATCTTGACGTTAATGTGGCAAAGCTAATAGATAATACAGGAGGGCGTAGCCGCCATCGGATTCTCCTTCATCGCCTCAGTCGCTCTGCCCAATTATCCTCACACCACCAAGTGGCTAACCCAAGAAGAACGCGCATTTGCAGCATGGCGCTTGGCACAAGATATCAGCGAAGTCGACGCATACGGCGAAAAGACAATCTGGGACGGTGTCAAGATGGCTGTGCGCGATTATCGACTCTATATCTTTGTTCTTCTTCAGCACGTCAGCTTGATTTCCCAGACATTCCAATATTTCTTCCCGACTATTGTTGGAACGCTTGGATATGGAAAGATTACCACTCTGTGGCTCACTGCTCCTGCCTGGGTAAGTTGAGATACTATTGTCTGAGTCAGAATAGGCTTTACTAACTGACGTTTAGTTCGCGACTTTCCTCCTCTCGGTGTGCGTCACGTTGAGCTCTGCCAAGACGAACGATAGATCGCTTCATATCATCTGTCTCATGCTAGTAGCAGCTATCGGAAACGCTATCGCAGCTGGCACAACCGTCGTTGGAGCTCGCTTCTTTGCCATGTTTCTCATGCCCATGGGCTCCGTCGCTTCTTGTAAGTGCATCAATCCAAGCTATTCCGGAATCGTCAACTGACACTTTACAGATCAAATCATTGTATCATGGGTCGCAAACTCTTTCCCACGCCCTCTAGTCAAACGATCAGCCGTCATCGCCATTTGCAACATGATCGGCAACACAGCCAGTATCTACGGATCATACATGTATCCCAGCAAAGACGGACCCCAATACACACCAGGTGGTAGCGCCAATGCCGCGATTTGTGTCGTCGTCGCCCTACTTGCTCTTTTGCTACGATATGTCCATAAGTGGGAGAACAAGAAGTTGGACAAGGCAGAGGCTGAAGCGAATGTCGTGGCCACTGAGGATGGAAAGGTCGACATGGCTGCAGCTACGGGAACTCAACGTTCAGGGTTCAGGTATATTTACTAGGTTTTTGTCTTATAGCTACGAGTTATATAAGATCATCACCCATATCTCCAGATGCCTCTTCTCTCATCGGGCCTTCTACTAGCGGTCGAGTGTCAGAGGTTGCTAACAATGGCAGGGCCTCAAAAGCTGCCCCAGTAATGCTTATCATAGTCACCACTGGGCTTCCACAGAGCAGCTGGCGTGTAGACCGGAATAGGCACATCAGCTATAGCACCAGTTAGCACGTTTAAATGTAAAGCTCACCAATTCACTCACTTCCATAACCCGTGCTTGCCGCAGCCCACGTAGGGAATGATGGATTGGTCCAGCCAGTAGGTGTAGCGGTCACAGTGTACGTGCTAGTATGGGGCGTAGGTGACTGGCCTGAAGCAAGCGGCTTGATGCCATTCGCCTGTCCATAGGAATTATCGCCGTGGCCAAAGACGTTGCTAATCTTGTTCACGACCGATGTCCCCGATTCGGTCCAGATACTAAAGTCCTCGACCGTGACGTTGATGGCAAATGATAAGTCGTTGGCGACCAGGAAAAGAGGAGGTCTCTTGGAACCATCGGCGACAGATCCTGTAACACAACAGTCAGTGATTGAAGTCTGTTGCAATCATTGTTGTGAATACCAGAGAAGTTCTTGAAAACAAGGTTGCTCAAAGCGACAGCTCCGGTATCAGGTTCACACGTGTTCTGCCAATACTGGATGATTTCCAAGCCACAGAGAGAAGACTTGGAGCGGAAATTCTCAAAGGTGATGTTGGTGACGTAGCCAGACCCGCCTGGGTAAGTCTTGATGAAAGCAATGTTGTTTCCCTGGATTATGTTGATGTTTCGTGCATGCTAGGAGAATTGAGTCAACCCCGTCATGTCTTATAGGTAGGTTTTACTTACGATATTAGCGATGGATGCAGACACGTTGAGGCTGCCAATCGAGATACCGGAACCAGCTTGGTTGCAAACCAAGTTCTCGATAAGAGCATGGTTAGAGGGGCTTTTCACCGACACACATTCGTCTCGGTTTGTAACCTGATATGATAAGTACATGATCAATCGATTTCGGCGGAGAAATTCGTACCTCGATGTCGTGGATCCAATAGTTCGTGCCAACCACGTCAACACCATCATAGGATCCTAGGTTGGCCCCTCGGATGGTGAGGTGATACACCTCAAGGTTCTCAGCAAAGTCAAAGACGATGTGAAACTTGGGGCTGTCGACGAGAATAAGGTCGTGGACAGAAGTGTTGATGGGTGAAATTATTCTGACAAGACGGGGACGGAAAGTGCTGAATTGATTATGAGTATTTCTCAAAGATTGCTGTACCAAAAGGGGTGACTTACTTTGCCAGGTTTCTGTAGATGTATCCTTATCCCTCGATAGCACCCTTTCCATTCTGCGAGTAAAACTCAAAGTCGACAGCTAGTGCCTTGTCAGCAGCGGTAACACAGGCCAGTAAGGGTATACGCATGATTAATAATGGTAAGTCCATTCTGCAAGAATTGCCCATCCCCTTCACCATTGATCGTTGCGTTCAGCGGCTCAATACCCGCAAAGCCCTGTAATACCAGCTTACGACCAACAGTCCAGTTCCCACCATACGCCAAGGTAATTAGCCCGTCAAGCTGCAACGCCCAGTTTGTGCCGTTTGACAGAACGACGGAGCGTTTGATCAAGTACTGTCCACCAGGAATGATTAGACGGCTTCCAGCGTTTGGGAGGACGCAGGTCTTGAAGGTCTTCTCGATAGCGTCGGCGGTGTCAGTGGAGTTATCATTGATGGCGCCGTAGTCGAGAATGTTGCACTCGTGGGTCTTTTGGGAGAGGGCTGTGAGGGGGCCGACGGGACCGGTGAGTTGAGCGGTTGTTATGATGGCTGAGAATAAGCCTGAGAAGAGAACGAGTTTCATCTTGAGAAAATCTTATCTTGGATGTTAAAGTTCCTTTGACCTCCAAAGTCTGGTCTAATATATATACTTATTCCAAGAACCGACTCCCGATTCAATACCTACACGCGCTGGTTCAGAAGCTATCACTAATCCCAATCATGAGCACGACATATGGTCTTCATCTTACATTTCCCCCAGATTAGAATGGTATCGCCGTTATTCCGGTCAGGTTTGCAAAGCAAGGTCCATTGAGACAGTCACTTCACTCTTACCATCACATCTCGCAATGTTGAAACCTACACACAGCTGATACCATCTCGGGCCATCGCTCCTTTCCGAGACTAGAGGATGTTGCGATTGTTCTAAGCTTTACTTTATCAAGTCCTAGACAGCCAGACGTTCCCTGCATGTACCAGTACATCTGCTAAATCCTCCTTGTCGAGACTCATACCTTTGGGGGTTCCTGGCAGTCGGAGCCGAATCCCTACACCTGGGCCGTTCAGACCCATGCTATATCCAGAAATAGCGCGGATGTCACAATCGCGAACATCTCTCCTCATTGGTGCGCTTTTTCCAATGCCGCGGATGAACCAATCTGACAGCTGGGCACTGGGTTGTTTACACGCTTGATCGACATGGTTGAGGCTCAATTCTGAGTAGTTTCACGATGCGAGTATGATAAGAACGGATATTCGGCACCGTCTTCATGTCGGTTACATATCGTCTACTGTTTGATTGGGTGGGATGTCAGGATATATAATTGTTGCTGGATGGCGACATAGTCTTATTCGTCACGCCATCGCCAACCTTGACATTGACGAGCACCCGAAACCCTAAGCAAGAAAGAAAAGAGCAATCAAGACAAGAGAATTACCTAAGTAACTCAAATTCCTACTTAGAGGAGGACATCAGAGACCAACGCTCAGCTATTCATCTACTCCACTAAACATGACGGCGGAAAACGTCCTCCTGCTTGTCGCAGACGACCTAGGCAAACAACTAGGCTGCTACGGCCATCCCAATGCAAAAACTCCAAACATCGACAACCTCGCCTCCCAAGGTGTGCGATTCGACAGAGCCTTCGCAAGTACCGCTTCATGCAGTGGAAGTCGCTCTACCATCTACACCGGACTACACACCCACCAAAACGGACAGTACGGCCTCAACAGCGGAAAGCATCATTTCATGACAAAGCGATGGTTCAAGCGGGGCTCGTGTATCATACCCTCGTATCTGAGATTATTATGCGGTACAGATATTTCAATATCCATCAATCGGTGCAAGATCTTATAATCATTGAAACTCATTGCTGGTCCATACTTCTCACCAGCCATTTTACTGCGTTCTCCTCTTAGCCAGTGATAATCGTAACTGGTCCGGTCGAAAGGCGCCTTCAGTGACTGAGACCATCGGTGCAGGATACCTAGACATCACAGAAGGGCCATCAAAAACGGCAACGATGGCAGATGGGCAAAGTCGCTTAGAAGAACGAATAAATGGGCAAAGTTTTTAGTGAAATTGACTGTGAGCTAGTTCATGGTGTTGCGACGAATCACATAACCGAGAAGTATGAGAAGCTGGATTCTCAAGTCGTTGAGCCCTTTAGTGCGTTCCTCGGCGAATCAAGCCCACGTAGATACATCATTACTGTTGTCTAGTACCAAGATCGTTAGTGATACTGCACGTGCTATAATCCACCATAGTACAAAAGCCAGCGCTTCAAATAGTGACCAAAACCATAACTTGAGCATAGATAAGAGCAAAAAAACAAGCTTGAATCTGTGATCGGCATTAATCCCCTATCTTTTTAGTCTCCGTAACGATTCCTCCAATCATCCCCCGTCAAGCCCGCTCTAGGGTCACATTGCGTCTCTAACCTCGACGATAAGATAAAAAAAAGCACCCATCGGCTCTATGTCCGAGAAAAGAAGCCTATCTAATAAGCTTAACTTACCTGCCGAACTAGGACTGGCACACTCCCCGCCAAGCATGGCGAAAGATATACCTTGTATCCAATGAGATTCAGCGTGCTAGAACTTTTGCAAGTCATTCTCTGTGCAGAGTTGCAGTGGAGGTTCTGATAACAGAGCGGGTGTGCGGTAGACACCTTCCAGATCTGGGGTGGACAAGCAATGCCGTCACTATCGCCAAGTTGAGATAATGGTTTCGGTGCGACGCTGGGGAGAATGTGATTGGTGATGGGGAGATCGCGAGGCGCGAATGTGCATTGACCCTCCGGCTGTGATCGCTTATGGTAGGATTGCCGGTATGCGTGATCTACAAAGATTCCAAGACTGCTTCCCTAAATAGCAATACCACCAGTTCATACATAAAAGGCACCTTTCCTCGCCCAACATGTTGCTCCTTTCATTCCATCCCCAACTATCATCCCCAATCTTTCATGATGGTCAAGTCCACTCTCCTCCTCGGCGCCCTCGCCGCTATCACCTCCTATGTCACCGCCAAGGAGATAAAGGTCAACGAGGAGAAGGCCGCTAGGCTATACGACTCAGGCGAGGTGCACAACAAGCTCATGGCCAGCAAGCAGGCTGTCTGGGCGAAGCAAGAGGCTGCTGGTGCTTTCGCCAGCGAGCAGTATCCCAAGCTCGGCTACACAAAGTGTGTCGACGGTTACGCAGAGGCTATCAAGGGCGATGCCAACAACACCTTTGCCTGCCACAACGTTAGTATCACCCCTTGTATAACAGCTAAGCTCCACCAGCTAACGAATCTCTAGGCTGACCTTTACTCGTTCTTGAGTCACGCTGCGCTTGGTAGCACCGGTGGTCGAGGCTCGTCCTCGTGGGGATGGACTTCCGATACCGGACGTGAGTTTGTCGCTATCGGTCAGTACGACGGCACTGCGTTCGCAGAAATCACCAAGAAGGGACAGCTCGTCTATCTCGGTCGTCTGCCCGAGTACTCTGTCCCCTCCCAGTGGCGTGAGATCCGCACGTACAAGAACTACGTCATCATTGGTTCCGAAGCTGTCGGCCATGGTATTCAGATCTTCGACATGAAGAAGCTTCTCAAGATCAACCCCAAGAGCCCTGTTGTCTTTGACGCAAAGAAAGATCTCACCAGCCACTTTTCCGCTCTGCTGCCTGTTGGTCGGGCTCACAATGTTGTTGTCAATGAGGAGTTGAAGTACGGTGTTGCTGTTGGTGCTCAGCCGCGCACTGACGCCAATTGTCTTTCTGGACTTAACTTCTTTGATCTTACCGATCCTTCTAACCCCGTGTCTCTTGGATGTGCCAAGGGCGATGGATACGTTCACGATGCGCAGTGTCTTGTTTATCGTGGTCCTGATAAGCGCTACCAGGGCCGTGATATCTGCTACGGATATAACGAGGATACTCTGACCATCTACGATGTCACTGACAAGGCTAATGTCACCAACATCATCTCCAAGATCTCTTACGAGGGTGCGTCTTACACTCATCAAGGCTGGGTTCTCGACACTCAAAACCAGGAGTTTCTCGTCATGGACGACGAACTTGATGAGCGCGATGGTAAGGGCCCTGGTTCTGACGGTTATCCCGTCACTTTCATCTGGGACATCCGTGATCTTGAGAACCCCAAGCAGACTGGTGTTTTCAAGCACCCCACCAAGTCCATCGACCACAACCAATACGTCATCAACAACTACATCTACCAGTCCCACTACGGCGCTGGTCTCCGCGTCCTCGATGGCCGCTCCATTCCTCAAGACCCCACCGGTGCTGGTGTTTACGAAGCCGCTTGGTTTGACATCTACCCCGAGGATGATGCTCTTCCCGGCGGTGGGACTGTTGCTTTTGTCGGAACTTGGTCTTCTTATGCTTACTTCAAGTCGGGATACATCTTCATCAACACTATTGAGCGTGGTGCTTTTGTCGTTAAGCTTACCAAGGATGCTTTCAAGAAGCCAAAGAACTAACAGGCCAAGGTTCTTCACGCTGGGTTGAAGTTGTGTTGACGAGTAGAGTCATATAGTTCGCAAATCAAAACAGAAATCAATGATTCCATCTACCTACTGCGCGAATTTTTCAATTTTAAGATACTAACCAGTTTTCCCTTTCCCATTGCCAAGCTGCCCGAACCCGTAAACTACCACCAGTACCAATCTTACTCTGCCTGCTCAGTTGAATCTTCCGTAAACCATGGATGACGGAGGATCTCCTCAGCCGAGGGTCTCTTGGCCGGATCGTACTGAAGAATCCATCGGATAAGTTTCTTGACCTCCTGCGCCTCCTCCACTGCCAGATCTGGGCACTTTTCGTCAAAGGCTTTCTCCATAGTTTCTAGCTCAGATGGATCGGGCATAACAGGGTCTTCACCCTCAGGAACACCATCAATTAACCAATTGTACATGTTTCCATCTTCGGTGTAATAGAATGACGAGGTCTTCCAGTGGCTGAAAAGCTCTTCGGGTAGCGGGCCGAGCTTTTCTATGATCTCAAGAAGATGTTCGTCGTCAAGTGAGGTATCGCGTTCAGGTGGGCCCCATACATAGAAAATGCGCCGTCCAGTGATCATTTCGAAAAGGATGCATCCGAAGCTCCAGATATCCTGACTTTCGTGAAGCTCACCTTTCAGAATTAGCTCGGGAGCTCGAAGACCGAACGGAACAATAGGCTTCTTGGGAGGATCGTTGAAGAAATATGCTACAAACTGTTAGTCAAAGTTCTTTTAAGGAAGGGGGAGTTGTACTTACCGCCACCCATATCTGATAGCTTTACCTTGAGGTTCTCATCAATGATGTTCCACTGCCCATCAAGACCTGTGTAGTTGGACAAAGGCTCTGCGGCATACAGGTACTGAGGTGCCCATTTATCCTTTTTGCCGTCTTTTCTCACAACTAAGTCTCTTCCATAAAAACGATCGTCCCCCTCCTCGTCTTCATCCTCTTCGGGTCCCAGGGCTGCTTCATCATAGGAATCGATGTTTTTAAGTGGGAAAAGGACGTTTCCTGGCTGAAAGTCTCCATGAGAAAGGCCGTTCTTATGAAGAAAGTTCAATCCCTTCAAGACGTCCCTGAAGATGTGTTTCGCGGTCCGAAGCGGGTACTGCTCTTTGTCTTCCCACATTCTACATCTTTCCGGAGGGAACAGGAGCATTTGACAGAACGACGGGCCCATTGCCTCGAAAACAAGACATTTGTGCGTGCCGTTCGGACCTTCGTGTTCAAACTCGTCGAGAAGTTGCGTGATGTACTGGGCTGACTCAACAGGAGCGACTTTGGTAAGATGGTGCAAAATCTGCAATTCTTGGGACTGTTCCTCTTCGTCTGAGACGAGAATCTTCAGAGCCACAAATCTGGAGTTCCTATCTTCAGTGTTAGTGAATGAGTGGTTGTCGGGGCTTAGAGGATCAACTGACTTCAAGTCATGCGCGAGCCAGACAGTAGAGAAAGACCCTTCTCCAAGTTTCCGAATGACCTTGTACTGGCCATCATTGAAGAGATCACCCAGCTCGACTGGATGGAGGCCCCCAGGATAATACGCATCCGCAAATTCACAAGGCGAACTTCCGTTCTTGAACCTCCGTTGACCTCGTGTAGGGGTAGGAGGAGGAGAGTTGTTCATTTCTTCGGCCATGTTGATGAGTGTTGGAAAGATCGAGATGGTGTTGTGTAAAATGATTGCGGTGTGAAGAGGCTGTTGTGGAAAAGCTGTCTGAAGAAGCTGCTGCGTAAAAGATTTTTGATCTAGGCTGCGGAGAGGGGGAGATTATATATTTGGCTGAGATTCATCAAAGACTGCTGTTCTCATGGAGTGAATCATTCGGCGTGCCCCGCAACAATGAACAAACCAACAAACACAACAAAGCCGACTAACCTACTGATAAACAAGTTACAGGCGGTAAAGTGGGGTTCTGGATCATGAAAATGTGTGAACAAACTCCTTGAGGTAGGAACAAACTGTTGAAGCAAAGAATAAAATCAAAGACTTTAGATTGATCGGTTTGTCAGGCAAAACAGTGGACACTCGCCTAGACCTGTGCAACGGCAACAGCTATTCCCAAGTCTTTGTTCAAGTCACCACTAGCAGAACAATCCACGAATCCCAAACAGGTTTGGTATGAAGGGATCAGTTTCGTAGCGTGCAACGTTTGGACTTTGTTCGATTAGCACTGTTCTTCTTCCCTCCGCTGACCTTGAAAAGAAAACTCCATCTGCAAGTTGGAACAAACAACACTGCACACCATGTTCATGTTTACTATCACTAGTGGATAGGTTTTGTTCATAATCAAATATATATCAGGACAAGAACAGCTCAGTTGTTCAGTTGAAACAACTTCTCCCCGACTTACTTCGGCCTTCTTATTATTCCGTATAATAGTACCATGTACGTCATACGCTATGTAGAGTACCAACTGCATCTTCTCACATATCCAACATTTCTGTTTTGGAATACCAGAAAGCTTCACTATCATCACCCCTCTGCACAGATCTGACCAAAAGGTAAGTGAACCGTCCTCGCCCAAAATGGACACCGACAACGTGACATTCGACCCAGAAAATACGTACAAAAAGCAGCCAGCTAAAAAGGTCAGTGTCGCCAATGCCGTGGTTGCAAAGGCTCCTCCTGGAGCCGTGTATGCCACTGTCGTAAATGGCTATCACACCAGCCGAAGTGACAAACGCAGTCATTGCACTGTAGACTACTATGATGGCAATAGAGGGTTCATCAGCCGTGATCATGTTGTTTAGTGTGCTTGGAGGCATTATCCGGGTGTATGATGCCAGAAACCTTCATGTTTGAGTTCTTTGGCGCTCTTCTGTGTATGAAGGTAAGTGGATGAATTACTGTGATAGGGCGATGAGGTGAGTGCCTCAGTCGCGCAAAGGTAAAGAAAGCGAGTTGGATAGTTTCTGTTCTATTTAGGCAAGTTATAACCTGGCGGAGGGTCCTATAGTCAGGTAGCAAGTTTGTCTTTAGGCGCTAGATGTTTGTAGTAAATAGAGCAAGACAACTTCCGAACAGAAAACTTTCCTTTCCATTTTAAGTATCTCGCGGCTTCATCCGAATCTCTTTAGTCAACGACTTAACCCGATCTTGGTAGTGATGTTCTATATGCTACGCCAACCCACTTCCTATACTACATATCATCGGCTCGACGGTCATCTTGATCCGAAAATGCATGAATGAATATGATTAAATATCTATAATACCGATTAACCCCGAAAAATCATCCAGTCAAAAGACGGATAAATAGATTGTTTCACACCCCTTCCACGGAAGAATTCCCGTCATGCTCGTCTCAGGTTTCACCTCATGGCCCGACAAGGAAATTGCGGGCTTTCGATTCCGAACTAACCGCAACACCCCTGCACGACCAATGACAACCACAAGCGAGAGAACCGCCCTGTTTCAGGCTTCAGTCCCTAATATCGTCCGTCTCTCACTTTCAGCTCATATATAGATCTCGCATCGTCCCTTCATTCTTGGCAATCTTGGCTCTTCACTTCACTTCTTTCAGTCTATACTTCATTTCTCGTTTATATTTCGATCATGCTTCGTCAAGTTGCTCTTGCTGCACTCTCTGTGCTGCCCCTCGCCCTCGGCCAGGTCGCTGAGGATTTCGAGAGCGGTTGGGATAAGGTCGCTTGGCCGACTTATGCGCCTGATTGCGATCAGGGCGGTAGCGTTGAGCTTGACAAGACTACTGCGCACAGTGGAAAGAACTCTATCAAGGTTACTGGTGGACCCAATGGTTTCTGCGGACACAAGTTCTTTGGAACTGATGCTGTTCCCGAGGGCCACGTCTACGTCCGAACTTGGATGTAAGTTACAAGCTGAACTTGTCAAGAGAACAGCTACTGATCAGCTTTTGTGGCTATAGGAAGACTGCCAAGGCTTTTGATGACTCGCACGTCACTTTCATCACCATGCCTGACGCTGCGCAGGGCAAGGGCAAGCATCTCCGCATCGGCGGCCAGAGCAAGATCATGATGTACAACCACGAATCCGACGACGCTACTCTTCCCGATCTATCCCCCGACGGCATCGCTGCCTCCAAGAGCATCCCCGCCAACACATGGCAGTGCCTCGAGTACCATCTCTCCTCCGATGGTACCATCGCCACTTGGCTCAACGACAACCCCGTGCAGGGTCTTGTTTACAAGCCCGAGGCTCCCAGCTCTTACGCTGGTGGCTGGGCCAGGAGCAAGCCTAAGCCCAAGGTTCAGGGTGTTTACTTTGGTTGGGAGTCTTATAGCGGCGCTGTCAACACTTTCTGGTTTGACGACATTGCTATTGACTCTAAGCGCATTGGATGCGCTGTCAAGAAGTAAGCTTGGGCTGGTTGTGATGGAGTATATATGAGATTGAGTGTAGGAGTTGCCAGGTGCAACATTCTTGTATCTATTTTGAGAGTATTTACATACGACGTATTATGCCGACTTCAATCCTGTGACAGAGCTCAATCGCCAAGTGAATAGCATGTCAGACATTTGGTAGAAGGATCAGCTTCATTTAAATGTACTGGGATCTTTATGGTTTGTCCATGAACCCTTAAACCCACGCCTGCGCCAACAGTTTTGATGACAATCCAAACGCCCCAGATCACTTACTGAGTGCCCAGCGCAAAGTTCCTCCTGGTCCCGTAGAACCCGACATCCAATGTAACCAAATCATCCAAGTAACCCAAGTCAACCTTTGACAGGCTATCATCATCTTCACCAAAGAACTTGGCTACTCTCTTTGCAGTCCATTTAGGATTCTCATCCGCTGCCCCTCAATTAGCTAGGTTCTTCATCGCAGTTAATAGGAAAACTCACCGACCCAGTGTCCAGCTTTCGGAATGACGTCAATCTCAAGTTCAGATGAAACAGGTTCAAAAGTTTGTTTCAGAATCGACTTCAATCCCAAACTCGCCTCCCCGCCCATTCCAAGAAGTGGCACACTCAATCGGCTCTCATTCAGCGCAGCCTTGAAGAAATTTCCATCTTGATAAACAGTTGAACTTGAAAACGGTCCAAGCATAGCCCTCAGAAACCCAGGCTTCGAGATACTGCTCGTATATCTGTTGACTGTTTCTTCGCTAAAACTCTCAACGCCAGAGTAACTCCCATGGTAGAAATACCACTGCAAGAATTGCTTTTCCTTGCCTGACATGAGAAACTCAGCGAGATCAGGGACTTGGAAGAACGCCAACTGCCAGTTCTGGTACAGATCCCAGAACGGCGCTGGATTTGAAGATTGCTCATATGTAAAGCCGGGAAGAACATACTCAGCCAGAGCAAGCCTCTTGACGAGATCTGGATACTTGATCGCCAGTGCCGTTGCCATCCCGACACCTTTATCATGCGCAAAGACATAGGCGGAGGTGATGTTCAAGAAATCCAACACGCCTTTGAGATCTCCTGCTGATGCAGCAGCGGTGTAGTTGCCATCAGGGGGAACGCTTGAATCACCAGCGCCTCGGTTGTCGGGAGCAATGACGGTGTAGTTCTGAGCCAGGATTGGGCCGATGAATTGCCATGTAAGACTGTGTTGCGGATTTCCGTGGACGAGAAGAAGAGGAGGTCCTGAGCCGGCGTAGCGGAAGTGAATGCTCACATCCTGCAGGGCAACTCGGCCGTGGGCCCAAGTATCGAAGGATGAAGTCGCTGCTACGACGGATGCCAATGAGGCGAGGGCGAGTTGGAAGAAGCGCATCTTCGTTGATACCTCAACAAGTAATAAAGTAATTGATGAAATAAGTTACTTATGAGTCTCATCATCATCCATCGCCCCCTCTTTATACCAAAGCCAATATATCATCTCACTGCATAGCTTTGCAGGCGATGGCATAACCCCATCCCCATGGTTTTCAAGCTCCGGATGCTCCTTTGGGGAGGTGGGTCTTGATCACTACAACTATTCGCTGACAATCATGTAGGATCGATAAATGAAATTGATATGCTTAAAAATTGGTGGGCTGCAGAAGATCTAATTGGCTCAAACGCAAGATGCTTACGAAAACCGGCTGACAAACCTTGCGGCTTATGGACTTTACCAAAAGGACTTTCGGATGTGACTGCATAGGAAGCTTGGCGGCTCAAAACCATGGCTATCTCCAAAGCCTTCTGTAGAGATCTATCGCTCTAAATGCTTATTAACAAAAGCACTAATCATCTTTCGTCCCTCTGCACCCTCGCTATGCGGGAGCAAAGGCCAGACATGAATCATCCCCTCCTTCTCAACATACACAAGCCGATCCGTCTCCACACTCCCCGCCGGAGCCTCATCCACGTCTTTGCCCAGTAACTTCGACTTTAACCGTCTAGCATCAGCACAGAGCAAATCCATCGGACCACCAAACATCAACAACGGTGGAAGTTTATCCATGTCGCCGTATAGCGGACTGACGAGGGGATGTTTTATCGGCAAATCTCCTGCAAACATCTTGCCTGAGATACGAAGACCTATTACACCGAGCCAGAAATCGATCTTGGCGAGACGCAGCGCTTCTGGATGATCGACTGCACAGTCAAGAAAAGGCGCTATTAGAATCAAAGAGCGTACTTTTGCGAAGAGTTCAGGCGCTGTGTCTCGGAGATGGAGAGTCGTTGATAGAGCGAGTGTACCGCCTGCTGAATCACCCGCTATGCTCACGATGGGCTGCTTCGATAAACGACAAATATCGACAAACCCATCGGCAAGCTTCTGCGCTGTGGCCACTGGTCTCGGGACAAGCGGATAAATCGGTATCAAGACGTCGAGGTCTGTCTCGCTGGCAATCTGCGCGGCGAGTTTCCAATGCTGGGGATATATCTCCTTATAGAACGACCCGCCGTGAATGTAAAGAAGGGCCTTGCGCTGCTGACTCTTTGTCTGAGAATTTGTTGTGGATATCTTGTATAAAGGCCAGTCCTGCACATCGACGCGATCAATGGTGATGTTTGAGCCAAGACTGCTGGGAGGGCGATGGTCTTGCGGTCGGGTGTAGGTGTCTTGAATGTCCTGGCGCGTCGCCTCTTCATCTTCCTGGGCGGCCTTGTTTGCGTGGAACCATTTTATGACAAGGGTTACTATGGAGGCTGATATAGATGGCATTATGACAGGCGCGTTGATGTGAATGGATCAAGGGAGGGTTAAGTTTCATGAAACTAGGATCGGAGCGTGATTGACTTTAATTGATCTGCGATTTGCTTAGGACAGATAAAGCTTCAAAGATTCTGGCGCTACCCCGCAAACTTTAAAAAATAGATGCCTCGGCGCCTCGGGAAACAAAGAGCTAATAAAATGGTGTTAAAAAATGAAATTTATTCTGTTCCCACTGGCTCTTGGGGTGGATTGCTCAAGTCCAAAGAAGCATAGGCAGTTCAGCGATATCTTGCGTCTTGTGGAACGAGGAGGTCCGCGGGCACGGAGCTTCGCTACCCGCGGCCACTGTCAATTTCCTGGTGATATATCAGCTGCCAATCCTTTGAATTGCTTTTGTATTGTGCCATTGCGGCGAAGCTGTGTAATGTATAATTTCCTACAACTTTCCATTATTGTCTACCGTAATTGAGGCCCATTGGATTTATTAGTTCAAAGCTGTTCTAGCATGCGAAGATTGATCAGTCTGATAAAGAAGAAGCCATACATAGTTCGTATTAAAACTCATTCTTGAATAACCAAGAGAGGCTTCCAGAGTACTTGTGCGACTGAAATTCACGGTGCCACTGGCCTCTTACCCGGCTCGTCCAAAGGTGCAGAGGTCCGCGGACGCCGACTGCTTTGCACTGTTCAACCTTTCGGGTCTCCTGACATATCTCGCACTTCCACTTCCCTTTTTCCATTGGTTCCTCTTCATCAACGTCATTGTCTATTTCAGATGCTTTCAACGTATTTTGGTGTTGTGCTATCAACTTGATCCAATCTGTTAAGCAATTGCTTATCGCCATAGTGGCTTGACGTACCATGGGGCGCCACATCTCAGCCACCAAGCCGATAACCAGTCACAATCGATAATGACGAGAGCGCTAAGCTTGATAGTGATAAGATAAGATAACAGAGAAATGATATGCTTCAGGGTAGGAAATGCTGGCAGATGTTATTTTCCAGCTCCTCTTAATTAATTCTATCTTATGACCTTGCGCTACTTAAAGGGGTCTATCTGGGGTTTGATTAAGATGATCTATGCTTATTCGCAACCATAAACTGATATTCTCATTGTACTTTCGTCCCCACATTTTGCCATCTTTCATCTTTGTTCACCATTATCGGAAACCATAATCGAGCATCATCAGATACTCAGTTTGATCTTTTCAGGCGCCGACTCATACCGATACTAACGACTCACTGTGCAGCATCATCGGAAGAATTCATTGACACCCGGAGATACTGTGTTACGTCCGTCTCCATCTTCATCATACTATTTACATCCACAAATGCCACCGAAGAACAACCTCAATTCATGCAAAGTCGACGCCGTTATCAGTGCAGCAACTCGGATATGTACAGGCGATACTCTCGGTCGCACAAAAACACCACATCTGCTTCCAGCCTCATCTCGTGATGTGGGCTATCGCACCGATATGTAATACGCGAATCTCGCGGTCACATCAAAGGTCAAAGCTCATCACATCTCACGAACAAAACCGGATCTGGCACCGTTCTTATAAAGTAATGCCGTTCAGCATATGTAACGTTGAGCGGGCCGTGGGGGGCCTTTGCTATTGAGGCTCCAGATTTCCCGAGTCATCTAAACTGGAGCTATCTCACGACTGTGGATCAACGAAGCATTAAGAGATTTTTTGTTGAGCAAGTGATATGGGGTAGATTAGAAATATCCATAACGGAGTATTTACTTTTAGTTTGAGATTCCCCGTGGAGGTAAAGGGTCCCTTTTCCACAAATTTATAAATGACATTTGTGTAATTGGTCAGAGATATCAAGTTCCCCGATATCTCTCTCGTCGCTCTATTACATACTCTATACTACATTCAACGTGCTAGATCAGATGGTTTACCTCGATTAAAAGACGTCATTTGCTGATCTTACATAAGCGCTCAAATACCGGACAACGGATCGGCCGAGAGCGCCACGGCACAAAAGATCGACAATGCTTCTCCCCTAGAAATTTTCTAGAACGATTCGAACCGCCCGTAAGCTTTCCGACCTGCATCTCTTCAAATCTGAACTCCGAAGACTATTTGAAGCTTAATCTCTTAACCAACGTCGATTAAAACGTTCTAGACGATGTAAATGATACCACCAGGCTCCGCAATCTCCCGTAAACACCTCTCGTTTGGTGCAGGCAACAAGATACTAGCATCGTGAAAGTGCCGTTTTTGCCGTTCGCGACAAGGGGCAGCAAGTGCTCTACCGGACCCGCTGCCATCCAATGCCGTGCATGAGCCTCATCGCTTGGCGATAAGGAATGCCTATTGCAGTTACTCCGAGCCTTATCACTGCGAGATTTTGCGTTCCTCTGACTCGCGGGCTATGACGACTGCGGAGCTTGAGGACCCGCGATATCCACTGTTCGACATGGCACCTCCGAAAAGAGACCGTGCCGTATTATCCGTGACCCCAAAACCTCCCGTGAGAAAAAAGATGACAATGACAAGAAAATAATCTCATGATGGTCTTCTCACTGTTACAATGAGCTTGGATCAACTAAATCTTATCCCCACATACGAGGGGTTTTTTCCTGCCTTCTCCATGGGGCTCCGCAGAAACATGGAGTCTCTAGTCTCGACGATGAGATTGGTATAAAACCTAGCCACGAACCTCCAAATAACAATTCTCCAACCCAGGCCACTTCCCCAACTCGTTCTCCAATTCCTCAGTCAAAGATGAGCGTGCCAACATACATGGGCGTCAGCGGCAAGTCCCTCGCCATCCTCCAAATCGCCGCCATCGTCGCACCCTCCTTCGTCCTCTTCGGCTACAACCAGGCTGGCATCGGCGGTCTCCTCTCCGAAGAAGACTGGGTCAAGACGTTCCCCGAGATCGACACCGTCAACTCCACCGGCGCTGACAAGAGCTCCAAATCTACCCTCCAGGGCTTCGTCGTCGCGACTTTTGTCATCGGTGCCTTGATCGGTTCGTTGAGTTGCTCGTATACGGGTGATAAGTTTGGACGGAGGAATGTCATCTTTGCTGCGGCGATTTGCTCCTTGATTGGAGAGATACTTGAGGCGTCGTCTTTTGGACTTGCGCAGTTCATTGTTGGACGGGTCATTATTGGCTTGGGTATTGGGCAGTTGAGTTCCATTGTGCCGGTTTGGCAGAGTGAGACGTCGGCGGCTGTGAACCGTGGTCGTCAGGTTGTCTTGACGGGTCTTTTCATCTGTCTTGGTTACGTTCTTGAATCATGGATCAACCTTGGTTTCTTCGAGTTTCACCATGGTCCTGTTACATGGAGACCTCCGATCGCCATCGCCATTGCCTTCTCCCTCATCCTCATAGGCAGCATTTACTTCTTCCCCGAGAGTCCTCGATGGCTCGTCCTCAAGAACCGATCTGAGGAAGCTCGTCACGCCGTCGCTGCCCTCCGGGGTCTTCCCATCGACTCCACAGAGGTTCTCGCTGAAGTTGCTGGCATCGAGCACTCGCTCGAAGAAACCTCCGATAACGCTGCTCGTCTGGGTGATATGCTCAAGATGGGTGAGGATAAGCTCCTGTACCGCTTCATCCTCTGCATTCTTCTTCAGTTCTACCAGCAGATGAGTGGTTCCAACCTCGTCAGTGTTTACGCCAACGTTCTCTTCCAGAAGAACTTGGGTATGAGCGCCGAGACTGCCAAGATTCTCACCGGAGGAGCTCTCACTTGGAAGTTCCTCGCTTCTTTCATCGCCTTCTTCACCATCGATCGTTTCGGTCGTCGCGCCGTTTTCATGATCAGTGGTATTGGCATGTCAGCCTGCATGATCGCCCTTGCCATCACCACCTCTTTCGGTAGCGAGAACAAGCCTGCCATGATTGCTGCCGGTTGCTTCATTTACCTGTACAACACCTTTGTTCCCATCGGTTTCCTGGGTGCCAACTTCTTGTACTGTACCGAAGTTGCTCCCATCCGCCTCCGAATGGCCATGTCTTCCATCTCGACCGGTAACCACTGGCTCTGGTATGTTGTCCCTCCTCATTCCTATTCCCGCAAATACTAACATTAGCAGGAACTTCATTGTCGTCATGGTCACCCCCGTCGCTCTCGAGAGTATCGGCTGGCAATACTACATCGTGTACGCCGTCATCGCCGCATGCGTTCCCATCTCGGTCTTCCTGTTCTTCCCCGAAACCATGGGTCGCAACCTCGAAGAGATCGAACTCATCTTCAAGGAATCGCCCTCCGTGTTCTCAACAGTCAAGTTTGCAAAGACTCGACCTCGCAACACTCCTCAGCAATTCCTCGCAAGCAAGGAAAAGGCTGATCACCTGGAGCAAGGCGACGAGGAGTAATCGGGAAATGGAAGAAATTGTTTATGTTTTTATGAAATGAAATAGCGATAGAAAGCAGAATGCTAGTATGATTATGACATGACATGATATAGCCAAGTGACATTTATCCGGCCTCTCATCATGTGAACATGCCTTGGCCCCTTGTAATTTATCACGTTAATTCGTGGATGAATTGCAAGAAATTGTCAATCGGAAAAGCTAAGCTTATTTTGGTGAGCTACACCGAGTCAATCATGAAGATCACGACAAAATACTACTCAGGTCCACACAAGCTCTACCATGCGCACGAATCATTTTCCCTCTTTCCCCTCAACACCCCTGCTCTTTTAACCCCAACTCGAAAAACAAAGCCATGATCGACAGTTTTTAGTAAACGTCATGATCAACCCCCCAGAATTTAACCGTTTTTCTCACGATCGTCCCCCCGCGTTCGGGTAAAGTTGACTGGTGTCAATGGCTTCCTCGGCAGTGACCATGATACGATCGTCAAAGTGCGGAGAAGCTTATCTTGTCAATTATTGGACCGCTTGTTTCCTGCAGGAACGGAACGGGGTTGGTTAAGCCGGTTGAATTGTGCAGGTTTGTGCCTGAATTGAAGGATTACACTATATAAGACCGAAGCAGCGTCGCAGTTTCTGAGAATCTCACCTCATCTGCAAGGCAAGGTCGATCGAAAACCTGACATCATGGTTCGCTTCAGTTCAATCCTTGCGGCCGCGGCTTGCTTCGTGGCTGTTGAGTCTGTCAACATCAAGGTCGACAGCAAGGGCGGAAACGCTACCAGCGGTCACCAATATGGCTTCCTTCACGAGGTTGGTCTAACTGACCACTGACGATGATTGGGATGCTAACATGGGGCTAGGATATCAACAACTCCGGTGATGGTGGCATCTACGCCGAACTCATCCGCAACCGTGCTTTCCAGTACAGCAAGAAATACCCTGTTTCTCTATCTGGCTGGAGACCCATCAACGATGCTAAGCTCTCCCTCAACCGCCTCGACACTCCTCTATCCGACGCTCTCCCCGTTTCTATGAACGTCAAGCCTGGAAAGAGCAAGGCCAAGGAGATTGGTTTCCTTAACGAGGGTTACTGGGGAATGGATGTCAAGAAGCAAAAGTACACTGGCTCCTTCTGGGTCAAGGGTGCTTACAAGGGCCACTTTACTGCTTCTCTGCGATCTAACCTTACCGACGATGTCTTTGGCAGCGTCAAGGTCAAGTCCAAGGCCAACAAGAAGCAGTGGGTTGAGCATGAGTTTGTGCTTACTCCTAACAAGAATGCTCCTAACAGCAACAACACGTTTGCTATTACCTATGATCCCAAGGTGAGTAGCAATTAAAACTCAGACGTGATGTATACTGAAATTTTGCAGGGCGCTGATGGAGCTCTCGACTTCAACCTCATCAGCTTGTTCCCTCCTACCTACAAGGGCCGCAAGAACGGTCTTCGAGTTGATCTTGCCGAGGCTCTCGAAGGTCTCCACCCCGTAAGTTTTACCGTCTCACGTCTCGCGAATAGTCGCTGACATAAAGACAAGAGCCTGCTGCGCTTCCCCGGTGGTAACATGCTCGAGGGCAACACCAACAAGACCTGGTGGGACTGGAAGGATACCCTCGGACCTCTCCGCAACCGCCCTGGTTTCGAAGGTGTCTGGAACTACCAGCAGACCCACGGTCTTGGAATCTTGGAGTACCTCCAATGGGCCGAGGATATGAACCTTGAAATCAGTAGGTCCTATAAAACTCGGTGACGGTTTTGTGCATGCTAACAGATTTTAGTTGTCGGTGTTTACGCTGGCCTCTCCCTCGACGGCTCCGTCACCCCCAAGGACCAACTCCAGCCTCTCATCGACGACGCCCTCGACGAGATCGAATTCATCCGAGGTCCCGTCACTTCCAAGTGGGGCAAGAAGCGCGCTGAGCTCGGCCACCCCAAGCCTTTCAGACTCTCCTACGTTGAAATCGGAAACGAGGACTGGCTTGCTGGTTATCCCACCGGCTGGAACTCTTACAAGGAGTACCGATTCCCCATGTTCCTCGAGGCTATCAAGAAGGCTCACCCCGATCTCACTGTCATCTCCTCCGGTGCTTCTATCGACCCCGTTGGTAAGAAGGATGCTGGTTTCGACATTCCTGCTCCTGGAATCGGTGACTACCATCCTTACCGCGAGCCTGATGTTCTTGTCGAGGAGTTCAACCTGTTTGATAACAACAAGTACGGTCACATCATTGGTGAGGTTGCTTCTACTCACCCCAACGGTGGAACTGGCTGGAGCGGCAATTTGATGCCTTACCCCTGGTGGATCTCTGGTGTCGGCGAGGCCGTCGCTCTCTGCGGCTACGAGCGCAATGCCGATCGTATCCCCGGAACTTTCTACGCTCCTATCCTCAAGAATGAGAACCGCTGGCAGTGGGCTATCACCATGATCCAATTCGCCGCCGACTCCGCCATGACCACCCGCTCCACCAGCTGGTATGTCTGGTCCCTCTTCGCAGGTCACCCCATGACCCATACTCTTCCCGCCACCTCCGACTTCGACCCTCTCTACTACGTCGCTGGTAAGAACGAGGATAAGGGCACTCTTATCTGGAAGGGTGCTGCGTACAACACCACCAAGGGCGCTGACGTTCCCGTGTCTCTGTCCTTCAAGGGTGTCAAGCCCGGTGCTCAGGCTGAGCTTACCCTTCTGACCAACAAGGAGAAGGATCCTTTTGCTTTCAATGATCCTCACAAGGGCAACAATGTTGTTGATTCTAAGAAGACTGTTCTCAAGGCTGATGGCAAGGGTGCTTTCAACTTCAAGCTTCCCAACCTCAGTGTTGCTGTTCTTGAGACACTCAAGAAGGGAAAGCCTTACTCTAGCTAGATGGCGGGCATTGACTTTGCTGCTGAGCTAAGATAGGAAGAAAATATTTAAATATACTGATAGTGAATTGAAGAGTAAATGATTCAAACGAATGAGTCCCATCATGCTTGGAGAGCGTGATCGACTGTAACTCATCGCTACAGTCCGATACTCGCACGTTCATAAGCCGTTTTCCGAATAGCAATTCCAATTTCTCGCGAATCCTTTAGGCGTGTTGGAGATTTTATAACCACTGAACTCAACTCCTTGCTCGTTGACCGCGCATTGCCACATCTTTCACAAGTCTCAGCCGCCCCCTCATGGGTGGATCCGCCCTCGCAAGGCATTTGATAGCTTAGAGACGACTAGCAATAGCTAATGATTGAAGAAAGCCGTAGTCGAGCTGTCTCTAAGTATGTGAGCCAAAGAAACCTTTTAGGCTACAGCGCAATATAAGTCATCTATTGTATCCCTTCATGCATTTCTTCTAGGTATATTTGCCTGGAAACTCTACATGGATGGCTTCATAGCTATTATGACTGTAGGGTATTTACCTGCAGTCAGCTCATGTCAGAGACAAAGACCCATTCCAATGAGAAGAGTTGAGTAGGTTACAAAATTTGGGCAACTCTAAGTTCAAATGCCTGCCTCGGTTCTAGGACGGCTTACGTGGTTGAAAGTTACAGACTTAAAGGGGCCAGGAGTAAGCTACCTCCACTTCAATACGCGGAAAAACGCATCTTACACCTTCTAATCCTTTGCAGCATATCCAGTTTCTGTGCCTGCAATAGATGTCCCGCCTCTAACCATATCACTTCATAATTCGTCATGGTCAAAGTCAGTTGAGCGCACAAATTCCACACACACGCAACGACTTTCCCCGTCAGTAATCAGCATGTCTCAGGTCTGGTCTGGCGTGAACAAGGGGAACATACCATTCGCCAAAATGATGTTGTGGTTAATAGGCACCCTGAAAATCGCTGTAAGAAGTCTAACCATGCTACCTAGGTAATGTATATCCGTATTTACAGAACCCCTGTAGATGTCCAAACTCCGAGCAATGACAGATACTTTTAACTCCCTCACCCAATGCGGCAAGGAGTTAGGTAGTTGTTGAGATCAGATATCGCGTGAATAAGAGCCATCCGAGCAAGCCATTTTCAGTCGCACATGCCCTTGCATTTGTCTGATTCTTTCGATACACCGTTGTTCCTCCCATTCTGCGGGCAGTTGGCTGAATACGAGTTCTCGGGATAAGTGGACTGATCAGCGCGGTGCCGATCCATTCCAAATATTGATTTGGGGGCTCAAAGATAACTTCCTGACTACTAAGACATGGAGATGCAAGAGTGAGCTGTTTGATGGCGTGAGATTGCTAATCCAGATGCAAGTAAGGCACCTTGATTTCAGCTCCGGACGGTTACACTCAACCGAGATCGTCTATTTGACACCTTGATGGGAATGACCTTGCTTAATTCAGCTCCTCCGGATTCGGCTACTTCTCCCTTGAGAATACCTTGCACTGATCGCCTGCAGAGACCTATTTTCATCACAACATCCCGGTTAGCACGCACGTAGCATACCTGGTAAGAGCCAGTATAAGGTGAAGGATACTTAGGAAAATGCTGAAATGCACAAATTAATTCCCCGACGGGCCGTACTGACTAAATATGTAACACTTACTCTATTTGATGACTGATCTTCATAACCTGAGGCATAGATATGTTTCTGACCCCGCTTTTGCTAATGATGCCGCAATCAACTTGAACTTGGCCATCTCGATCTACGTTCAAAAGCCAACACGACAACTCAACTTCCTTAAGTCAACTTACCAATCGTGTCTACATTTAAGCCTCAGACTTCGGCACCCAACGAAATAACCTCTTTGATCTACACTTGGCGCTGCGCTTTGACAGCCAGCTCGGAGATTCCCTGATTCAATCTGTCAGCTGTAATTCACTTCTGGTACTACCTTCGGTAACCAGCATTGAACAGCAGCTCTCAAAAAAGAGATAACAACCGAGAGTTTAGGCAAGACCAAAAATCGAAAAGAACATAAATATCCAGCTCATCCCGCTCTTCAAAACTCCCTCTACTCCAGCATGACATCCAGAAACCTCAACAAGACCTGGCGCGACATCGTCTTTGAACAGTACGAAGCCGATCACGCAGCTGACGTCCCCTTTCCAATCCACTACTTGATCTACGGCGACCAGTGGAAAACAGACATCATCATTGATATCCCGAACAAGATTGACGTGCCTGTCTTCCGCCAAGCTCTCCTCCACGCCGCTAGTTCAAGACGCCTTGAAAAGGACCCGGCGTACGAAGACGACCTGATCAAGATCCGAGCACGTATTCCGCCAAGCAAGAATGATGCTCACTCGCAAGATGACGCTGCTCTTCCTGGCAACAGCGGCTAATGCTTGGACGTTCACTATTTATGGTGATGGCGACTGCGAGTCGACTCCGTCTGGAGACCTTCGGGGAGACGGTAATCAAGGTACTTACTCCGTTCCTAGATCTCAATGATACTTCCAGTAATGATGACTAATACTCTCTCGCCCGCACAGGCTGTGAAAGTATTCCAAACCCTCATAGAGGGTTCTGGCTTGAAGATTTGGGTAACTGCCAGATTGATCTGTATGCCAACGAGGGCGATTGCAATTCTGGCGTACCGCAGCAGTTTTATGATGCGAACAATGAGGACATCTGCATTGGTCCTCGGTTCCAATGGGATTACTATACTGTTGTTGGCTGTTAGGAAGGTCTACCATACTGGCACCATGTAACGAAAGCCATAAGCGATATTACGTTGTCTTGAATTGGGACCAGCCCCATCTGTAGTCCCTATTTGTCGATGTGAATGCACCCCGTGCTTAGACTGCAGGTATATACAATAGCCCAGAACACCAGTTCATATAGATTCATCATCATTGCCCTATTCTCAAAGCTCCCTTCGAACCCATGCATGAAGTATTTGTTTAGCACAGTGTGCACGCGCAGGGGACCATGTAAATGCCCGATGTGCAGTTTAGACCGCGACAGCATCTATCGCGCTCTATATCATCACGAGGGCGTCTGCGATCGGCTCTAGGATCTTGCGGTCGTTGGAACTCTACAAAAAGAAGTGAATCAGTTTATAATCACCCGATAATTGACTTGAACATACTCATAGGCTGCTGTGATCTTGGTTGAGACGTTTGCACAGGCTGAGAAGCCTTCGCATCAGCGGGCTGAGCGGCTGGTTGGGGTTCAGAAATCGGTGACATATTGATGATACAACGCGGAAACAACGATACGAGTAATATTTCAAGTATGTAGACACTAACGTTAGAATAAATACCAAGGCTCTCGTGTTGGTTCCGACAATGATTGACAGCTAAGCCCCGATGGTGGGGGCTTAGCGGCTCGAAGGATCGCAGCATGCCCACTAAACGTGCCCCAACAAGAGGCAGAGCATTCAGCTGACGGGAGTCTAACCGAGATTTCAGTTTAGTCTGCCTTGCAGGGTACGAAAAGTGCCTGAAGGATTTTGACCTTGACTTTCTGGGTGACCCAATGACGTCGCATACGTCGAAAATATCCTCGGCCCATTGTTTGACTAGCAGGGCTCATGTCACCCAACACAATGCCAAGATAAGCTTATTAACCCCCGAAGGCTATGAAGCTGGCTTGGCAAACTGTTGCTATTTCCATTGACGAATAATGAATCTTATCGCATGTATGCCGCGTGTTGATGAAGAGCCCTCACCTATAATTATTTGTGAGAACATTTAAGTACTTGAAAGTGAGCGTTCTTATTTGGAAATCCTAGCCTTTTATAACCGTTCCCTACTTCAGAGCCTCCACGCAGAAAGGGTTCGCGGTAAAAGTTCCCTTTGGATCCCACGTCTGCCTGATCTTCTGCATCTTCTTATACGTCTCCGGATCGTAATAAAACTGCCAAACGTCCTTCATGTTCCAATCACCATACGATCCCCAAAGAACTCGTCGATCCTCCTTGCTAAAGTATTTCGCCCTACCCTCATCATTCACCGCCTGCCACTTCTCAGCTGCTTCCTTGGTACCCTGATAGAAAACATCCCAAGTCCCTCCAAAGGTAGCATCTCGGAAGCAGTACGCTGTACCATTGCCTGCGTTTCTGCGAAACATGGATTGTTCGCCGCCGTAGACTTGGAGTTGGGAAGAGACCCAGAGACCATTGTGCTTGTCTTTGATGACCTCGTTGATACGGCCGGAGAACCAGGATGACCAGCCTGTTTTGGAGAGGTCGGTTGAGGTGGTGCTATTGGTGCGCTTGTCGTAGGGGTAGGGAAACTCGCGGGGACTGCCGAATAGCCACATGGAGGCGATGACGGACATGGGCGTGCCCTCAGGAGCCTCTTTGACAATCTTGAACTCGTTTGGTACGTTCTTGATCTGGGTGAAGAGCTCAGGCGAGTATGGTTCCTCATTGAGATTGACCCATTGTGCATAGACGACAATCATTGCATACTTGAACTTGAGAAGATCAGCAATGTTGTCCTTTCCGTCATGAACATCATCTGGAAGTTTCTGCTTAAGCTCGTCCTCAGAACCTGGGAAGAGATCCAGAAGATTAGCCTGTCTGCTGACGATATTGACAGTAAAGTCGTAACCACGAGGCAACCTGGGATCTTCTCCCTTCTGGACGAGAATGTCAAGTAGAGCCTTGAGTGTCTCCTCTTTATAAGCGAAACCAACCCAGAGACCCTTGGAGCCCTGATGATTCTTGTCATCCTGAACTTCAATCTTGAAGTGCGTCAGGACACCAAGATTGCCGGGACTGCCACCGAGAAATCCGTAGAAGAGATCTGGGTGGGAGTCTTTGGTGACTTTGACTACATCGCCTTTATAGTCAATGATCTCAAGCTCACGAACCCAATCTCCAAGAAGACCGAATGATCGTGCAAGCATGCCATAACCGCCGGTTTGAACGTGTCCACCCAGACAGACAGTAGAGCACTGGCCAGTCGGCATGAAAACACCGTTATCTTTAAGAAAGTCAAAGATTTCGGTGAGTTGCCAGCTGACACTGGAGCGAAGGTACACTTTGCCATTCTCCCTCAAGATGTTGAGATCAATATTGGGGCGGCGGAAGGTAGGCTTCAAGTCTAACTGGATACCTTGGGACCCAGTTGATGATGCGCCACTGTATTGATGACCGCCGGATCTGATGGCGAGTGGTTTGCCCATTTTGGCAGCAGCTTTTACGACGTTTTGAATATCCTCGACACTAGCTGGTTGGAGGATCTCGGAGGGGTTCATGTCGCGGCTCACGCCGTAGGTGGAGGTAGCGTAGATGTCATTGGCACGCTTGTAGGCAGCTGTGCCGGGGAAGAATTGGTTGCCTTGGAAAGAGGGATCCATTGGGGGTAATAGTCATGGATGAGAGTAGAAGAAGCTTGTAGTGAAGAGTTGATGGGTAATTCAGAACGTAGATAGCTGGTTTGAAGTCTGTTCTTTATACCTATTGCCCGAACCTCCATGAGAGGCCATTTCACATGTGAAATATCGCACAGGCCGCCATAACACTCAGCTGAACAACCAAAATGCATCTTCTGCCTCTTATTGCACACTTGCATTCCAATATTTTCAGCTCTCTTCTCACCTGCCAATAAAAAGACCAATATTCACAAGCAAAAACGGGATGAGTGCCGGTCTCATTGCAGGTATGTGACAGGCCAACAAGGCAAAGCGCACTAAAATACGACCACTCTAGACTCACCGGGACGGGCCGTATGCGCAAGAATTCAATCCCGCCCTCATTCTTGGCTGCGGGGAAGTTGACTTGCCGGTAAGCCACAGGTGTTCAGCTTGTCAATTAGAGGGTTCTTAGTGGACGAGAGGGGAAGTTGAGACCGTTTTCAGTCAGCCACTGAACGTAAATATTGGACGATCATCCGAGTTGAGGTATGTGAAGCTGTTAGCGTGCTTCTGCCGCATCACCTTTGGGGGAAGATGTGTTTGTGATGTGAACGTTGCCACTGGGTGGTATGGCAACGGATCAAAAGCCTTACTGCGTTCAGTAAGCTATGGAGGTAGGCTTGTACTGCTGTGGCATAGATCGACTGTGACGAAGCATGTGAAGTGCCCATTGAAATTTAGATAGGTGTTGGTATGGGTCTAAACCGGTAGACCGGCAACGTGCGGACAATTAACTACTTCTGGGCGAGTATAAGATCAGTGAGTGTTTCCTACACAAAGCCCGTATTCCTCACCAAGAACTCCAAGCACAGCCAATACATTCAGATACTCTTCAAACTACACAGCACGCATAATGGCCCCCAAAGAATCGTCGCGCGCTGGTATTCACCTCGGCGTAGACTTCCAATACGACGAAGTAAACTTCGATCCTACTCCTCCTCCCCCAAGAGACGACCCCGATCCTCCTCTGGGTATCCTGAGCAGCTTCACCGGAGCCTGGACTGGAACTGGCTTCAACAACATCTTCCGACCAAACTCCGTCGCCCCCACCACTACCACCTTCACCAATCCCGTCCTCCCTGCCCCTCCCTCTCCTCCCAATGTCTCAGTTCTCGAACTCAATCTGACGCAAGAGGACCTCGTATTCTCTAACCCGTTGGGAAAAGTCCCCAATCGCGGTCTTGAGCAGCAGAATGACATTATCATCAATGGTGTCACGTATCTTCAGACTGTGAATGATGTTACCAACACTGCTACGGGGAGAGGTGATGGTACCAAGACGGGTATTCACACTGAGACTGGCTTTTGGTTGAATGTTCCTCAGACTAATAATAATCCTGTGGAGGGGAATACGCTTGTGCGTCTTGGATCTATTCCTCATGGAACTACCGTCAACGCGCAGGGTAATCCTCCAGTCGTAACTGACGGACCACCGGAAATTAGTCCGCGACCCATCAATCCTTTTGTCATTGGAAACCCGAATGATCTCCAGATCAAACCCAGCCAGACGGCATCTCTTAGCAACACGGCCCGTCTGCCTCAGGATCTCAGCCTTTTCATTGAGCAAGGAACCATCACCCAAGATATTCTTGACAACCCAATCCAGATCCTTCTCGACATCAACAGTCAGCTCAACATCACCAAGACCAACACTTTCAAAGTCTCCACCCAGTTTGCTCCAACCCCGGGTGGCGGTACAGCCAACATCGCTTTCCTTGTTGGAGCCAGTAGCCAAGGCCCCAATGCGAATGCTGTACAGATGGAATCTACATTCTGGGTTGAGATTGTCAAGTCTGAGATCACAGTCAAGGACTATACTCCTGGAAAGCCTCTCCTCCTGCAGCCAGCCTATAAGCCGATCCAGGGCAAGACGACTCCTCCACTGCCGACATTCTCTGTCACACCTCCTGGTCCTGTCACTGGACCCAAGACGATTCCTGTGACTTATACGCAAATTCAGTACTCGCAGACCGTCAACCTTAATTTTAATGGGTTGACTTGGCCGCATTTGTCGCTGGCTACGCTGGTGCCTTCTCAGCCGATCGAGGTTGACTATCCATCCTCCTGATAGGGGCGTCAGTCGATGGTATTGGAATACACGAGAAATGAAACTTGTGAGAGAGATTATTAGTTCTTCCAGGAAAATGAATGGATGAAAAAGGAAATCCATCAACTTATAGCAGCTAGCACTTTCTCATCGTCACCTTTATAAATACACGAAGTAGTTTTGTCCGTTCGAATTTTTAATACAGTGTTCTATTGACGGCTGAGCCTATCTACTTGGGACGTCACGTCTTTCTGTTGCTTACATGGGCGTAGTCTCGTCCTCCACTGTACTCATGAATAGTGCCATATCAATCATCCTTCTGCAACTCAACCCTATAACCCACAAGCTCAAGCTTCTCAGCCTTCCTATCACTACCCTTCCCAGACTCAGTAAACACAAAATGCTCATGAGCCAAAAGCTGATACACAATACGATCCAAAGACGCCCAAGTATTACAGTTCCCATCAGGCCACGCAAACAGTGCATTTGCCTCGTCGTTATCCTCCACAGACCCAACAGTGTACATCATTCGCCACGACGATTCAGTATCGCTCTTAAGGCCTGTTGGGTACAAGCGGAAGCGCACTTCTCCTGGGGGCGCAGGAAAGGTTGGTGGTATTCCGAAGCTGAGATATGTGCTTGCGATGTCAATACCTCTGACTGTCCAGTTCGTGATGGAAAAACCAGGCTCATCATCGACGGAGAGGGTAAGAGTAGAGTTGGTTTTGTCGTCGGTGTATGTACCACTGTAAAGCTTGGCTGCTTCATCCTTGCCAGCTTCTTCTATAGCAGGGAGGAGCTCTTTGACGATTTCTGAAAAGAGAGTTTGGAGAAGACCGCCGCTGACTTCAGGACCAGCGTTGAGAAGGGTGATGGTCAGGTTGTAGTCAGGAATTAATACAAGAAGTGAGTGATAAGTGGTAATATCACCAGCCTTGGTGTAGAATTCAATGAGGCGGCCGTCTTTGGTGACGTTGTCGGCACGGAATATTTCCCAGGGGTGTCCAAGCAAGATGCCCCTTGACGATGTACTCGTGGCAGGCTTCAGCCACTTCCTTGTCTCAACAGCACTGAGAAGTTTGTTCTTCAGGACAGCGTCTCCAAAAGCCATTAAGTCATTGATCGAAGAATAATATTCTCCAGCTCTGAAATTAATTCTGTGAGTGTTTTCCAATAAACGAAACAGGGCTTGGGAGCGACTTACGGATCACCATAGCCAAGGGTTGCGTTCCACCACTCATCATCAACGGGGATGAAACCTAGCAAGTCATCGGGCTTAGAGTAGAATGTGTGATCCATTCCAGTAGGATCCCAAATTTGCTTCTTGATGAACTCTCCAGAAGACATGCCGCTAACCTTCTCAATAATGAAACCCATGATAGCAAATCCTATATTTGAGTAAACCGGGTTCACAGCGTAGGTGGCGTACACAGGGGGTCTTTCCCCGAAGCGTTCGTAGAAATCTATAGATATGAGAATTTATCAATTCAGATTACTTGAGAACTTACCTTCTTTTGTGCACTCTGGAATGCCTAAAAGGCCAGAGCAGTTGAGGCTTTTAGACGGGTCAGGTTTTGGAAAACCAAGTCTTGTCCAGTCTCCGTAAGGCTCGACATCAGTTGCCACTAGACTCATTAGCACAATCCCAATTCTTGGTAATGGCAGATACTTACAGTCAGCTGGTATACCGCCAATATGAGACGCCAATGCCCCAATGGTGACTTCGTCCCAGTCAACCGCCCAAACAGCATCTTGCTTTCGTGCTTGTTTGTTCAATGCACGAAGCTCAGGAACGTATTTCGTAACGGCATCGTCAAGATCAACTTTATGAAGTTTCAACAGAGCCAGCACAGGAAAGACTTTTGACAAACTGGCCAAACGGAAGACGGTATCAGAGTCTACTTTATCGACTCCACGAGGATCAACCTTTGGGGGTGTATTGGCGAATTCGAAAAGATAGTCATCTTCATAGGTTGATTTGATGGCGACTGCTATGGAAGACAGATTGAAGGGAGCTGTCTCTTCTTCAAGTCTTACTTGGATAGCAGCTACTGCTGACTTAACTGAAGAATGGGTAGAGGGGTGGACAGGTGCAGGGAGAACTGGACCGAGAGGGGGGCAGTGGCCTCCGCGGGCTGCAAGGGAGCTTCCCACAAAGAATGAGATGTATAGATAATACTGAAGTGGCTTCATATTGACTGAGCTTCGACCAGACCTGAACTCTATCTGAGAAAACGGGAATAGCAGGTAATGAGCTACTGACTACATTTATACTAAATGAGGTACTCTAAAGACCAACGGCCGACGGAGCCATATTAGCCGTCCTCCGTGGACGGAGAAATCACGATGATTCACAATATTGCTTACTCCCCGGCAAGTCCAAGTCATGAGATATCCTGCGTAAGCTTATGGCTTTCTAAGATGACGAAGGATTCATCACAACATGGCTGGAAAACCCGCGGATGAAGGCCTTTGATTGCCTTTTGCGGATCTTCGTCCCACATCTAAGAATATTAATTACGTCTATAACTTACAAATCAAATTAACGTGGAGTTTTGTTGAGCCTTGTATAGCTGAAGACACTCACCCATCGAGATCTTGCAGGAGGAGATCATGGTGTCTTGGCAGTAAGACGGTGTCAGCTGTGCGGCTCAATTAGGCTATTCACAGCCGCTGAGTGACGTAAGGAATGAGCAGATAGGTTCCTATTGGGCATTTCTACGGAGAGATTTATATAAGTCTTGGGTGTTTTTTAGATCCTGGGGGACATAGCGTTCTGGGCTAGAGGGTAGATGGACTCATGCCATTCATTAATCTAATATGTACGGGTAGTAGCTTATCTAGACAGCATCATTCCGCCTGGAGAGCTTGAGCCACTTCTTAATTAGCCTGAGGACCGCAGAGCTTCGTGAGTGTGATGTCATCAACATTGATCGTAAGCTGACCATATTCTCCATTGCATTCCAACACAAGGGACAAGTCAGCTTCAGCAACAACGTTACCGGCGCTTGACCAGATCTGTCTCGCGGGAGTCCAACCGGTGTAGTCGTCGGGATAAACAGAACGGAGGGTATTGTCTCCGACCTTGGGCGTGATAATACACGCGAAACCATCGACGTTGACGCCGGAGAAGACACCCCAGTTGTAAGATAGTCGGTAGTTGCCGTCGAGATTGGTCAGAGTCTGGGAAATCTGGGCGTTGCCGACGCCGTTTGAGAAGACGAAAGAGCTGAAGTGCTGTTAGCGCGGGCGAGGTATAAAGAGGTAGATGGATTTACATGGCGTTCGGGGCGGAATTGGCGCCGTCAGTGATGATCGAGCCATCGCCGAACAAAGGTGATTTACTGTTGCCGTTGTCATCGAAACCGGGGTTGACGACGACTTGGGTTTGGACGCAGGCGGGCGCTTCGGTAGTCGTTGTGCTCTCTGCGACGGCAGTAGAGGTTGTCTCTTCCAAGACGGTAGAAGTCGTCTCCACAAGGGCAGTGGTCACAGTCGTGGCTAAAGAAGTAACAGTCGTATCGGAAGCGATCGTTGAAGAGGCCTCAGCAACGCTCGTCACGGTCGTGGGTCGACAGGGGCCAGCTTCGGCTCCGAGGATGGCAAATCTCACAGCGAACCATTTTAACGATTGATCAAACGAGTGGAAGAGACTGAGACAGCGCAAGTAAACGAGTGTGAGGTTGCAGAAGGGATTCAACGTTTTTTTAGGCATGGCGCCTCCTTTTTAAAGCTCGCTGTCAAATTGTCAAGAACGCTCCGAAGGTGGTGTTGGTTGTACGCGAATTACTCGTTGGCGCCGCGCTAAAGCCAATAGTTTAGAGCCATTGAAGTCGAGATTGATTAAATCCGTGAGTGTGTGGGGGCTGATGATGTGTACCTTGCATCTCACGCTGTTGAGATGGTTTTTGGACAGGGGTATTTCAGCCCCAGCTAACATAACATGGTCGTTGGTAAAGGGACTGTGTGCCTGGAATGAGCAATAACTCATCTGAAAAACAGCTTTGTAGGAAAAATAATAAGCCAAGCAGTTTCAGGCCCAGTGACATAGTTAACAACATTGGTCCTCTGCAGGCTGCAAGAGTGGAGACTGGTATTCTTTCATCCAGATCGTTGCTAATATCAACAAGGTCAAGATATTACCGATTATTAAACAACCTATAATAAGAATTAGCTCTTGATGGCCGATACGATAATATGGCCTCTGGCTCTTGCCAAGCTTGTTATTTAGTGTCACTCGAGTTCAGATCTAGCTGCATGCTAGATGTCGACTGCTGGTAGAGCCCGGTCTACCATCTATGTTAATCGTGCTAGCTACTTCGGCAGGCCTAAGCTTACTTTCCAGTCGTAGAATAAGTTTAGCAAGCTTCAGAAATACTTAGTGAGTTTTCTCCATGTCCGATCAACATTCTGCATCTACCCATGTGGAGAAACGAGGTCTCCGCTGAGGCAATATAGACTAAGGCTAACGGATAGATGAGCGAGAGACAGTAGGCTTGAACTAGCAGATGAAATAGTAAATGCTACTGCCAAACCAAGCTTAAGGCCACTCCAAACTCCCATCGGAATCAGGCCTCTTCATAGTAAACTCGGCTGGCTGAGTTACATTAATCATGATCGGCTCCTTGTTCATCTTATCATCAGTCCGCTCAGCCAACGGCTTACGAAGGAGCTCTTCCATACTCCCTTCAAACCATTGCTTTATGGTAGATTCCTTATCAATTCCGACTCTATACGTTTTTCCGTCCTCCAGATTATCCGCCTTCCACCATTTCCAAACCTTAGGTTGCGCTTCGCTAGCCTTCCTGTAATCTTTGGCTGTACTGCCCGGAGGGAGTTGGATGCTTCCCACTCCACTTTCCATGCGTGATATAGAAGCTTCCAGAGTGTGTTTCTGTCCAGGATGTAATGTAAGGAAACACCCTTTATTGTCCTTTCGCAAAACCCCTTCATGACCGGGGCCACAGAGGAAGATTGTGTTTCGACGAGCCTCGATGCCGGTCTCGATATCCGTGAAAGTCAGACCACCTCTGTTCATGGGTGATTCGAAGAGACGAAGGTTTTCAGTTGGGAACGTAATTGGGCGATTGTGCTGAAGGAAAAGGCCAATGGTGATGGTATGGTTCTGGTCAGACTCCAGGTCAAAGACAGAGGACGAAGTGGAAATCTGGGCTTCGATGAAAGGCATGGTGAATAATTTCCTATAGATGCAAAATTCTGATTCCAAGAAAATATAGCACTAAAGAAATGTCTGTATTCGAAGTGATGATACATGTTGAGTTATTCAGGTAGGTGACACAACCACCTAGGCATCACTTTAGAGATTCGCGAATGCTTACGACGCCCCTCATGAGCTGACATAATTAATAGTTGGTTATGACAATTAAATTTATAGCTGTTCATTTGAATTGAGTTAACACCACTTAAGAAATACTTCAACCTTAATGAGTAGTCAACAGCACTGGCGGTATTGTTTTGCATTCATCACATCCGCCTGAGATCAATGCGTAACAGGTATAGGGTAAGCCAAATTCATCATCTCAGTTTCTAACTTAGACCCCAGCACGCCTGCCAAAGAGAAAACATACCTTGATAACCATCAGACACGCCCTGCTGCTGATGAAACATATCATACCATCACCCCGCACTTATTGTCTAACACTTTTGTGCAGCAATTAAACGCTGTCTCCAATGGGTCGATATGACTACCAACTTCAACCTCCATCCCCTCAATTTAGCGCCAGCCGATTGGGCGGATAAATACATTCAGCCCAGCCGGATATCACCAACATGCATCTGTCCACATTGTGCGGGAACATAAGTATCAACTCAGCTGCCGATGCCAACTGCCCTCTCGAAAAGGTCAAGCCTGCAACGAAACAAGCCAGACACTGATGCTGCAGCCACAATGTCGCCCTCCAACCCCATCATCCCTGGCTTCTCGCCCGATCCGTCCATCGTCAAGGTTGGCCAGTGGTACTTTCTTGTCAACTCCACTTTTCACATGTTTCCTGGTATTCCCGTTTACGCCTCTAAGGATCTTGTGTCGTGGAAGCATATCGGTAGGTGGCCCATGTCTTGTTGTGATTATTGTTGCTGACGGATGTAGGAAATGTTATCAGTAGATCGGGACAGGTTATTCTGAAGCAATCGGATACTGAAGTCAACCGTATGCCAGATGTTGGAGAAGTAATGCTCGCGACTGGTGGCCTTTTTGCACCAACAATTCGGTACAACAATGGTACCTTCTACATTGTTTGCACAAATGTTGTGAGAGCGACGGAGAATACTCGGTATGCTCTGCAGAACTTTATTGCTACCACGAAGGATATCTGGTCAGGTCACTGGAACGACTTGATCTGGTATGACTTTGACGGCATTGACCCCAGCATCTTGTTTGACGATGATGGGAAAACGTATATCCAGGGCTCCAAGTCGCCTGGTCCATACACCAGAATTGCCCAGTTTGAGATTGATATCACGACTGGCAAGAAGTTGTCTGAGGAGAAGATCCTCTGGGAGGGCACAGGAGGAGTTTACCCTGAGGGACCTCATATCTACAAGCGAAATGGCTGGTACTGCCTCATGATTTCTGAGGGAGGAACTCATGAAGACCATATGATCACCATGGCCCGATCCCGCAACGTCTGGGGTCCCTACGAGCCATGTCCCGAGAACCCAATCTTAGTCCCAGCAAGCAAAGACCTGTACATCCGTCATACAGGCCACTGCGACGTATTTGAAGACGAGAACGGTCAATGGTGGGGAGTCCTTCTCGGAGTCCGTCGAGATATAGACGGACGATACAACATGGGACGAGAGTCGCATCTCACACCTGCAAAGTGGACCGATGATTGGCTCCGCATTGAATCCGTCGAGGCTGAAATCAACACATCCCGGCTCTCCAGTGCCAACACAGTACAGGGATTGACAGCAGTGCAGGGCGTGGATTTCCTGTACATCCGAGACCCAGTTTTGGAGAACTACAAGATTGACAGCACGATCAGTGTACATCATCGTCCGTCGATCTGTCGCATCCACAGGAATCACCTAGTTTTGTGGGTAAGCGACAGCGTCTGCACGCAGGTCAAAGCAGCGCAACATTCAAGATCAACGGAGCGTCAAAAGTCAAGACAGGGCTAGCAGTTTACAAAGATGAACACCGTTACTTGCGGGTCTTTTACGACATCGCTAACAGAGCGGTAGTTTACGAATTCGTTAATAACGCCAAGGATCTGAAAAGGACGGAACAGCGCGCGTTGGACAAGGATGTTGATACCATCCAATTCCGCTTTGAGTACACTGAGCAGGAATATCGGGTATATTACACAGCCGGTACAGATCGGGAGCATATTGCGACGCTTGATACGCTCGATATGACTGGACCAGATTTTGTAGGTCCCGTTATCGGCGTGTTTGCCTTGGCGCAAGAGAGTGCCACGGTTGAAGTCGTCGATCTGCAGGTAGAGTAGATAAGAACTCACAACGCCAAGTCAATTAAGATTGAACTCGGTTCGGCTACGCTCCGAGCTTTGTATATCCGGTACCAGCCTATTGGTGTGATCGCGACTCCCAGACACATGACTGTTGGTCCTTGATTAAGCTTTCAGCCTAACATTTAACCGCTCAAGCCCAACAGGCTAATTGACCTCTACGCCCGCGCGTGTCTATCACAATAATTAACCGCTTTTCGCCAATTGGACATATTAATTCCCCATGGGGATAATTTTCGTTCCTCGTAGCTCGGATAAAGACATGCGGGGAAAGAAGCTTCAATTTGGGGTAGACCGAGCCAATCGCTGAGCGTGGAGGATCCCTGGTACAGTCTTTTGGTTTCAAGCTCCCTGATCGTCTGGCTAAGTCGAATCAGTGATATAAAGTTACTGCACCTCCCCAGTGTTGATCCCTTCTCTCAGATTTCACTCACTGATACTGAGGAACTATACAGGCATCATGGGTCTTCTCACTCCTCCTCAGCGGACCCAAAAGGTCATTCCTGATAAGCCAGCCAAAGGACATTTCTTCTTTGCTGGCAAGGAATTTGCTCGTGTGCCTTGGTGGAAGAGGTCTAATATGCGTATTTTGTACTTTTACATTGTTATTCTTATTCTTACCAACACTGCCAATGGTTTCGATGGTAAGCTTCACTGTGCCATGTCACTACTTCACTTATACAGGCGGCTAACATGATTCATAGGTTCTATGATGAACGGTCTTCAGACACTTTCCTACTGGCAAGAATACTTCAATCACCCCCGTGGTTCCATCCTTGGTCTGTTCAACGCCTCTATGAGTCTAGGTTCTCTCATTGGACTTTTTGTTGTGCCTTATCTGGTCGATTGGGCAGGCCGTAAGGTCGGTGTGCAGATCGGTTGCATTCTCATGCTGCTCGCTGTTGGTCTTCAGGCTGGAGCTCAGAATTTTGGCATGTTTGTTGCGGCACGTATCATTCTGGGTTTCGGTGATTGCATCGTTCTTGGATCGGCGCCTCTTCTCATCGCTGAGATCGCGCATCCTCAGGATCGTGCTATTCTCGTGACGCTGAGTGGTGCTTCTTATCACTCTGGTGCTTTCATTTCTAGTTGGGTCACATACGGTACCCTTCAGATCAAGGTATATCACTTTCGCATGCCGAAGAAAACTGTGTTTCAGTACTGACATTTGATCAGAGCAACTGGTCTTGGAGACTTCCTAGCCTTCTCCAGTCCATCTGCAGTGTTATCATCCTCATTGGAATCTTCTGGATGCCCGAGAGTCCTCGTTGGCTCCTCAGCAAAGATAAACACGACGAAGCCCTCAAGGTCCTCACTCACTACCACGCAGAGGATGATCCTGAGGATGAATTCGTTCAGCTCGAGTTCAGCGAAATCAAGGCCGCCATCGCCCTTGACAAAGAGGTCGGACAGACAGCCTGGGTCGACTTCCTCAAGACTCCTGGTAACCGTAAGAGAATCGGTCTCATCACTGCCCTTGGCTTCTTCAGTCAGTGGAGTGGCAACGGTCTGATCTCTTACTACCTTAAGGGTATCATGGATGCTGTCGGTATCACCAAGGCTGAGACTCAGCTCGGTATCAATGCGGGTATGAAGACACAGGGTTTGATCATCAACACGGCTTTTGCGTTCTTCATTGACATTTTCGGTCGTCGACCTATTTATCTTACCTCGACTATCGGAACTTGCGTCATCTTCACTTTCTGGACAATTGTCTCAGCTCGATATGACATCGACCCCAACAAGGCCCTCGGCTACGCCTTTGTGGCTCTGACCTTTATCTATGGTCTTTTCTACGACATCAAGTGAGTACCCCTCTCTAACATGTTCCGCCTTCAACGTTAACAGCCTGCAGGTCTGGTCTCATGGCCAACTACACCACCGAGATTCTGCCCTACGGTCTTCGTGCCAAGGGTTTCACATGGCTTAACTTCTGTGTCACCGCTGCGCTCTTTTTCAACCAGTACATCAACGGCATTGCTCTTGAGGCTATGGGCTGGAAGTACTATACCATCTACTGTGTGTTCCTCGGCTTCGAGGTCTATGTCATCTACTTCTTCCTCATCGAGACCCGCTACACGCCTATGGAAGAAATCGCCAAGTACTTCGATGGTGATGCGGTTGATGTTGGTGAGGTCGCTAGGGCTGATATGAAGGAGAGAGGTGTTATGATGACTGTGGTTAATTCCAAGGGACCTCGTGCTACTGAGATTGAGACCCGTTAGGAAAGATGGGATGACATGATGAATGTGGGACAGATGACAGGACGCAGAACAAAGCCAGGCAATTTATCACGAGTATACCCGAGAAAGTACGGATGTTGTTAGTTCTCATAGTAGCAATCCACTTCTCAATGCGAAGAGCACACAGTTCTGGGCCAGTACAGTGACAGTCATCCAAAAAGCCAGTGATTAGATATGGTTCATATTATTGGGCCAAGAGATACCTCTAGCGTCCATCCCAGCAGAACATATATACAAGAAACTTTTTTTCATATGAACCATAAAGGCCAGCTTGACACTATCAACACACACAAGAAATAAAACAGCCTCAGAGCCTCTAGCCCTGACTCCACCACTCCATCATGCTACTCAGCCACTTTAAAAGTTGGACTTGGCCTTGGTGACGACACCAGACTTGAGAGCAACGTTCTTGACAACGACCTTCTTGTTGTTGACGCTGGTGACGCGGACCCAGGCAGTGTCGTTGGGCAGCGTACCCTTGAGGATCCACATGTTGGGGTCGTGGAGCTGGGTCTTCTTCCAGGTCTTGCCGTTGTCACTGCTGACCTCGACGGCCTTGACGCGGTGGGTGATGTTCTCGATGGTAGCGGCGAACCAGTACTTGGAGGCGCCACCGTGCATGTGGACCTGGAGAGGGGACTTGAGAGGGCAAGCAATCCACTTCCACTTGATGCCGTCGACGCCGCCGCCGGTCATGCCGTTGGTGAGCTTGGACCAGGTGGCGGGGGTCATGTCGAGATGGTTCTTGTCGCCGCCAGTCTTGTTGGTGACCTAAGCCAGTTAGATACCCACGTATTGTTATAGCTATGTGGATTTGGACTTACCATGATCTTGAGGGACTTGCCCTTGTAGGAAACCTGAATGCATCCACCGCAGTTGGCGCCATCCTTCCAGATATCCTCAGAGACACAGGTAGTTCCGTCAATGCCAGCGGGCAGATCGTAGCCGACAAAGCTGCAGGCACCCTTCTGCCAGCAATCCTCCTCAGTGCAGCCATCGCTGTCTCCGTATCGGGTGCCGAGACCAGTGAAGGTAGGGTTCTTGGAAGTAGCAGCGGCGTTGGCAACCGTCGAGGCTGCGGCCAAGAGGGTGACAAAGTAAGTAGAAAAGCTTCCGAACATGTTTGCGTTGGTGCTAGAAATGAATGAATGTAATGTAATGTCGAATGACGTTTGTTGTAAATGAATGAATGAAGAAATAAAAGCTTGGAAAAAAAGAATGTGTTGATGAGATTAGATGCTCGTTGGTGGTTAGAGCAGGCCTAGTCTTATATACAACCCAACATTCCAGAACATCATCAAGTAATTTCCTTGCTGATGAGCTGACTAGGTTCTCGATGCTGACGAGCTTTTTACTAAGTGCATCGATCCCTAGCTGTTTCCAATGCCGAACCCCTGTATTTCCCAACTGCCATATCTCCAGAATCGGTCTGGACTCACAGACATAAGAGGGGGGAAATCGAAAGGCACAGGCGTGATGGTTTCATTCAACGATCCGTCTAATATCAAGATCGTGTTATTGATGCCGGTTTACCGTGATAGTTTGCGCTACTGTGTTTCAGACTTGACAGTTTTGGCGGGATGCCAATCAAACTAAGCGAGTGCATCCCTGTCAGGCCTCGATAGCCGGCTTCTGCGGAGGGAAGGCCGGTGCCCGATTATTGCGGCTCCGAATGGTAGTCTTCTAGAAAACATGTTTTTATTGGAGCGCAAGGCGATTGTGGATGGTTTAATGTTTTATTACGATACGGTATATAGCTTAGTGTGGGTGTAAGCGAGAGGGTGAACGAGGATGAACGAGACCAGCAAAAAACCAAATCCAAGCCACAGCTGCACTCTAATTGAATGCCGAGTTCCACGGCATAACTTTACCCTGAGACTTAGCATTTGGATGCACTGACTGGATCAAGTAAATGGTTACATCGATCCGATCTGGCAGACTAGCAATACTTTAAGTGAGACAATTCGGTGGATCCACGATGCATTTGTCTGGATAATACATAAACTGACTCTTCAGAGTAGCATTATATCCACGATCAATACGACACAAAAACCGTTGAGATTCCAATATCCGACAGCATGGCAAACGTGGGTCTGGCTGAAACCGCGGCTTGGCAAACAAATTGCCGGGCGCTTGAGGTCAATTTGCGAGAAGTTTCGGGGTTTGATTGAAGAGCTGGGATGATTTATTTTTGAGCTAGGGTTTTTGGGAGACTACTGCAGTGATGCGGATATCGCTGCTGACTCTCAGGTCATGACACTGCAGTTGATGTTGTTGGACCAGACGGATGCAGATAAAAGGGGACATAATTACGAAGCGTTGAGTCAGTATTGTTAAACATCAAGATAACTACAGTCTCTGCGTAAGCACGGATGCTCGGGAGTCTTTCACAGCTTCAGTGCACGATGTCAAAGTCAATGAAAGCTACGGATATAAACTTCAGGTCGTTTCGTTACAGGCTGCCGGGATAGTCCCGGTGAAGGTTTCTGGCGGCAATATGCAGGTTTCGCATTGCCAAGGACGGCCGATGTGCCGTTGTCTTGGTACAATAAACAAACGCAGAATCTACGGAGTCCCAGAGATGCTCGCCGTCGCATCCCAAAACAACTTTTTTTTAAGCAAACCTGGACTGATAAACCTACATACTAAACAATAGGACTTAGAGCAGCTTCGAACTGTCAGGCTATGTTCAAGAAGCCCCCAAGATGGGCTGATAATAAAAGACCACGCACGACTCGTCACCAATACCGCCTACACAGTAACACACAATATAATTTCAGTTTCTAAAATGACTTCTCCTTCACCTGAAACTTGAAAACCCCCTGGCTAGGTTGGGTGACATCCAGTAGCGGGCGCCAAGATGCGAAACGTGGGGTTTTCATCCCAACTGCCCCCTGTAGGTTTTAAGATAGTGTCAGCACCAAGTGCCTCAGCCGCAAGTCTTGGCCAATATCAGGCGGCATGTCTTTCTGCATATTCGCTGGACTTTGATGGCTGCACCGGCATGGGACTCGCTCTTCCACGAAAGAGTTACCATTAGAAGCTGGTTCAGGGTAAAGAAGACAACAAGTCCATGTGTCCTGGCATTAATTCTCTTGGAAAATGCGGCCTTCAAGATAAGTCTTCCTAATTCACCAATTCACCAAGCGTGTGTTTGAGAAAACGGATGTCTTTGTTGCCTTCGTCATCAAGTTGCCACTATGCATTAGAACAACTCATTATTTATATTTCTTCATGTCCTCTTCAAAAGCCTCTCTCATCCTCTTTGCAAACTCTTTATCTGCTAACACCCTTAACCCTAATAGTGCAATCCCCTTTGCTGCCTTGATAGCTGCCTCGAACGCCGCAGGCTCACCAGCCGCTCTTGTAAACCCAGGAGCATGCACGTTATCGGTCGACAGGGTCGGGATGATAAACAGAGGGTGTAGTGACGGACACTCGTAGCTGACGTTTCCAAAGTCCGAGCCGCCGCCCGAGATGTGTGGATCGCGCATGTCGCCATGGAAGTGGCTATCAAAGTGCCGTGACATGATGTCGGTGAACTCGTTGCAGAGGGGCTCGTTGGAGTGGAGGTCGGCGTACGTATCCATTCTGTTCAAAGGGCCCATCGTCAGCAATGTGGTCAAGTACATACATCATGATATGATAGCGGGCTGGGAGTATACATACACTGACTCGAACTCAATCTTGCACCCAGTCGCAAGAGCAGCTCCCTTGAAGCAGTTTCGCACTCGCTCCTGAAGCTTCTCATTCTCCCTCAGAGTAAGGGTCCGCACACCAACCTCCACCACGCTTCTCGCCGTGATGATGTTGGTCATTTGTCCTCCCTCCTTGATGTAAAGATTGAGGCGATCAGTAGGTCGAATTTGCTGGCGTAGCATGCTGATCGCGCTGTAAGTCAGCGACGCGCCATCCAGCGCGTTAATACCATTCCATGGAACCACACCAGCGTGTGCCGGCTCTCCAGCGAAGATACCTCGGAAGATGGCCACCGACCTGCCACCGACGGCCGCTGCGCCGGCTGGTTGGGGGATATCCAACGGCGTGCTCGCGTGAACCATCAGAGCTGCATCGACATCCTTAAAGGCGCCGGCGTGAATGAGCTTGATCTTACCCCCACCTCCCTCTTCAGCAGGGCAGCCAAGGATGCGCACCCGACCTGGTGCGCCAGACTGTTTAAGGGCAGCAGCCATGCCGAGAAACGAAGCTATAGAGGCGGTGGCAATGAGATTATGTCCACAAGCATGACCTACGCCCTCGAGCGCGTCATACTCAGAGCAGATGGTCACCAGGCGACCACCCTGGCCGTACTCTGCAACGAAGGATGTGTCAAGGCCATAGGCATGTTTCTCTACGGCGAAGCCAAAGGACTCCAAAAGAGCTGTGATGTTATCGTGAGCTTTGAACTCCTTGTAGCATAGCTCAGGGTTGTCGTGTATCTGTAGCATCCGTCAGCTGGTGCACGATGCAAGCGACAGGAAAGCCATACCGCACTGTTGATCTCTCGCAGAGCACCTAATTCCTGATTAATGGCATTAACTACTGCGCCAAAGGTGCTTTCGCTCTTCACTACACCGACAGCCTTTCTCTCGGTGTCAGGATTCGCAGTCTGTGTAACACTGGTAATAGTGGCCATCTTGTCGAGTACCTATTGGTATAATCGAGGGGATGATGCGGGGTTGAGTGGCTGCTCGTTGGTCTGCTCGAGCAGGAGCATGGCCTAGATATGAGCAGCAATAGCATCATTCGTTCAAACCTGTCTCCAACATCCAGATGAGACATGCTCGCCTGATTATCGCGACCGACCTCGGGGCTAGACGACATCATCGTCTAGAGGATCCACCGCCATTAGCTTCGTCGTCTAAAAGTGCACTATGTGGGCCTTGGGGACCCGCTCACCCAGATACCAGAGATTCCAGTCTCAGGCCTCCTCAATCCAGGGTCGAATTCCCTTAACTTGGGATACGAGAATCGCTATCTCACCAAATGCCGCTTGTATCCGAAGCCAGCTCATAGAGTGTCCAGATACTGATGTGCTGCCCCAGACGAGAGTCCCTATCTAGCGCATGTCCGAGCACGAATCTCCATCGCGGCCCGAGCTTGCTCATGATCCAGTCCTTGTGAATCGGATTCTTGGTCTCGATCACAGCCGCCAGCAGTGCTCTTCGCAGGTCTTTGAGATGGACTTTGCGTATGGTGTACTGGGCCGCCTGCATAAGCATAGCTAAGACGTCTTGGATCCTATCTTCAGACATGCCTGCGCATCGGTAATATATCATTTTCCACGCGTAGTAGATAGTCACGAACACGGCAGCGCTTTCAACGAGATCGCATGCCGGGGTTGTATGGCTATCATCAGGCACCGTGATCATCTGGAACGTAGGAGAAAAGTCCTGCGATAAGATAGGATCAGTAAGCGCAAGTCAAAATGCTCAATTGCTGGGTGATAGCTTACTGTCTCTATAAGATTTAGCTTTTCTTCTATCTGTGCGTTCCTCACTTCTGGTCTTCGTGCCCCTGAAGATTCATCTGACACGCCTGAGTCCATTGTTGACCACCCGAACTCTGTAATCTGGAACTGGAGCTGGATCATGCGAACTAACATGTCCAGATGTTGAGCCGAGAAGACGTCGTCCAGACGTTGCTCAGTTGGATACAAAGTACCCCAGTTCAACTGCAACACTGGCCGTGAGACCGCGCACAGTCGCAGGAGAAGTTTTGGGCGGTCGGACATGTATCGCGCGACTTCGCCAGCGCAGCTGTACCCCATCGCATAGACATCCTCTCTGTAAACCCAAAGAAGCAGGCGACATAGGAAGCTACGCATAGAAGGGGTCATGGCCGTAGCGCGCTCTGTCGCCGATCCGGTCAAAACGTCTCCTATCGATGAACGTTGGAGATAACGCACGACAGCCTGGCTGAGCTTATGCAACTCTTCCTTATTAACAGCGCGCTGATGGGTGAGGTAGACGTAGTGGAAGTAGAATGTAGCGAGGGTCTCAACGTGGTCGACAGGCTTGGCTGATTGCCGCATGGCTTCTCGGAATGCCGACGATGCCCGAGTGAAGTGCGAAAACGCCAGCGCTGACACTTGTCCAGAAAGAGCAAGACCCTCGGTATGGCGTCGCGCATCGATGTCCTGAAGAGCGACAGCCACTGCGTATCGCGTAGCAATGGCGCTGTAAGAAACTTTCTGTAGTAGTAGCACGGGAAAAGACCACGCGGCAGCCTTCGAGGTATGTACCAAGCAGAATCCATTCCGATAGTGTCCCAGAGCCTCATATTCCTCATGGCCAAGAGTCAGACTGTCGTGGCCCAGAATCTCGGTCTGGGACAAACCAATGTGGTCAACAAGGGGCAGTGATCCTGGAGATAAGTGCGTGACGATGTATTCCATGGCTCCTCCATTACCTGAAAGGGATGAGGTTCTTGAAGCTGATAGTTCTGGGGTATGGGTCCATGCAGGAACCTGTCCCGTACTGGAGAGGAGATATGAGCTTAGCACATCTCCTCCTGAGAATTGAGACGATGTGGTACCGCCGGATAGATCATCCAAGTCAGCCCAGTCCGGTGGGTCCTGGTTGGTGCTCGAGAGACTGCAGTCCTGGAAAGTTGATCTATCCTCATCAGCTGCAAAACGCCTTCTCGGCTGTGGCATCCGAGGTGAAGACGACGTCGAGGATGATCTCCTGGACGACGAGGCTGCCTCGTGAGTCCAATATGGGTTGCAGCGGAGATTCAGCCGCTCGCATCGCCGGCAGATAGGTTGGCGCTCATCACACTTGACATGCTTTGCCCTACACGTGAGACAGCCTAAAGTGATGATAGACGTGCATGGTCAGCATGACAGCCTCGGCAAGGTTATCTCAGTATCAGGATCGCTGGGGTACGACTCCCGTTTTCTCAACGCACCTAGTCTAGATCGCCCTTTGCTTTGTCGTTTTCCCGCCCTAGTTAGCCGTGCTGAATCATCGGGCATCGTTAGTCTGGATGATCCAGGTTGTCGTCTCGCGTCGTCTGAGAAAGGTGGAGGTGTGATTATTGACGACGACGCCTGCCAAGCAGAGCAGGACTTTCCTTTCAGCCGTAGAGCACAGAAGAGGAGGAGGTGGATGAGGCGGCTGTAGGTAGAAAGTAGTGGCGTGACGAGCAGCGCTGGGGGATCTGGGCTACTGGGCTTAAAAGGTGGATCAACTGGCTATGTTTTGGGTTAACCGGTCGTCTCCGATTACATCGGCTATCAGCTTCGTCGTCTACGGTTATCCAATCTAACCAGTCCCCGCCTAATTAGCTTGTCAATTTCGATAAAGGTAGTGGGGTAGTTGATAACCGACTTCCCGTTTAGTGCATCGTCGACTTATCAGTATGAATTGGCGGAAATGTCCCAGCTAGCTACGGACAGCCTAGTGTAGATTCAGAGCCGATCTCGCTGAATAGATATAAAGTATCCTAAAACTCCACCTGAAAAACCATCGCTCGCCAGTATATTCCAGCAGGTATATGGAAAGAAATCCAAGTGCCAGTCGTCGCGTTTATCAACCTAATATCAAACACAACATGGCTTCGCTTCCTGACACCAAACCCGAGGTTGTTGACGAGAAGGCCATATCGGTCATGGACCAGGACGATGATCCCTCCATCTCCGACGTCGAAGAAAAGCCTCTCGTCAGAAGAATTGACCTTCAGTATGTACCTGTACAGTGCACTTAAGTACCGCAGGGGTGCCCTGGCCTCGATTCTGCCCGGTTCCCATTCACTGACACAAAACTCGCACAGCCTGATGCCTATCCTCATAGCCATCTATATACTGCAGTATCTCGACAAGAGCAGTTTGAATACTGCCTCTCTCCTCGGTATCATCCAGGATACGGTATGTTGGTGTCCATTAGCGGCAAGTTAGGGACTGTGATCACTGACCGAATCGACCTGTAGAAATTAATTGGCCAGGAGTTCCCCTGGCTTAATAGTGCTTTTTACTTTGGGTATCTTGGCGCCACATATCCCGTCTCCGTACTTCTCGTGAAGCTCCCGATTGCCAAGGTCCTGGCAGCATCCATGTTAGCCCACATTCCCCACCATGACAACCAATACTGATAATTGTAACCCAGTTTGTTATGGGCGGTGATTCTCGGTTGTCACGCTGCGGGAGAGAACTTCGCAGCCCTTTGCTCCTTGCGTGTGCTCCTTGGTGCGTTCGAGGCCACCATCAGTCCCGGCTTCACACTCATCACAGGACTCTGGTACAAACCGTCGGAGCACGCCAGACGTCACAGCCTTTGGTTCGTCGGTAACGCCGTGGGATCTCTTATCGCTAGTCTCATTGCTTACGGCTGCACCTTCATCACTGGCGGTCCCCTCGCCCCATGGAGAGTAAGAATATCTCTTGTGCAACTTGTTTTCTCATGTCAATCTGACCATACTTTATAGTGGTTATTCATCGTTCTCGGCATAATCACAGTTGGCTGGGCAGTGGTCCTGTATGTCTGGCTTCCAGACACGCCTGCTGCAGCCAGATTTCTCAACCCAGCTCAGAGAGTCTGGGCGACGCAGAGGCCTCAGGTGGCTCAGAGGAGTTTCAAGACGAACAAGTGGTCGAATGCACAGCTAGTCGAGGCGATGCTAGATCCCAAGACGTGGTTTCAGTTCTTCATCATTACTATGGTGTCCCTGGGTAATGGAGTCATTGCCAATGTAAGCCATACACCCAGCTGACACTTAACCTGCTAACGCACACATCACTCTTGTAGTTCAGCTCTCTAATTATCAGAGGCTTGAACTTTGACTCCCGACAGTCGCTCCTCCTCGGCATGCCTCTGGCTGCTTATAATGTGATCGTCGTTCTCCTTTCCGCCTCCCTGGCCGAGAGATTCCGCAAGTCTCGTTGTATTATTGCCGCAGGTGCCTCGATTCTTTCACTGGTGGGCACCATTCTGGTCCGTCAGCTGCCATCGACCAACAGTGCTGGTCGATACATAGGGCTCATCCTATGCGCGTCGTGCGCCAACGTATTCCCAATGATGCTGAGCCTCATCTCAAGCAACGTGGCCGGCTTTACCAAGAAATCAACAGTCAACGCTGTTTTCTTCCTTGGATACTGTGCAGGCAACATTGCTGGTCCACAGTTCTTCATTCCAACCGAGGCACCGAAATACGAGGTAAGAAAAGATCCTAACCCTCTCTAGGTCATTTAAAGGCTGACTGACTCCTGTGTCTTCTTGTAGACGGCTTTTACTGCCTTGTTTGTGATCTTCTGCATCCTCATTGGTCTGATTCTTGCCTTCAGACAATATCTGGCCTGGGAGAACTCGAGGCGTGACAAGGCTCAGGGAGAGTGCATTGATGCTGAGTCACCAGAGAGAGATGCCATGCCTGGTGCGGTGATGGAGGCGACTGATGAGACGGACTTTGAGAATAAGAACTTCCGGTACTACCTCTAGGAATCACGCGACCGCAAAGAAATACGCCGCTTTTGCTTCGAGTTTTATATAACTAGTTAAACCCCATTCCTCGAAGCATCTTGAACACTACAAAATCCTTTATCTGCCTCAGATAAAAGCCTTTGGATATGTCCCCAATTTTGATAATATCGCTGTAAATAGGTGCGAATAGCAGGCATCTCATACGTGGCACGAACGTCTATCCACCACCTACATTCACGAGCCCTAGTATACCACAAGTATAAGAGCGTAAGGGCTATCGGATCTTTCCCTTCCAGTAAAGCTTTAAATTCGCCCCGTATCTTGGTTGAGACCTTCATAGCTTTGCCGAGTGTCGCCTGGCCAACAGGTATTGCTAGCAGTTCAGACAAGCCATGTGCAACCCTAAAATAAGGATTGTTGTATGCCGTAGAGGTCTCTTCAAGCATACAAAGCTGCCTTAGCTCCAATAGTACACCATTAATGCCTTCGATGGGAAGGGGCTGATGCATTGTAACAAACGTGTCAGCCATTGGCGCAAAGACACTTGATGCTCGTAGAGGGTTTAATAATTGCCATAGTCTCATCTTGCCAGCTGCCAGCCGTAACCACTCAAGGTCAGAAGAGTCCGGCGGTCTAAGCGGCCAAGTTTCCTCCAAGGGATACGCATTGATAGACGAGAAGGCTAGGATGCCAAGCGTGCTTGCTGCGGCCCAGATAGTATCCTTGCGCTCTTCTTTGATAGGCTGGCCCAGCGATTTATTGAATAATGAAGTGCATTGAGACCAGTGATATGTTTCGCGAAATGATCGACGATGGATTGGAGTTACTCCAAGGTAGCGATCATGGACAGCCGTCACGGCCAACATGCCATGTAATAAAAATGGACTCTGCAGGTGAATTGTAAGTTATTTGTTTGTTTACTTTGGGCTTGTGCTCACTTTAAAAGATAACTCCAACATGTGGCTGTTGTGTGTCTCTACTATCTCTGGCCCGTTGAGAGATTGTAGAGTTCTGCACTGGAAACGATTGAAAAGGTCTTGGTCATGAGCATTGAGCATGTAGAAGGTCGTCTCATCTGCTACCCATATGCAGTTACCCATAGACGACTGTGGTGACGGAACTGTAAATTGCTTTGGCATGCTTTTGGTTTGTTCCTCGGGAAGTGACTGGAAATCTGGTATGTTGAACCCAAAGTTGCATATGACGCCATAAAATCGGCACTTGTCGCAACATGGCCTCGATTCATCACACTAAGTCGTCGAAGATAAGCCAACTAAGCTTGAAGAGGTGGGGGAAACTGCTCATTGACGCACCTTCACTTTCCTCAGCTTGCAGTTCCGACAACCGAATCGCGACTTTCGACCACGTTGCATCTCCCGCCTCTTGGTGACTGGAATCGTCTCTGAGCCCATACTTGATAAATATTTAATTGACTGCTTGGTAGGCTCTCGTTCGCTGTTATCGGTCTCGATGTTGACAAGCTGCTAAAGAATGTATGTTTCGGTGGAGACTAGCACATTCTTAAATCCGGCAGATTCATAAGTCCGTCCGGCCGGAACGGACGTGATACGATCTTCATGTAGGTATTTGTAATAAGAATTCTCGCTAACCTCTGCTCGGGACTACACCATCTTGATTGGTCAACGATAGCCCCGCCTGTAATTCAAATGTTCCAGTCAAACAAGACTATCATCTTCAACCAGACACCTTTACCTCTTGTTGGTATAGACTTTCAATATGAGAACAGTTGAGGTTGCCGATAACCCGAGAGTCCTAAGAAGTACGTACGAAGAGAAAAAAGATATATAAGCAGTTCAAAAGCCAGCTCATTTGTTCTGGACGAGATCAATACATCCAGTTCTTTCTATCCAAAATCGTAAAGAAACAATCTTTCAATTATCTATCAAGCTAGCCTTACATCTTAACCCTATTTATCCAAACGACCTACCACCATGCGTGTCTTTGTTACAGGCTCAACAGGCTTTGTCGGTTCAGCTGTCGTCAAAGAGCTATTAGCTGCCGGTCACTCTGTCCTCGGCCTAGCCCGCAGCGACAAAGGAGTCGAGCAGCTCAAGAATCAAGGCGCTGAAGCCCTTCATGGTACAATTGAGGACTTGGAAGTTCTCAAGAAAGGTGCTTCTGTATCTGATGCCGTCATACATCTGGCCTTTGTACACAACTTTGCCGATTTTATCGGTTGCTGCGCCATTGACCGTGCGGCCATTACTGCTATGGGTTCTGCTTTGGTTGCAGCCGGTGGCAATCGTGCCATGGTCATTACTTCGGGTACTATGATGCTCGCTCAGGGAAAGCTGGGCTATGAGGACGACGAGCCTGACATGAGCCATCCTATTGCGGCAGCTCGTGGGGCTTCTGAGAAAGTGTGCCTCGATTTTGCCAAACAAGGTGTTCGAGCTAGCGTTGTTCGACTTCCTCCTACGACGCATGGAGCTGGAGGAGTTTCTGGGTTCATGGGCCCATTTGTGAACGTTGCACTTGAAAAGGGCGTCTCTGCATATGTTGGCGATGGCCAAAATCATTGGTGCGCTGGTCATCGCGACGATGCGGCTCGGTTGTACCGCCTGGCTATCGAAAAAGCAGAGCCTGGATCCGTTTTCCATGCCGTTGCCGAGGAGAGCGTGACAGTTAAGGATATTGCTACCGAGGTTGGCAAACAATTGGATATTCCTGTTATTAGCATTCCCCCAGAGAAGGTGCCGGAGCATTTTGGCTGGTTTCAATTCGGAGCTATGGCTGACAACACTGCCTCGAGTGCAAAGACCAAAGAGGTGCTGGGCTGGAACGCTACTGGGCCCACGGCTCTAGAGGACATCGAAGCTATAGTCGACTTTACGAAGTCTCATTCAGGCCAGTGGTAATATGTCATATTAAAGACCCTAATCCCACTTTTCACTTTTTTTATATTCTGTTTCTCTATCACTCGCGGCGGGGTCCAAGAAACCATGAGAACAACCAACAGAAGGAGGTTCTGGTATTTGAACGTTTTCCTATAGCTAGCTTCCATTATCCCTGGGGCTCTCAGTGGACAGATCACTGCTTAGACAGAGGCGTATCTTCCCATTTGAGGTTAATAAAGCCTTTTCTTTTCCCTCTCTTGAATAGCTCCTAACTAGTAAGCGAGGTACAGTAGCTCGAAAACTTGGCTGTTGTATCTCGTGTTCCTTTTTCCGGAAACAGGGTTGCACAACATCGATCAGGGTGGGGAGGTTTTATCAGTTAACTAGTCTCGCTCTTGTGCCTCAAGAAATTGACGCCGTTACATATTCTACGGCATTCAAAATGATCTTGTATCTCGATAGCAAGTCGAACCCGCTCTTGATAATACCCACTGTTGCTTCGCCCAATAAACCGTAAACAATAGATCATTTTTAACATTGCCTTTCGATTTGCGTTGCGTTTCCAGGTCGTGTTCTGCATATAGGGTTAAGATCAGGCTGATAAGATATCTCAGCGTGACCCTCCAGCTGAAAACATTTTGAGGCCCGCCAGTAAGCCCCCGCCTAAGCACAATCAATAATATTGAGTCTAGCACGCCACACCTACCTGGAAATGCAAAAGTCTTTCCTAATAGGCCGACCTACATACGCCAACGATAATCGCTTCCGAGAATAAATCCCGCAGGCAACTGAATATGATACCTCACACTCCGAAGTTGGGTGGGTGGTGGAATCGCATCTCGAACTAAATACCTCTCGTGTCCAACATTTAAGACTTGAACCAGGCTCCAGCTTACTATTTCACTGTTTTCATGCTTTATCTTTCCTGAAAATCCCAACATGGCTTTCTTTTTGGAATCTTACGCCTATCCCGTCCTCATATTTCTCCTTGAGGTATTGGTTTACCTTGAAAACTTATGGTATGAGGCTATTTGGTCCCGTTGGCAGCCTTCGCATACTACTACTCTGGAAAAGCTTATTATGCGCAAGGAGGATGAAATATGGCACGCAGTGATCTACGGAAACGATGGAGATGCCCGAAAGATTTTTGAGGATCTCACAAATACCCCAGAAGAGCGTGGGACGTCTTCGTATTCTGTCTCAGACAATGGCGGAGTAGCTGTCTCGTTAAATAACCCTAGGGCAGCTTCCATGTCCAACGAGATAGAGGCAGGGGTTTTATTCCATCGCCCCAAAACCAAACTTCAGAAAACAGTTGAGACCGATGTTGTAGAGCATGAGGTCTCGCGTGGCAGTCGGAGGTACGACATGGCGGTACAAGCTCGTCTCGAAGTTATTGCAGATAGATTGGCAAACTCAAGTCGGAGATTGACCAAACAAGAAAGCGTGAGATCAAAAGTATGGAGTATCGGTAAAGTTTCAATCCTATGGATGGCCATCCATCGAGACCACAAGTCAGATGTGGACTACTTACTAACAGAGCGCAATCAAAAACTTGATATGGGAAGTACGATTAGGCAAGAGACAATTCTTCATAAGGCCGTATCAAAAGGAGACTGCGAACTTGTGCGGTACATCCTCGAAAATAGCTTATCCGCGTCACCAGACACGTACATCAATGCTGGTGACTACCTCTCCAGGACTGCATTGCACGAGTTGGTAGGCGGCTCAATTAGACGCCTATCAATCGCTACTGCTACCGAACTGGACAATGCTCTGAAAGTATTCGGTTTATTGTTGGAGCATGGTGCAAGTATTGACGCTTTGGATGAGCTTTTTAGAACTCCGCTTCATCTGTTGTTTCACGAAGCCCTCCGTTGGAAAGATTTGACAGAATTGAACCGTCAATCTGTCTTCCTTATTCCTCTCCTGGATAGCCTTTTGCTGGCTGGGGCAGAAGTTCAAACGAAGGACACGGAAGGTATGTAAACTGACATGTCAAACCTTACGTTCCGACTACCTCATCACAGACCTCGTTCCTTCATAGCGCCGCAATTTCTAATATCACATCTAGGGAATACACCTCTGCATATCGCCTGTCAACTCCAAAATCATGAAGCGATTGAGAAGTTGATCCTCAACGGTGCGGATCCGGAAACTCTAAATCGCGATGGGAAAACCCCTAGGCGGGTTTTCTTAGACAATCAGGGGTCAGACAAAGATTTCTGGAGGCGCATGACTGTACTATCCCGGCAAAAGCAAAGCATCGGTGCAGAAGTCTACGCCCCATCGAGGAAGCCTTCGCAGAGCTATGAAAGAACTACAAAGGCAAGAATGGCTATCTGCGACAAATCTCCAGTCTACTGTCGTTATCAAAGAAACGATCCCAATACTGAGACCAGCAATTCTTTGCTGTGGACGCCGGGGGACATTTCCGTATCCGATGTTCTTTATCCCAAGAGTTTGATGACAGACACTACGTTCCTGGCTAAATGCACGAAGGAATGTCAAGTCGCCTGGAAAGACTTCTTTCAACAAACCAGAGAAGTAGACCACACAGCTGAAGTTGGCCTTGAGCAAGAGTCTGTAGCAAAGAGGTCAGTAGCAGTTGATACCAGTGTCGCGTCGGCCGAAAATTCATGGATATGGGTAAATTTCCCTGCAAATAATGTAAGCGATTTCCGCGTAGGCGTTCCACTTTGAAGACTTATACTAACATGCTTCTTCTTCTTTGTCCAATAGGCCACATGGATTAGGGTAAGTCGATAAATACTCACTGTTTCGGTCTTATCTCATTGCTTTACTTACGAGCTGTTCAATAATTGAGAAATTCATCGAAAGCAATTTCAACATTGACGCTTCCACTTGGAGATTCTATGAGAAAAACATGAAGCTCCATGCCTCAAAAAGCAATGGTCTTCGTATCAGAACACCGCATGCCTGTGTGAGTTACGGCTTCTTATCTCATAGTAAAAATATCTGAACAGCTCGGTTCACAAAATTCCAGTACATAATGATACTAATAATAAAACAGAGGATGAGCAAAGATACCGCTAAATCATCTAAGCATGATGATGGCAAGAACACACAAACCAAGCCAATGGTATCTCTTGCGGTATGTGATTAGCTTCTGGTTAATAGAATTTTGCTAACGAGTCTATAATAAGATTCCATTTATAGATATTGAGGTGCAACCTTGGGGCTCTTCTACAGCAACACCGGGCGAAGAAGCCTACCCTCCCTTTACTGGGTTAGATGGTGTACAGATGCCACAAACTTTAGACCAGACTTCATTCAATGCTGAGAGTCTATCTAAATTGCGATCCAAGGAGAATCAAGTCATTTACAGGTGGTCCGAAAAACAAGGCTCGGCGCAAGTAGACCAGCTTCCACTGGAATTGAGGGTTCGAGATCCATTTTCCAAACTCGCGTCTTTACTCGATAAGATGAGACAACGCGCCCAACGATATGAGAGCAAAGAGGCTCGAAGCTCATCTTTGGGCCGGACTGGGAGAGCTGGCGGGGGCGAAGGGGCTGACTATTCAGCCAGGATGCAGAGCATCCGCAAGGAACGCTGTCCAAAATGGCTGATGGTTCGGCAGCTTTGGCTGTGGAAATTAAATGACGGTTTGTGTCTTTATCTTTGATCCTTCATCCTCAGACTGATAAAAGTTCTCGGCAGGCACTGTTCTTACTGCGATACCATCGCGGAGAACCATGTGCATGGCAGATGAGTTACTAGAAGCCATCCGAGAGAGTAACTTGCACGGCGTTTCCAGTGGTGACGAGCTTATGAAGCACATCGTAAAGGAGACAATTACCTTCCCTAACAAATTTATGCGGGCCGGGCTCGGTGAGCACATACTCAATATATTTGAGGGCGAGATCGCCTCTGAAGTGAGTCACCGATGATATTGAGCGAAGCAATTAGCTGTAACACTGTTCACCATACAGGCCGACGAAGAAGCCACCTTCTATAACAACTTCACCCAAAACGACTGGGATTCCAAACAAGCAAACAAAGCTATTAATTGCACCTGGCGCGTAAAGGATATTCGTGACGAACTAGGCCTTATAGAGAAGGTCTTTTCGAGTCAGTTGGAGGTTGTCAAGCAATTCGCCAAAGTTCTTACGCCGCCGCAGGCAAAGACATCTAGCGATCCGGAATATATCCGCACTCTGGTTGCAGAATTAGAGGGCATGATAAAACGAATCAAGTCTATGGATAACGACGCCGCTACTACTCTGGAAAGTGTAAGCTTTAATGGTACCTGATCATGGAATTATCAGGCTTTCTCTGGGATACCCTAACTGTTACTGACCCGACTAGCTTAACAACATCACTCAGGCAATGCTAGCCCAAGCATCGCTGAAGGAGGCAGAGTCGGCACGTCTGATGAACTTCATCATCCTCCCATTTACTATTGTTACTGTTATCTTTGTAAGTTCATTGAACCTAACGAACACATTAAGTAAGGCCTCTAACTCAGCTTGTCTTAGACCCCTCTATCATTTATGACAAGCCTCTTTGCTGTCAACTCAGATGGTTTCCCACATAATGAAGAAGGGGAACTTCGCATACCTTCAAACTGGTTCTGGTGGAGGATGGGTATGTATATCTCTGGTAGAGCTTGAAACTCGCGTCGTTTCTAACATCAGCTTTCTAGTTGTCGGCGAGCTTGGGACCCTTATCCCGCTTTTTATCTTTGTCTTGTTCCTATATTACTTGCGTCGGAGTCCGAAAGACGTTTCTCGAGACAAACCTGGTAGATAAGGAGCAGCTAGCGTAGTCTCTTTTACTGCTTCTGCTATCTTCTTTAGCGCTCTTTGTTGATAGTTAGGCGAATCCCTAAATTGATGGAAGTATCTGAATTTAAAAAAGCTGTGCGGCATACAAGATCCCAAGAAGTGCGAATGATAACATAAGGAGTACTGAGGCTTCCTGTAAGCCTTCTTTTTTCCAAAACAGCCATAACAGGAAAAACATTAATCCCGGAATACACGAGACCACGATATAAATAACAACTCTCAAGCCAGACTTCCTTTCTCTTGCGACAATGCCCCAGAACCTCGCTGCCTCGGTCTTTTCTCTCCACTGTGGCTGCAAAGCTCTTTCTTCTGCGGAATTCTGTCCACTGCATCACACTCGTTACACATTGTCTGTTGGCTCACCAGGCAAGACTCAGAGCGAATCCTTTCATAGAAACGATCGTAAAACTCGTGCTTGGATAATGGAGGCTCGTCGAGTGGCCTAGGCTGGTAGAAATAGTCTTTGTCGAAAATCGGAGGGACACCGCTACCACGCTCGCAATACCTTTCTGGGTGTCATTGCTCAAACTAGTAGCGCAGGTGAGTTTATGGCTAACGCTTTCAAGAAAAACGAAGGACACACCTGGTAAAACTCGCAGTGAGAGAATGTCATGAGACCAAACCAGGTCCTGAACTATCCTTTACCTCGTCGAAACTCGGATCTCATTTGGCGGAAAAGCTGCTCGTTACATAGGGACTCTGATTCAATAGCACTGAGCTTCAAGCCTCCTGAATACAAAAAGAAGAGAGCTTGTAAAAAGTACCAGAGTAGGACCTGCAGGAATAGCTTGCTTTACTGAAGAATCAGGAAGGGCGTTGTAACTGATAGGTAAGTCCGAAATTGGAACTAGACATGATTGAGCGATTTCGTGAGAATAGTTGTGGCTGCCTAAATTCCAACGTTCGAATTGCAGCCCGATTTCGCATGCATGGCTGCGGCAAGGCACAGAAAGGTGAAGTAGTGGTCATTTTCAAGCAAACCAGCTGATACACAAAGATGTTAATAATACACAATTAGAGCAAATACAAAGGCCACGTGTCCCGCCAACTGAATTAAAACTTCGGAACTATTTAGCGCTCCATCAGTACCTATCCATGCCAGGTCTAATATGACGGCTAATGACAGGTATTTTCTAATCTATGCAAAGCCTTTACATTTCCGGTATCTAGCGGCATTGTCACTTATAGGAATATATTCTCTGGGCAGGTTCTGTTGATATATTATAGTTTAATCTTATAGGTAATTGGGCCAGTATTCGTGCTGAAATAATCCTTTTCAATAGACCACCTCAACTGTGTCGTTACATGCAATTGATGTGCTTTCGCAGCAGCTGAAACCCAGAGTTTGAACTCCTAGTACCTTAGGATGGGGATGCGAGATAAGATAAGAAACATGTGGCACTGGAGGCTTCAGCCACAACTTCCCGCGGGAAGTGCAGCCCTTCCTTCCACCATTTCTCAGCGAATAAACACACAAAGCATGTCAGTATTGGTGAATCTAAATGGCCATGCAACGTACTCACCACCAGCGATACCATAATTTGGCACACTCAGGTCAGTATACATGCCCATTTTGCAATCAAGCAGATGGGTGTTCCAAGTCTTCTCCTTCACCAGCTTCCAAGAGAGAAATGCCGACATGAACAATAGGCCATGGTATAAGTTATCAACCAGCCACGAAGTAACAGGAACATGGCAGCTGACTTTTTGTAGAAACGAGTGTGGTTTCATTTAGTATCTACCCAATAGCATGTTGAATACCTTGTGTCGTAACTAATGAATGATGAGTTGGGATTCCACGCTTGCAACCCCTCGAATCCTAGCCCCAAGAATTTCTTCAGACCTATCAATAGCATGGGCCACTAAACGACAAGCTTGAGCTCTGCTCCAAGACCAGAATCCGCGATCACAGAAATGGTAGTCTGTGCAATCGAGACTATATATAATGTTAGTGATTCACAACACTCGAGATACGGAGTACTGAGCCCAGTTTCCAGGTTTGATGCCTTACATTTGACTACGGCGGAGGCATAGCTCTGGAAAAGATAGCCGCTGGTGACCTTGAAGAGCTTGATAGTGTCATCGTTGTAGGTGACCAATGCCTCGTAGGCTTCACCCTTCAGGTTGGCCTTTTTGCCTTCTGCGATCGTTGCATCGCCCCCAGATGTGTACTTGAACTTGATGTCCTTGACATTTGCACCAAGTGAAATGGTGGTAGAGTTATCTCCTAGAAAGTTGAGAGACATTGTTGAGGTGTTGAGGTGTTGAGTAAGAAAGGGTAAGTTGGTTATAGAGGATATATGAAGTGCAGTGAATTGTTGTTTGTGCTGTGTTGTGAGGGTTGAAATTCTCGGGGGATCGTTCTGAGTTTATATACTTCGTGCCACACTGCCCCAGTCAAGCTGTAGCCTATGAAGTAGGACTAGAGAATGGCGAAGGGCTAGGCAGCTTGCCTTCAAGGCAAGCACAAACGTTGCCGGTGACACTCACCGACTTGGATCACGAGCTATGCGAAGGTGATGGCGATCACATCGCTAGGTTCACATCTTACTGATACATCGTTTCCTTGGGCTTCCAGGCGTTGGTTGTGTCTGATGCCAGCGTAACTTGGTTATCCTGTGCCGCTTTGATCCTGTCACATTCCTTTCCCTCGCATCCCTGCTATGGAACATCTTGCATTATGCATAGCCGCCTCCATTTCGCAATACAAACCGTGTCCAGGCTATCTCATCAGGAGTAGCGATAGCAAGGATTGGATTGTAACATGTCACAACAGGGAGGCTTGTCTGAACATCGCTCTGAACAGTCGTAAACAAGCAACGTATATCATTCAAAGAAGGAATATGTCTATTACGGTATGAATTACAGTCAGTGAGAGTCCAGCACTCTATATTCACTTTTAAATCGCCCTTTACAATAAGTAAGATCTATAAAAGTTGAATACGAGCAGTCTTGTCATTCAGCATTTGATGATTACCTTCCAACTTCGTGAACTTTTCTCAACGACAAACATCCAAGCAAATACCCACCACAATGAAGAGACGTGTGGCTGGCTGGTTAGAGACTTGGCTTCAACTAGCACAAATTTGGAAGCTGGTATTGCATGGCATTCAATATGCCGCATATTTAGCTCTTGTCCTGTTTCCGTGGAGTCAATGCCTGCTCACTTAGACTCTGCACCCCTAGATGTTGAGGTGTACACCGTCTAAAAGTCGGGGTTATACTTCTAAGTTCGGTCTGCTGATTTAAGCTCTCAGCCACAAGTCTCGACTGCAAATAACACATCTGGTTAACAACGTAATCTATTGGCCATGAAAGTTCCATCACGAAGAAAATAATATCCTGCGGTGCAGCAAGAGGATGATAGGCCCTGTGGCCTACGGGGCTTAATGTGGGCGGCTGAGGTCTGTAACAGCATACTTTCTGGTCTCCCGCATTATCACGCCATACTTGGCTAGAAGCCGTCAACCGCCACGAGATGGGTCCTTCCGGTATAGGTCACGATTTCATACGTAGTTCCTTCCAGTTGGCTTTCTCTGAGGCCTTACGTGTCTCAGTCGAGGCTGACTATCATTTTAATTGGCAGTTTAGCGGCATCAATTGAGGAATGTAACAGTCTAGACATTTCCTCTCTCGCCATACACTCCAACACCCTAGTTTTCCCGTATGAATTCAGTGCCTCGACTGGAGGTTATGTGGCTGGCTGAAGTGCTCTCGATCCTTTGAATCAATGAGGAAAGGTTAGCATAACCGGGATCAACAGCGCCACATTTGGAAATGCTTCCGTGCGCCGGTTACACCCAGAAGCTGAAGACTATCGCTATTCTATTGCTGAAGCTAGAAGTCACATTATGACAACGCTGGTCAGTTACGAGCTTCTCTTGAAAATACGTGGTGAAACATTACATACAGCCAGCCAATCTCGAGCATTCGGGTGGCGTAAGTCGTGTTCTGGAGCCACTAACCTTGAATGAACTTTCAGACAGTCGAGCCATATTCGTGACTTCGACTAATAGATGCTGGACTTAACTGTTTGATCTCGGAGTTTCCTTCGTATATGCAAAATGGTAACAATTTAATAACCTTGTTGCCCTCCAAAGCCGACATGTTTCCGATATCACAATAGTAAAATTGCAAGAATTCCGAATGAAATCGTCAATTTACCGTATACATTCTTATCCTTCACCATGTTCTTGTTGAGGTGACTGCTTCGCATATGTTTATCAACCCAACCGTTCTACGGCTTCGGCCGCCCGTTTCAGTGGAGAAGGTAAGACAACTGTATGATAGGCCAGGTTACGTGATACCCATGAGAGGCTTCAAGCCTCTGCTACTGCAAGGTTCCCGCTTCGGCTTTTGTGGCGTAATATGCTCTCATCGCAAGAGCTGAGAGTGAAACATACATGAATGGGCCCAGAATATGGCATGACTTCAGTATGCACTAATGTGTATGAGTGCAATGAGACTTTTTCCCCCTCAAATAAGACTAACGTAATATCTGACATAATGGTGAGTGATGAGCGGTGAGGGCTACATGGAAGATACTTCCAAGGGCTTTGGAAATCTTGATCTTACTAACGAGTAGTGGGGACTAAGAAAGCGTCGTACCTGACCAAGGCTCATTTCAGAATAACAAAACTCTTCTCATACTCATACTCAGATTGAATTCACCATCTGGCGCAAAGATTGCAACATGGCTTTCGTTACTTTCAACAACAATACTCTCACCACTCAGCTCAACAACGCTGTATCACATGTGAGCGTGTTCAACGATCGAGCAAACCTCGCGAACAGCAGAGCCGATACTAGCCTATTGAGCGGCAAGTCCCAGAAGCTCAGGATCACTTACGAAAACAACAGCCCGCAACCACGAATCTTCACAGTCAAGATAGGAGTTGAGTTTCCTGAGAACAGAGATGTTAAATTAACTGGTAGGCAGATTGGTCTCTTCTCCAATCAAGCTAAAGTTTTAATAGGCGGTGGTCCGAATGACGCTTATGTAGAAGTCAATGATTTCAATGGGCATCGGGGTGTCTGGAGCAGGTAGAAGGTTGCCGTCTGAGGAACAGTGAAATAACTGGTAGTGTTATGCTACGTTAAGACTTTTGTATGTTGGTCTTGAGCATAGATACAATAATATGAGCTATGATGCGACAAGTTCATCATACGTTTCCAAATCCTTCTTCTCAACCAACATGGTAGCAAACTTCAATATTGTACCCTTGTCGTTTTTCTGAAAACCGCGAGCTACCTCGACTGAGCTCAAGCACCCCTTAAAACTCTTTTAAGTAATCCCCAAAGAATTTCTTTAGAAAATTAAGAATGTCCACACCGCTATCAATACCTAGACTGCGAGCGACGTTTGCGGCCTCATTTCCCGCCGCTAAAATGGCGCTTTGCACAAAACGAAACTATACAGCGTCAGGCTAGGGATCATAATGTCCAATGAGGAGGACCTACCTGAAACTGCTCGTGTTCCTTATCGTGAAGCACGAGAAAGCGCTTTGTCTGTTCTTTGTTCTGGCCGTATAGGAAGTCTCGGTCGATTCGTACGGTGTAAGAGTCTTTGGAGCGATCATGCTTGCGACGAAACTCATCGGCCTTGCTGACTTGAATAAAGATCTTTCCAGTGATATCTTTTGTCATAGTTAGCATTGACCTGCAGGCTACTCAGTAAGGGGACTTGCCAGGGTTCGTGCCATCACTACCGCGGTACTGAGCTGGGATATACCTTTCGGTACGAGTAACAAACCTCTGTTGCCATTCGACGACAATTGGTTCATTATCCAGCTCCACGTCACGTACGTAGATGATATCGCCTTTCCCGATCAGAAGAGCCATTGTAGTGGTTGTTTAGGATATGGAAGAAAGGGGCTTGATGCAGAATGAAAAGAGGGCGATGGTATGCTGCCTGAACCGCGCTGATGAGAGTGTTATTTTGAGTTGGTAGACCTGACAGCTGATGTTTATATCATGCGCCTTACTCGAAATGACATGGAGACGAGATGAAGGCCTTTGTGGTGTCCATTTGACTATCATAAATGATTGGACTCCTCACGCATCTTCGGTGCATAACAGCTTTCGGGCTTAGCTATAGTGGGTCATTGAAATGAATGCCGCTTCGAGAGAAGCTAAAAGTTAATTCGAAGTAGTAGACTACCCGTTTGTGATGGCGCGGGCCGCAAATCTAGCGTTCTTCTTACAAGGAATGTGATTCCGCCGCCCAAGGCCGGTGATAGCTTTCTGTGGCTGCAGCAAGTAGTCTCGTGCTATCAATGAACCTTCACGTCGCTAGGGCCTGTCCTTTCCCGTGGCCAATGAGAATAGACACTGCTGTGTCTATGGGGAAAACTTCAAGACATGCAGCAAGCTATTGATATCAACGTCCCCGGGGTATTTACCCATTGCGACCAAACTCATCTAGCTTCCGATTTTTGAACGACGCCCAGGTAACCGGTGTGGAACTGTTCATTCATCTGTGGGTCGTTTGGCTTCATTTCACTCAGCAATTTGCAATAGGCTAGGATCTAGAGACAGGGAGCGCTGCAAGGCCACCATGTTCTCCGCTGCATTAGTAGGACAGTGGGCTGGCTGAAATTCCCAAAGGCCTCTAGCTAGTTTCACTTTATGTCTGCATACTTCAACATCTGTCGACTCATTAACAAGTTTTGACCTCAATGACGGAATTAACAACGCAGCAACCAAGGCGGTGAAAACCACGGTGGCCATCCGATGTCTCGGCTTGGCCGTTCTTGGGTTGCCAGCCAGCCTCAGAAAAGCCACTGCATACTATGCCAGGAACGTGTAAAATCATCATTGAGTTCGAATGTATCCACACCAATCTTTGCTTTCAAATGCTGTTTCGGATTTGGTGGACTTTAGTGGCGGGAGGAAGCGATCTTGGGACTACAACCGTCCGTTCCGTGCGGAATGGCGCATGCCGTTGACAAAAACGGGTGAGCGAGCGAAGGCGCCGGTTTAGCGTGTCTGGTTGCTGGCTAAGCCTCAAAACATTGAACTCGACAGTTCCAGTCCTCCGCTCAGAACGTGCTTTTACTCGGTGGATAAACTTGGCAGCTTCAGTTAAGCTATGGGCAAATAGCCCAGTCATTAACTTCTAGACACTTAGTCCTGGTTCGATCCAGAGTCCCCAAGCTTGATTCACTTGCTCTATATACATTTATCAACTCTTTACGGTGTACTCGATGGTGGTCGGCTCCCGCTGGGTCCGCGTTGCCTGTTCATCGCCTTCAGAAATCTAACCAAGGCTCAGACCTATGCGCTGATCAGTTGCAGCTGTCGATGTTAAGATATAGCCCCATGGTAAGGTTGAAGACTATTGGGCAGTTCTATGTAACGAAATTTTGTCTGCTGATGAAGCTACGTAGCTGAGCGGCAGTGGAAGCGTGAGGCTGGCTGAAGTGGTCCATCTTTGCCAGAAACCGGCTAGGCTGGCTACCGACTGCCCCTTCAACAGCCAAGAGAGTAAACGGCCAGATGTCGCACGAAGAGGTCAAGTACCCCTCAACATCTTGGCACTCGTCCTTGCATCGAGAAGCGGTGCATTGAGCACCTCCGAATAGCCTAGAACGATCTATCTCCCTCATTCCACAAGGATAGACTCCCGATCAACGTGCACTTTCCAGTCAGCCATGTACCGTATCCGCCAGCCACATTCATGTATCCCGACCGTTTTAGTAACGAACTAACTGTAGGTGAAGTGCCAGGGGATAAGTCGTATCATCTTCGCTCCCTTACCAAAGGCTAGAGTCTCAAAATTACCATTGCCTCGTGTACATAGTTACCCACCATTGAAATTCTAAGCAAGCCACTCTTTCTATCACATTTTTGGACCGCAATCCATCCCCCAACTCTCTGCCACAGCCAGAAATCTGTCTTCCTTCTTCCTCCTGGGGCTCGTGATACCTCTAGGACTTGAAATCATCGAAGCCTGCTTTCTGGCTCATCTCGCAAGTCTCATCTCGTTGGCATGGCCTCACTGTTCCTGCTCACCGTTCCTTTCATCTGTGTCGTATCATACGAACTATGATTTTTCAGATCAAGAAAACTGCCAAACATGTCCAGAAAAGGGAGTTGAATATCCTGTCTCTATCATAGGCGGGCTTATATACGATCTGGCATTGTCTCTCGATTCTCGCTTGTTTGGTTCGTCTCTCTCCCTTTTTTTCTCATTGCCGATAGATGATGATCTTTGCCTCTATTACAATTCGCAGCTCGCTCATCGCTCTAGATCTCCTTGATCAGCCTCTTCCCCGTGCCTCTAAAGCCTTAGAATACGTCACTTCATTATTGTGGCCAACAATTTCCGGTAGCCCTTCGTTCTCATGCTTCTGTGGCTCTTTGGCTTGGTCGTCGCTGGAGAGTGTATATGTTATTCCTCTCGCCCTTTTGATACTACTTTGGACTCTGCTCGGCTACTCTCCTAGTATTTTTTGAACAACATTGATCCCAGTTTTACGGCATGCAGAAAGCATTACATGGCGAACTGTCGATAAGAAGACAATGGCCTAATACGGTGGCCATATCAAGCAATGCGAAATTATAGAAGATATTAAAATCATTTATATGTAAGGCGCGTAATATAAGCTATTAGCTATAGGGACTATTAACTTAAAATAATACTTTTATTAAAATTAATCTAAATAATATACTAACTACTTAATATAATTACTTAAAATAAGCTTTATAAGTTTATTTAATAATAATTATATTTAATATATAAAAAGAACTTTAAATATATTCCTTAAAAATAAAATAATGACTTTAGTTTTTTATTATAACTTTTTAATTTAATATTATTAAAAATACTTATTAAAATATAAGCTTAAATATTTATTATAAAAATAATTATTAATTAAAACTATTTATAACTTACTTATTATAATTTTATTAATAATTTTATTATTAATATAATTATAATATTTATAATTAATAGAAATACTTATTTTTATTTAATTAAATATTAAAGCTTTAAAAGAAATTATATTATATTTAAGAAAAATAAGTTATTATTATAGCCTATTATTTAACTTAATAACCTTAATAATAAAGTTATTAATTAATTTACTTTGTTTAATTATAATACTTTTAATTATATTAAATATTAAAGAGTATTTATAAATTTAATCTTTTAAAATATTATTTAAAGAAAAAAGGATTAACTTAAAAAGCTTACTAAAAAAAGGTATTTTTAATAGGCTTTTTATATTATAAAGTTAAAACTAAATTAGGGTTAATTAATATTACTTTATATATTATAGCTATAGCTTTAGGGTAAATAACTTAAAGAAGAAATATAGTTATAAAGGAAAGGTTAAATAGATTAACTATATAAGTTAAAAAGTTAAAGGTTTTAAAAAGAATATATATATAGTAGCTATATAATTAAGAGGAAAGGTTAAATAGATAAAGGTTTTAAGGAAAATATATATATAATAGCTATATTATTATTACTAAGGAGGAAAGGTTAAACTAGCTAGTTAAGGTTAGGGAATATTAAGTTAGAAGGTAGCGAAAGATCAGTTATAATAAAGTAATTCTAATATAATGATCAAAATCGTTCGATCTCCTGTTAGCACTATAATAACCTGAAACCTTTTACAGCTGTGACAGAGAAGGCATGTTTCGTAAAAGGGGAGACATCATTGAACCTTAAGGGCTGACAAACAATCCAGATACTCCTAACACAATCGGTCGTCATCAAATCAGTGATGGTCAGGGCCGTCAATAACCAAACACATGGTACAAAAAAGAAGCTAACGCATGAAACCTCAGGTCACTGCCTCATGACCTTAGCAAACTTGAAGCCGGCCATCATCGCGGTAAACGTTACGGTCGAGTATGTTCGAGATATTGTCCATGTCACAAATGTTGTTTCTATTGAGATCATCACCTTCACTACTACTTCAATCGAGCAATGCTTCATCAACAACCCCGAACCATCCTTCCATCCCATGGTGCTGCCTTCGCAAGATCAACTACCTGTACCCCTGTCGAGCGAAGAGCCCCCAGTTGCGTTGGCTAGTGAGGCGATAAAGACCGGGGATGGTCTGGTGTAAGAGATAATACATGGACGTGTCTATGAGCAGGTTAGCGAAGCGAGTTTGCCTGACCAACCTGAGTTCGTCTTTCAAGGCAATTAAACTTGACAATGCGAGGATATCGTCGGGCCGCCATGAAGTCGTAATTAAAAGGGTGCACTTTATCACAAGCGTTTTGATAGAACTATGCTTCGATTTGGACACCGGCTACTGACCTTATCTGCTCATAAGGACAGATGCTAAAATACAAACATTCAATATATGACACAAGCATAACCAGTTACCCTGTGACACTGCTTCAATATGTCCAATAACATACCATTGCCTAGATGCATTGTTACTACTAAGCATTTTCATTAATAAATTATCTTATTAATATTTTACTCTTAACTATTTACAGCTTCTCTTTTTATGTAGAAGGATTCAGCAAGTTGGCCTCTGTCAGCACCGCTGTCGACTACCTACGACGTGATCGTAGGAACTAAGCTTGGCTAAGAGGCAGACAACGTGATCCATAGTTGGAAATTGAGGGAGAGATGACGAAAGAAAATCGGTTCAAACCTAGTCAAAAAGTAGGCCTGCTGCAGATGCCGAAAATTATAATAGCTGCTACAGAGCATCGATATCATCCCGGCATATCTGCATTCATCTATATCGAGCTGTCTTGGTCAGTCAGTTTCCGAGAAGCCGTCGAGTCTCAAAATTTAACCAACGACCCTAACCCCTCCCCTTCCTTGATTGGTCCGCCAGAACTACCGACATAGATAACTTGGTGATGCATTACGTGGCGAAAGGCCTAGATGCAACATTTCCACGAGTTTGCACATAGCATGAGTGGTCAGTATTGGCAAAAACGTTTAAATGTGACTCTGAGGATGCAAGGTTTAGAACTGTCTAGGCCTCCAAGAGCCCTTTCTCTATGAGATTTCTGGGTTCACAAGCCTCCTTGCGCTCAATGTTCTCACGCTTCTGGCGGAAGTGTACCGCTCCGTACCGTAACAACTCCCCAAATGATCCCGGCATACAATCTTGCCCCTCATTCTCATCCCACAACGTTCCGAGATGTGGTGTGCGCGTCAGATTCTTGGCCCGTGTCACCTTCTGAAAGCTTGATTTGCTTAATAATTGCCACACGAGCTTGTACGCATCCTTGTAGTCTGTCGAATCCGCGTCTGCATCAAGACGAATAGTCAAGAGATTGAGCATTCGAGGCCCAATGCCATCAAAGCCCAATGTCTTCTCGCCGCCCCAGACCTCGTTGAGCGCGTCAATGCAGAGAATGTTACGCTGCCAATATTCAGAACTTTTAAAGCCATCGCCCGTGTCACGAACCAAGCATAAGCGTTGCCAGCACAGAACCTGGGCAATGTACTCTAGAAATTGAGTTACCGGCACCTTCCAGTCCCAGTGAAAGTCCGTGGCGTCATCGTAGCGTATATCTTTGATGAATCCCAGCAGGGGATTGTCGCTGATACCCTGCTGGTGGGTTCTACCACTCCATAAGTGTAGAAAGAGCTGGTGCCTGAGCCATGGATCATTAGCCCCTTGTCCATCGTGTTCTCATTGAGACTTACCATTTCTCTATGAAGACGTTGTTCTTCCGAGAGGCAACAAAGTGATTCGCGATCGTCTGGCCATACAGAACCGGCACCGCGATCTCGTACGGCGAATCTGGATCTGCAAGCATATCCCAGCAAATGCGGTCGATGTGTCTAATGAGAAGGCACCCAACATCCATACTTACACCCCCGTAGCGGAGCAGAAGCGGACCCCGGATGCAATCAGCAGCATGTTGCCCGGCATGCTGGCCATCCATGGTTCCGCTCAAGAACGCCTCAGGCAGCATCTCCCTGTCAACAAACTTTAGGACGTGATTGGGAGAATTGGGTTTCATATCAAGAACTCGAATGGTCCAATCAGGTCCGCAAATTCGCGCCCAACCGATAACATTTCGCTGGCACCAGGAGGGCATAGTACGTATACCTGAATCCCAAAAGGCCCAGATGTTCTTTTCGGAAGTTACAGGCCTGTACTGCTCTATAGAAGAAAGAATCTCTTCGTCAGGTCTAAGGTCAGGCGGTTCAGTTGCCTCTAGTCCTGATTCATACTCGGGAGGTATAGCGAAATGCATGGCGCGAGTTTGGATCCGGGGAAAACGAAAGAATAATGGTCTTCTTTTTCAATCAAGCTTTAAAGATGGTGAAGATCTTTGTTTCAAAGTATGCCTTACTCCTTTATAAGTTTTTGCCCCTCCGGTTCTGCGGCGGGGTAATGCAACAGATATTGCCATAACGTCTATATTCGCAATCTTCCAACTGCCGAGCCGAGAAAGCCTCTGCTGGTCCGCTTACTCTTATCTCTTCTCATATCCAAAAGGCCTTGCTGTAGGCTTTAACTTACTTTTAGGCTAACCTTCACAGCTTCCTTTTCAGTCAGTGATCGCCAGTTGTATATTCCGGCCGGCATTTCCAAACTCTACGTGGGCTGTTGGGCCTCGTCTACGGCCCGTTCCATCCTAACTCCGTGATAGCCACGTAGCATAATGGTAATGGGGATTTTGATTAAGCTTACAAGAAATCGAATTATGCACTTTGTTAGAATTATGTCTACCCCATATGTAGGCACAGAGCATCAGACTTCCTGTGATAAGTGATTCGTCACAACACGTACAGGTCAGAGTGGAGGAACGCCTCCTTGGCGAGACGCGATCCAGTTTAGTTGAGAGTTATAGGAAATACAGTCTTATGCTGACAAATGATACCAATTCTTAAGCTAGCCTCAATCCCCAGAGTATCAAACGTGAAAGGCCAGGATGGCTTCCACTACCATAAGTGACATCGTCCCGCTTAGCTGGGGACCCGGACTCTCAACAAAATAGCAACCCATTCATTAAACAGCGACCCTACCTCTGGCTAACCCGCTGACGAGGATATCTAGGTAGTCCTTCGGGTAAATACTAGGTAGAGGCTCGACATAGCCAAGGTAAAGCTGTCTTGTAGACCAGCAAGAAAGTCTCTAGCAACATCTTCGTGTGCCAGTTCAACATTGAACTTCAGTAAGATCTGACTAGCTACGAACCGAATTTCCATCAGGCCCAACTGCTTTCCAACACAAGAGTATTGTCCTACGGCGCAGTACAGGTATTAGCTAGGCCCATACATCTGGACTTGGGGATATCATTACCAATTGAGAATGGAACAAAAATAGACGGGTCTTTCGTGAGCTCCTTCTTTGTTGTCCAACGTTCCGGGATAAACTTGTCGGCATGCGTAAAGAGTCTTTCATCTAAGTAACAAACCATCCGTTAGTCCTTTCGAGACTGCAAAGTATTATTATCGGACCCCCTACCTCGATTAAACGTGTAGGTCGGAATTGTTACTACGGTATCGCCTGGAACATGCGTGTTGCCAATATTCAGACCCTCAGGCGGAGTCATTCGCTGCAAGCCCGACGGGATAGCCGGATAGAGTCGCATAGATTCGTTGATACAAGCTTGCAGATATCTGAGCTTTGACAGACTTGAATGGTCTGGTTTGCCATGCTCTGCGTAGTATTGATCGAGTTCTCTTTGGAGATTGAGGCAAGTTTCTGGGTTAACCGCGAGCTCGAAGAAAAGACAGGCAAGTGATGCCGCAGTAGTATCGCTGAAGAACTATTAGTTCAGACATTATCCACTTGCTGTATAGGACATCTTACCTGCCCGCTACAGCAATAAGCTGAGCGTCTCCGCGTAAGTTGATGGCATCCTGAGCAGTCGGCTTGTTTAGAGCGTCGAAGTCAGAGAGGATCCACGAAAAAACATCCGGCAAATCTGGCTTATTCTGTAATACCAGTCGTTAGTACATCACACAAGGTGCCCACCGGGATCTGTCTTTTGCATACCTTCTGTCTCCAGTCGACCTGCTGCTTGAGCCACCCCTGAAACTCGAGGTTCTTCTGATTTAAAACCGGAATGCGTTTAATAAGTGGAAAGATCCAGGTCAAGTGACTCAGAGAGCCAGCCATAAGCATGTTGGAATGGACCAGTTCCATAAATGGGTGTGCTGTTCCGTTCTTGAGCATATCGAACGTCCTCCCAAAGGCCAAGTCACCCATGACATCAAAGCTATAAAAGTTAAACCATAAAGATGCGTCGATTGGGGTGCCCTGGGATGCCTCTATCTGCTCAACCAGTTGGGTGGTGTACCCAGCCACTCGTGCTTCATACTCTCGAAGTGCTTCTCAACATGTTAGCCGACCTCGCCTGGTATTAACACTGCACTGACCCTTGGAGCTGAACGCCAGATCCCATGCCTTGCGCCGATAGGCGTGCTCCTCCTTATCTCTGGTCATCTGTAGAGCTTTGACGGGGTGTTCGATGCTGTACCAAGGGCCTTTAGTACAAGGGGAGCTGTTCGAATGGAGGGCTTGCAAGGCATGCGGATCTATGATAGATAGTTCGCTAGGTCCTGTAATATGTGAGTACCACTGCTTTGTTGACTTTTTCTTTTCGGCGAGCAGGCAAAGAGGGTATCGGCATAGAACAATTACTCACCAATCCGAACAATATCCCCATATTTTCTATGCAACTGCTGCACCTCCTCAAAAAGACGAAATTTCTTGAAGGCGTGAAAGGTAATGTACAGGTTGGACAGCCTGGCACAAAAAGGGCCTGGAAATCGACTCAATCGGTGGAACAAGCCGCGGTAGATGAGTATACTAATCGACAATCCCATCAAGGCTGATAGTGTGAAACAAGACGATATGGCAGTGACTGTCCATAAAGTGGAATCTCGATCCTCGACTGCTCGAGCAACAATATAGACCAGAATGCTTTCGAGGACAGCAAAAGCTTGCAAGATGTTGAAAACGTAGAGGTTCCATTCGCCTCGGCGGAAAACGAACAGATGAATCAAAACGCCAAGTACGAAGAAAAGGCAATAATTAGCCGGATCCATGTGAGTCTGCAAGGTAGCCATCGGTATCTAAGTCAAGGAGTTGTTGATTGAACGATAGAAACTATTTTTCTGCCCACGGGACCTTCTCTTATGAGCTATTTGTCACGGCGGGATAATTTCTGAGCTATCATCGTACAGGCTTGTAAGTTTGCAACCAACCACGCATCGGTGATTGAAGTGACAAGGTTGTTCGAGGGACACCCATCGTGACTGTAGAAACGTTATCCCCCCGGAGTGGTACCCTAATAATTGGAAACCCCGCTATGACCTCGCCAAGGCGCAAGAATGTTTCGGAGATAGCAATCGAACTTTATTCATGACATTGTCTAGAACCAATCTAGTTCACCCTTTCGACAAAAGCCGGGTTTCTCATCCAAGCACTCGATAACCCCCTCAGCTGTACTGGCAATGCTAAGAATTGCAGCATCCTCTAGGCCAATGAACCCCTCCTGAACCACGTTGCCTAGCCAATTGACGAGCCCATCAAAGAATCCGCCCGTATTGAGTAGACAGATGCCACGGTCATGGATACCTAGCTGATGCCAGGTGACTACCTCAAAGAGCTCTTCGAGAGTGCCATAGCCACCACTCAGTCCAACGAAACCACTTCCCTCGCCCCCATCCATCACCTCTTGGATCATCAAACGCTTCCGAGTATGCATATCCTTGACAATAGTCTGCCTACCGTATCTGGCATAAGCAAGATCCTTGGGGTGTCTTCCTGATTCTTTGGCTTCGTATTTAAGCAGTGCCTCTGGGATAATACCATAAACAGCATCTGGTCCAGAAAGCTCAACGAGAGTGCTTGCGATTGCGCCCATCACTCCGGTTGTGCCGCCTCCGTATACAAGCTTGATATCCTTTTCGTGGCAGATTCTACCAAGTGACTTGGCGGCTTCGATATGGGCCGGGTCGTTACCAGATGATGAGCCACCACTCAATAAAGTCAGCTTTTTCTACATCCAGCAATGGGGATTAGACTTTCTTACAAGATGCATAGTACCCGAGGCTTTGATCTGCTGATGGAATGGAAACTGATCGAAGCTGAAGCATGGCAGAAATCACTCGCCATTCGAATTGCAGGTTTCTCAACGTCCGAGATCCAAGATGTCTTGTCAACAACCGTAAGACTCATGTTGGCAATTTTCTCAGCATGAAAAAAGGGAAATAGTGCTTGGACAATCCATTGCAGTTGTGTCATCCCATATTGAAAGGTGTTTTCTTTCATCGAGGCTAGCCCAGTCTTGAGTAACTCATCAGTATCCCCGTCGATTCTTCGAGCCTCCAGATACGGGTACAACTCCTGATAGCCAATTGCCTTCCAAACGCCATTGTGAAAGTCGGGCTTTCCGTTCAGATGCTTGTCTTCGAGGAGTTTCAGACCCGAAAGCTCTTCCAAAAGGCCTGCCTCCACCATGTCATCGAGTCTGGATTCGATGTTGCTAAGATAGGTAGACTGGTGAGGCAGCAGAGTGATAGCAGCCATACGCCATCCACGGTTCAAAGCATCGCGCAGGAGAGGCAAAGTGAGCGATGTTGAGCCTCCAACGACTACAGGTATGACCCCATGGTCACGGAGTTCCTCCAATCTTTTGATTGCTTCTGCCACAAAGTTTATTGGCTCCTCATGAGCCTCCAAATATCCGATCATATGGTGGTCGACTCCATCCGTTTCTTCAGGAGTAGGCTTAGCAGTGACAATACTCCCAGGGGAGTAACACTGCAGACTATCAACTGAGACGACTTGGCCATAGATGGACTTGGCTATAGAGACTCCTAATTTAGTCTTGCCAGCACCTGTAGGGCCAAAAACGCCAATCATGAATCGGTTGGTGGACTCCATTCTGGTGATGTTATGACGGTAAGCTAGTAGTACGAATGAGGTTATTGTTGTGTGTATGAGAGTATCACGTATAGAAAAGAGACTACGATGCTTCACTCTGAAGTATACGTATATTTATATCTGTACACACTGGACATATCTTGCTCTGCCATGAGTTCTGAGCCGTGACGCATAAAGCTACGTAAGCCCGAACCTGTTTGTTTCAAGATACAGTCAAGGCGTACAGATGAATTCCTGTCATCACGCATAAGCCTAAGCCATTTTGTGCTATAAACACTATGTTTACACCATCATACATGGATATCATATCACCAAGAACCCTACACAACTCCTAAAGTAATCAATTCTATCGGCCTAGACTCCGGGCCTGCCGGCGTTGCGTTTGGCCCGGCCAATTTCCGCTCTACTAGCTTTAGTTAACTACCCTTCAAAGTGCTAGACCAAGCCAAAAGCTCAGGGAACCCCTTGCTATAGCAAGGTCTTCCTATGGTATATGACTGCCTGGATTTTCTCGGCGAAGGAGCCGGATATAGGTGGCCGGAGCTTTCAGTCCATTCAACAAGGATGGTCATCAGCGCCTTGGATGCAAGGGCATGGCAAGCAAGAGCCTCATTTCCGCTTTGATTCCAGATGTGCGTTGAAACATTGCAAACGAACTTTCTTAGTGCTTTCGTATTGGATGAGGGGTCTAAGTTTTGAGCTAGATGTGTTATTTCCAGTTGAGACTTGTGGCTGAGAGCTTATTCCGGCAGAGAGAACCTAGGGGTGCAAGCCGATTGGTTAGTGCGTACCATCACCGGGAGGCAATCCGTGGCAGGCAAAAGTCTGCATGGATTCGGAGTCTTGAGTGCCCGCGAAGGCGATGGAGGGGAATGCATATCATTTTAGTAAGTGTTGTGTGGTAGCATCTAAGCATCGCGTCTTACAACTGCCGATGCAATGAACGCACTCCGCCGATGCATGTGAAGAGGGGACTATGTATTTTTGGATTCCGAAATTCATTTCCCGTCGCCCCCGGTATCCTTCAATATGGGGCATTGAACCGGCTTCTACCTTGAAATTGCCGTGAGTATACTTCAGGGTTGCCCCCCTGTGCAGTGGCTGCACAAAGAATCAAGCTGCTGCTCACAGTATGGAATGGGCGCGCTCCCCCCTCGTCAAGAAGGTTCACATGCCAGGCCATGGCATCATACGGGGTCAGAGAGCTGTCAGCGGAACACTGTGATGCGCGAGACAACAGGCAATAGACGAACGAGAACACTCGGTAAACCTTATCGAAACTTTAAGATCGGGAGAGGAAGTCCTTGTGAGTAATGCAGAAACTAGCGCTGAGCAATATTCGAACGGGACTAATTCAGTTTTGAATCTGTATTGGACTCTTGTCAGATACCGAGCCTTGTTTTCATGGCTGCAATTGAAGGGTTGACCTGCCTCGTATTAGTATCTCTGCGCAAGACAGTCGTCCTCGGCCACTGAACATACTCGTATGAGGCATCTGTTATAGATCTATCTACTTGGTTGTTGTATACGAAGCACGACTGTGGTAGGAAATGGTATATTTTAAGTGGCTAAGCTAGGCGTAGTCTTATTTTTTAAAATATTTATTAAACTTAAAAGCAAAATAATAATAATTTAAATTATTAATTTTATAATTTTATAATTTTATAGTTTTTATAGTTTTTATAGTTTTTTATAAGAATTTCTTTTACTTTAATAGTGAAAAATTAAAATAGCTTTTTATATTTTAATAGTTATTAATAAAGTTATTAATTCAAGTTATTATAAAAATATATTATTTTATTTTTAATTAAAAGACTTATGTTTATTAAAACTATATATATATTATTTTCTAAAAGCTAAAGTTAAATAGGATTCTTTTAATATATTAGCTTAATATATCTTACTAAGACGTTATAAGCTTTAAGTGTCAATCATAGAGCCTAGAGAGCATATCAGCACTAGAAAATAATACTTCATCCAGCTCTTCTCACCCTTCTTGTTTTCATTTCTCTTTCCTTGTGGATGGAGTCTTATTAGCTACCTGAGCTTAATCTGGGGTTACCATCCCGCACCTTTCTCTTTCCAACAAGCGTAAACGCGTCACCAAAGATCAGCCATGACTAATAGGATTGATGCCAACATTATCAGAAGCTGCAGCGCATCGTAGGTACATGTTCGATACTGGGCTATTGTGAGCTGACTGCAAACAGAGAATCCATGTATACCGCCAGTCATGCTCTCGGGATCTACTTCCGCATCTCAAACATCGCCACCTTGACCATTCCGAGAGCGAGATTCGAAAATGGCTCTGTGTTACACTGGATACGCACGGCCGTAGCTCAAGTCATGCTTAAGCAGCCGGCAATGCGCGTTGGCATTATTGAACAAGATTCAAAACAGCCACGATTCGTTGCCTTGTCGTCTGTCGACCTTTCTCAACAGGTTGAAGACGCGGAAGCACCATCTGTCGATTCTGTGGCTAGGAACCTAGAAAAGCTGTTGTTGCAGCCATGGCCCGATCTTTCGAAGCGCCCAGGCTGGCACGTTCGGGTCTTCCGTGAACCAAACTTGGGAGATAAGGACGTCTTCCGACTGCGAATTTGCTTGACCGTCCATCATGCCATCTACGACGGGGAAAGCACTGCAAAGTTTCACATATCCTTGACTGACGCTCTCAACAATCCTGATCCCGCCGTCGCGCTGATGATGGACAAAGGTCTCATCGTAAACTTGACTGACCCTCTCCGCGACTATCCTCACCCACAGGAAGAGCTCATCAACTTCACAGCAGACATCTCCTGGATAGTATCCGAATTCTGGAATATGTTTGCACCGTCATACCTCAAACCTTTTGCATTTCAGAAGTGGGCGGGCAAGCCGTGCAACCCTGACATTCAAGCCGTCAACATCCGCTACCTTTCGCTGAGTTCCGTACTCACCCAAGCTGTAGTTAGAAGATGTCGTGAGGAAAAAACTACAGTGACAAACCTTCTCAATGCGCTTTGCGCTATCTCATTGGCGAGACGCGCGCCCCTGACCAAGCAACAGGGCTTTGTCAATCTCACAGCTATCAGCCTACGACCGTGGATTTCCGAAAAGGTGCCCTTCAACAAGACTTACATGTCTAAGTGCGCATCATCACACGCGCAGGACTTTGGGCCCGATGTTCTGGCTAAGATTCGACAGGGTGGAGATGCTAATGTATGGAAGCTCGCGGTCGAATTGCGACGGGACATGAAGAGAAGGACAGACACAATGCCCCATAACGAGTTTTCGTATCTTTTCCGTTATGTTGGCGACTGGCGTGATATCTTCCAGGCGAGATACGGAAAGCCGAGGCGGGAACTATGGACGTTGAGCAACCTGGGTTCTATCGCCGCCCCGGCGTCCAAGGGTCCCTGGGAATTGGAGAGTATCTTGTTTGCCCAGTTTGCGCCGGTTTTCAGCTCTGCGCTTGCGGTTAATGCTGCAAGCGTTGAGGGCGGAGATATGATGGTGTCACTTGTATGGCAAGATGGAATCCTAGAGACGGCACTCGTACAGGGGGTGAGAGACGACTTGGAAAGGTGGTTGCTTGGACTTGGGAAGGACGGGAAGCTAGGAATTTCGTCATGATTATAGTAGGTAGTCGAGGGGGGATGTGTGAGGCGCGTGATGTGAGTGTCAGCTGTCTGGTTTATCAACTCAAAAGAACAGGCAATTATACTAGCTAATGATCAGATACAGGGCATCACCCTCAGTGATGACTGGTGGCTTGGATTACCAGACGGGAGATCAAGTAGCTCGTGTTAGTGCTCCTGTATTCTATTTTGACTGTTGTTCCTATTATCTTCTCGTGTTTTCATCTCGCAACTTATTTTCTTTCGCTCCCAGGAATGGGAAGTTGTTTTCAGTCCACTAGCTGCAATAGGATGTCAGTGATCATATACCTCTCATCGCAGCAGGAAAGCAAGCTCATTCATATGGGACTCGTGCCTCAGAATGGGGACTTCCTTGCCTTTATTTCTGTCAATGGGGATAGCTTTCTCGTGCTAGTTAGGAGTGGTTGCGCTTTTCATGCAGGAGGCCGACCAGCTGAAGAGGGGTTCACGCACTTCGCTACGTCGTATTTTCTCGCTCATTTTCGGTTACACCACCATTTTCCCTCTCACTCATCCTTCTACTCTTCCAAAACCAATAAATGCTACCATTTCTCCCTCCAAAAATGACCTGAGATCATAAGAAATGATGAAGATCCTCAACAGCATCCCCCGTCGCATCCGCCGCCTCCCCTCCGCATTTTCATCCTCAGCCCTCCATCGCACGCACTACACCGGCTCTCTCCTCTTCAACCTCGCATCATTCATCCTCCCCGCTCTATACGGCACTTTATCCAGACTATGGGTCGCAAACATTGATGCCTCAATGGTGGTGCTCACCGATGCGTATACGTACATGAACACTGCGTCTGAAGCTGTCAATGAGGGATTGCCGAGAGCTGCGTGGGTTATTATTGGAGATAAGGCTTCGCGATCGCTGGGGAAGCGTCTTCAATTGACGCACACTCTTATTGTGTTCCAGTCTGTCATTGGGTTGATATTGAGTATTGTCTTTGTTGCCGCTGCGTCCTCTTTTGCGAATAGCTTCGTGCCCGAGGAAGTTCGCGATGTGAGTTTGACTTATGTTCGCATCGCTTCGTTCACCGTTTTCAGCGGCACGCTCGAGACTGCAGTGGCGACAGCGACGAGGGCTTTGGATAAGCCTGATATTCCACTGGCGATCAGCACCGTCAAGTTTGCTGTTAACATCATCCTCGACTTTCTGCTCATATCGAAATTCCACGTCGTTTCCTTCACCCCGACCGTCAACATGCAGGGTACTATTCAGTTGGTCTGCAATCTCGTTGCAGCTTTTGCAGGCCTTGTTTACTTCCTCTGGTCGAATACTTGGTCATTCAAGAGACATACGCCGCATGATCCTCAAGAGAAGCTGCGCCCAAGCTTTGACGCTCTCAAAGTCCTTCTCCCACCTGGATTGATCTTCTTCACCGAGTCGGCTGTCAGAAATGCCCTGTATCTCTGGTTGGTCAGCACCATTGTTGCTCTGGGGGCAGTATACGCTACAGCTTGGGGCGTCTTCAACACCATCCGTTGGGGACTGATCATGGTTCCCGTCCAAGCTTTGGAGGCAACAGCGTTACAATTCATCGGTCACAACTGGGGGGATTGGAGAAGACGCATCGACATTAGCACACGAAAGCCTCAAGCATCATTGAAGGATCTCCGTGGCATCGTACGCCCGGCATTCAGATCATTAGTTATCGCACTCATTTTCGAAGTCCCCATAGCCATCTTCCTCACGCTCTTCGGAGCAAAGCCCTTTGCATCATACATCAGCGGCTCCGATGAAGTCGCAGAGGTCACAGCTTACATGTGGCAAAGCCTGGACTGGTGTTATATCTTTTACGCAATGTCAACTCAACTTGCGACAATCCTTCTTGCAACCCGACCGAGATGGTATTTGTATCAGAGTCTCGCGAGCAATTTTCTGTATGTGCTGCCTTGGGCGGTCGTATGTCAGGTGAGTGACTTGAATGACAGCAACGCGTGGTGGTATTACAAGTTTGTGTTTGGGGGTAGTCTCGTTTTCAGTTTTGGAGCTATTTTGGTGGTTGATTCGCTATGGGCTTGGACATTGTATCATGGGAAGGCTAAGTTGGAGGAGTTCCGAGAGTGAATGCAATGAGTTCCTGCAGATTTATGCTTTAGTTAACTCTCTGACTGTTTTGTCCCAAGGCCTCTTATTTTACATGGTTACATACGGAGGTTTGCTCCATTTTCGTAGGAATTCGGAGAGTATTATGTGCTATGGTGCAATCAGTGTTACGCATCACCTCATCATGCAGATCCCACCACCACTTGCTATACCTCGTATTAATAATGCCCTCTTACCCATTTGCTTATTACCGGCGATAATAGCGACTGCTTCACACCTTTTCCCTACATTATTTCCCACTGTCTATCAATATCATGTCTTTTACAACAACTGTCACTGCGGCACCCCCGCCGGGTCAACCAGATATTGCTTACGCTCCAAACTACGAAAACTACCGAGCCAGAACAGCCAAGCGGCTCAAAGAGGGGAACCTTCCGACTTCAGTCCCGGATGGCTTCCCCAAGCAATTGACGGGAGATCTTGTCTGGGAAGGTGATTCGATTGGCCAGACTTATGAATGGACTTATAAATTGTCTGAGGACCAGCTGGGCGAGATTGATCAAGCTTTACAGCATTTTAAAGGTACGCAGGTTCATCAGGGAAATATCTCACATCTAACACAACCAGGTCTTGGCCTTTCACTTGGGCATCTCACAACAGATACATTCCCTCTACCAAAGCTACACTCAGAATTACGAAAGCTATCCGATGAGCTACACAAAGGCCACGGGTTCTTCGTCATCCGCGGCGTCAACGTAGATAACTACACCCGCGAAGAAAATGCAATAATCTACGTCGGCATCTCATCACACATCGCATCACAGCGCGGTCGTCAGGACAGCAAATTCGAGGGCAAACCCGCCGACGTTGTCCTCACGCACGTCAAGGATCTCAGCGCCGGTCAAGATAAGAGCGCGATCGGAAGTCCAGCTTATACTACTGATAGACAAGTTTTTCATACTGACTCTGGTGATATCGTGTCGCTGTTCTGTCTAGAAACGGCGCTGGAGGGAGGTGCGAGTAGGATTGCGAGTACGTGGAGGGTTTATAATGAGTTGGCGAGGACGAGGCCTGATTTGATTCATACCTTGTCGCAGAATTGGGATGTTGAGAAGTAAGAAGACTTTGCTGATGTTCAATGGTTGGTTGACTGACACTTTCAGCTTCGCAAACCCGAATAAGAAGTTTACGACTCGACCGCTTCTCTATCATCAAAAGGCAACCGATACACTGCCTGAGAGAGTTGCTCTACAGTATGCCCGTCGATACTTCGTTGGATTCGGTGCACTTCCAAGAAGCCACGACATTCCACCTATCACAGAAGCTCAAGCGGAAGCACTAGATGCTCTTCACTTCTTGGGAGATAAACTGAGCGTTTCGACAAACTTTGCAAAAGGTGATATGCAGTTCATCAATAACCTAGCTGTATTTCACGCTCGAGATGCATTCACCGACTCGCCAACACAGCAGTAAGTCTGGCGCTGTGGTTGTTGAACATGGACTAACGATTCAAGGCGCCATCTTCTCCGTCTATGGTTGAGAGATCCTGAGAATGCTTGGGAAACCCCGGGGCCGCTGCGTGAGAGGTGGGCAGAACTGTATGAGGGTGTGACTCCAGATTCTCAGGTGTTTCCGCTGGAACCGTATATTCGTAGTGCTAGCAACAAGGCCAGATAGAGGCTTGTATAGGGAACTTGGGCGATGATGATTTACTCAGGAATTGTTTACCAAGACCACCTTAACTCAGTCGCTCTTGATGCCCTGCGCAAGATTAGAGATCTTATCGACCAAACCTACATTCATGAAGCTGAGAAGCGTATTAATATAACGCAAATAAAAGGCTTACTATATCATAAGTAGGATATATATAGGTCCGACAGGCATGGCTAATCCCCATCGCTTGGCCAAGACTAGACCGGCGGTTCAAGCTTATCCGCGGCAGACACCGCTCTCCACAATCTCCCACTGCCTGCGATGACTCATCCTCTCAGCATGCACAGAGCAATCCGATGAGCGTCTTTTCAACCCTCAAACCTAGGCTCGTGATCTGTCTTTAGAGCACAAGTTGAACGAAGATGGACATCACTGATAGACTCCTTACATCACAAGAACGGCAGAGGCTGAAGCAGGAGCTGCTAGCAACGAATGATGATTTCATACGGCAGATCCCAAAGGTTGAACTGCACATCCACATCGATGGAATGATCACACCAGAACTTCGATGGAAACTCGCCGAAAGAAATGGATTACAAGTGGGATGATATGATGGGCGGACTTCGTGATGCGCAAGATGAGGCGGCCAGGACCCTAAATGTAAGACTGATATACTGAATTTGATAAACAAGTCTAAAGTGCTGAATACTAGGTTAAAGCTGCTTGGATCATGTGCTTTCTTCGCGATTAATCCCCAGACTCTGCGATGGAACACTATAAAGCAGCGCTCCCATATCGAGACATGATTATCGGCATTGGCCTCGATTCAAACGAACACAAACGACCTCCTGTTCTGAAGAGAATGTTGTACAGATGATGAAAGATGCGGTGGAAATTTCTTGGGCAGATCAGGACGTGAAGACGAAATTCTTGGCAGAGCTGCGGGAATCCATGTAGATCCAGGAATAATGGATAGCCAGAGTATGACAGGGACTTATGATCGGTGGCAAAAGCGGCCACATTCTCAGAAGTTCGCCATTGAGACATTGAACTGGCTACCAATAAAAGCTCTTAATAAAGCGTTGAATAATAGAGACTTTCCTATTGCTTATAAGAATAATATCACAGAATCGACAATTATGGTTATATTCCTTGCAAAGCTTACTGGACACTACTCAGGGGTTTCGAGTCAACGATATAGTGTCAGTCAAGCCGGACAGGCCGATGCCAAGAGAAGCCACTTCCCCGGAGATCCGGCCCACGCACGGCCTTATGTCCCATGAACCGGTATCTAGATTCCTTTTTCTCCCTGCTAATGACACCGATCTGGCAAAACCGCATACGCGTCGCAGGCTAACTCAGCTTTCATGGATCTTGAACCCGCCCTGAGCTCCACATGGTGAGATACGGCTGGAGATTACCGAAGAGACCCTGAGCTCAGCTTTCCAAAGGTCCTTATGCATGATAAAACCTTATTGGGATCCCTGAACGCTGGCGGACCGACAAGTGGTCCAGACGCCAGATCTCCATCCATGGGTATCTAGATCACGGACCCACGACAAGAGTCTCGATCGAAACCTATACCTAGAAGGGTACTCGTGTATGCAGGCTCAGCTGGAGAGTGGAGGGCGTGATCAAATCGTGTGTGAGGCGCGTGATGTGAGCCATCAGCTGTGGGGACTATCAACTCAAAATAACACTCTTATCAAAGTCAATCCGGGCAGTATACCAGCTACCCAACACAATTGCCCAAGATAAGCTTTGCAAGCCTATCTAATGATGAGCGTGATCAAATCACCGAAGTTAGATCCGTGAAATCGGGAACCCTTGCATAAATACGGTTGGAGATGACAAAATGTTTCAAAACGCCGATTCGGCAGTTCTATTTTTACTAAACCCGCCTCTCTAGTGAACTCTATTTTACTCAGACCAGCTGAAACACAATCATACAAGAATAAAACAATGAAAGACAAAAAAGTCCCGATCGATAAGACCCGACAAAAGTACCCTGTCCCAAACCATACCCTTATAACATTAGCCTGTTTACTGCGGCTGTATCTTAGTCCCTTTCGCCTCCAGAAATCTACACAGGTCCTGGCAGCTGTCAAGCAATGTCTTCTGGGGCTTCCATCCCAGTTGAGTCATGGCCCTTCCGGGATCAGCGACACAGACTCCCACGTCACCTTGGCGGCGTCCCACTTTCAGCACGGGAATGTCTCTCCCTGAAGCAGTCTTCATAGCTTCGACAACTTCGTAGACCGTCTGGCCAGTTCCGGTACCAATGTTGAAAGTCTGGAAGCCTTGGCCTTCTTTCACCGCAAGGGCGGCAAGATGGCCCCTGGCGAGATCAGAGACGTGGATGAAGTCTCGGATAGCTGTTCCGTCCCGGGTTTCCCAGTCTGTACCAAACACTTGCAGGTGGTCGATCTCGCCAAGCATGACTTTGAGGAGGACCGGCATCAAGTTGGTTGGTGCAACACGGGGATCTTCTCCTAAGAGTCCAGACTCGTCACAACCAACAGGGTTAAAATATCGTAAGGCCGTGATGGTCCACTCTGGATCCGCAACAGCCAAGTCAGACAGAATAGCTTCACAGATCCATTTTGTTCGTCCATAGGGGTTCGTGAGACCCGTGCACCCCTGAAGAGTTGTTTGATCCTTGCCACTAGCATCGCGCCACTCCGTTGTAGTATGGGAACAAGACTCTTCGACCAACCGACCACCTGCATCTGCGAGTGAACCATATACAGTAGCTGACGATGAGAAGATGAGGTTCTTGATACTAAAGGTTGATAATGTGTTGCAGAATCTGATGAGTCCACCGACGTTGTTGTCGTAGTATTTGAGAGGCTGCTCAATACTTTCTGAGACAGACTTGTATGCAGCAAAGTGAATAACTCGTTTGATTTGTGACCCAGAAGGTGAGGAGTAACGAGACAGAATTTCCTGGATCTTAGTATCGTCTCGAAAGTCCGCCTCGTAGAAGTGAAGCTCTGGACGGCGACGACTCATGTTGAAGCGTTGATCCGTCATGTCGTTGAGTGTATCAAGAACATGAACAAAAGCATTGCTGAGGTTATCAATGACAACTACATTGCTTCCATCTTTGAGGAGCTCCCAAGTTGTGTGGCTGCCGATGTAGCCAAGGCCACCAACGACGAGGACGTACTCATCTGGAGTTGTACGGGTGGGAGAGGGAGGACGACTGAATAGGATGTCTTGTTCAGTTGCAGGAGTACTCGGTCGAGAAGATGACTTCAATGACTGGGCAGTGCTTGTGAGTGGAGTTGTAGTGCCTGAGGACAACACAAGGGAATCCATGATGAAGACTTGAGGAGAACAAAGGGAGACACAGATTAGGTATACTGCGTAAGTGAGCTGATGGGCAACGCAAGAACTTTTCCTGTGGCAAGTGGTGCTCTTAATTTCAAAACTGAATTCAAGCGGCTCAAGAGTCGTTCATATACCTCCATCTCGAACAACAACCCTCGAACAACAACGCCGAACAGCAACAATTTCTTCAACAATCCTAACCAAAAGTTCTCACAACAAGAAAATTTTCAATGATTCCACAGCCTGACTGAGAACCCCATCGTAGCTTCAGCGCAAATCGAAGTTCGTAACTCGAAACTGGGATAGCGGCCTCGAACAGAACGGGGAAGCTGGTGGATGAAACAGGTGATACAGACGCCAGAGACCTCTACTCCTATGTTCTAGATGCGTTTCGGTATTGTTCCGTCTACACTAACAGCGTGCACGTTCATCTCGTGATGTTGACGGGCTTATCCACTTAGTCACTTGGTTAATGCCCTGTCTGGGAATAGGACGTAACGACTATCATGATTAAGAACGGGATATGCGTTATTGTAAACCGCAAAAATAAAGACTTTGGTACGCTAGCTATTCTTTTTTAAAGGTAATTTGACTGAGATTTCAACTAGGAAGGATTCAGTGTACCAACGAAAGAGTAGATATTGTTCGAGCAAAAGATGACGTACGTACTCTCCATATCAGATCCTCACCACGAGCCAAACCTAATGAAGAGAAGAAGAAGAAAAACCGTCAATAATCCGCACTCTATGTTTCCGTCGTTCCTCGGTACTTTCGGAAGGTGGATAATTTATACAACGGCCGGGCATCCCGGGAAGAGGCTAAGGTTATAAGCGCGGTAGGTGGATTCGCCATGTGGCAGACCGTTGAAACTTTATCTTTGCCCACTTTACCGAACGGAGGGTTTTACTGGGAAAAGCATCGTGATCTAGTCTGGATTTGCTCCTTTTGGCAATGCTGACCGATCCGGAGAGCTTGCGGTTCAGCTGTAATACCCTCGGCTCATCCGCAAGTGCAGCTCTTGATGTTTCTCGTCATACGATTTTGCTAGAAAGTTGAGGCTGTTGGTAATTTTTTACAAAATTCGCCGATGGGGATATTTTTCTGTTTCTCTTAGTTATTAGGTAGTCTTGGTGTAGGAATGATTTACAAGTTCTTTGTGCTCTTGGATATTGTCGCTCTCTTTCCACTGCTTAATTCTTTTCTCTGTCCAGTCTTATCCTCTCCTTACCTACCTTCTCTACAGTCACACTTAAGAAGTCCATTCGTTTAGATGGCTATCAAAAACAACAATCCCTTTTGGAGTAACGAAGACCCTTCATATGAGGATCTAACTCTCCCCTGCAATGCCAGACTAGACCCCTCAGTCGCAGACCTTCACCCAAATGAGCCTCATTCAACTCTCCCCATTAACCCTTCTACACACTCTCTCAATAACCCTTTCGCAACTCCCCCATCAAGTCCCTCCATCACTCCAATATCTACCCCACCACCAGCCATATCCTCAGACCGCAGCGCTCGCAAAGTTGGCATCTACGCTTCTTCCTCTTCCTCTTCCTCTTCCTCTTCCTCTTCCTCCGTAAGCAGCTTATCCGACGAAAGACCCGCCAGCAATCTTCTTCGCCCTAAGTATACCAAGAAGGCATCATTATGGACAAGATTCTGGCGCTCACTGAACAATCAGTTCTCACCCAAGGCCTTCTGGGAACTCATCCACCCGAAAGAGTACATCTACCCCATGACGCTCAAGAAAGGCGCTGCACTTGCATTCGTCTGTTCTTGTATTGCTGCGCTTGTTATATCGAATTGGTTTACTGGTTGGATGGGAAAGGCTATTGCTCAGACTCGGAGTTACATGCTCCCTGTTCTTGTTATTGTTCTTACTCTCGAACCTCTTATGTTTCTTATAATCTTGTCTATTGCGAGAGTTCCAACATATAACCCTCCCAAGGCAACTCCCTCACAAGCTGCTGGGGGGTTCTGAGTGAGAAAAGTCCGGATGATCTGGAGCGTGGCGGGGCGGTTACCGCTACAGGGGATTGGGAAACTGCCTTTGTGATACCCTGCCACAACTCAGACCGCGATGCCTTACGAAAGGTGATCGAATCCGCATACCCTCATTTCAGACCCCAAGACATCTTCATCATCGACAACGGTCGATCTCGCCATCCACAAGACCTCTCCTTCCGCCACTGGCTCAAGAATCTGCATCCCGACCTCGTCTACATCTGGTCCCCCATCGGTTCCAAAAACGCTGCTCAACTCGTCGGTTCCCTAGCAGCCAAGAACTACAAATACATTCTAACAACAGACGATGATGTCTCCCTCCCCGAAAACTACCGCCATCCAATTCATCTCATGAACGACCACCTCCGCGCCGTTGCTTTTCCTCTAGCAGGCACTGATGCAGACGGCAATACCCCCCTAGGTATGGTCTCTTGGCAAGACTGTGAGTACCGCATGGCTGGTCTTGTCAAGCTCGCTGAGGATCGTACATGCGGTGTTAACTTTCCTCACGGCGCTGGGTGGTTCGTTGATCGCGATGTATTTGTTGAGCTTCTTTCGAAATACCATCCTATGGATTTCATTGCGGAAGATGCTAATGCTGGGTTCTCTATTATGCGTCTTGGGAAAGGTATTGCTTTTGATGCGCAGGTTACTCTTGCGACTGAAGTTCCGGCGACTGTGCTTGGTCCGGGGCTGAACTGGTGCAAGCAGAGGATCAAGTCGTGGGAAATGGGAAGGCATAGTCTGATCTGGAAGATAATGCGTCACCTATTCCGCATGAACGGACAAAGAACGATCCAAGGAGTTCTTATGCAAAAGGGTCTCTTTCTTTACATCCTGGCCTGTCTAGTCATCGACTGGGTTCGCATTCCCGTCCTAGTCGCTCTCGGCGCTCATAAAGAATACTGGATCTTCTTCTTCAGTCTTGCCTTTGTCGCCTGTCTTCCTCCCCTTCTCTACAACTATCTCAGTTGCTGGCACCGTCCTGATATGCGCATTGGACTTGTCACCATCGCCACATATCCTATTTACAAGCAGCTGTACAGTTTTGTCTCTGTTTTTGGTGCTGTTCGCTGGGCACTGTTTTATATTGGGGGACATGTAAGAGCGAAACCCATTCGGAAGATGCTCAAGGATGGAGATGAAGCTTGTTTCTGGCTGGACCCAAGATTTGAGACGAACCCTGCTTGGTTGGCGGATGAGAAGGAGAAGATGCTAGCTGATGAATTGGCAATGAGAGAAGTCGGATCAACATAACATAATAACGAGATGATACTCGTGGAGTCGACTATCCATAGAATGAATTTTCGCCGAATATAAGGCATCCCTGACTATAGTCTACTGGTCAAACTTGGAATAATGCATGGCTACTACCGCGCAGCTAGCGATACTTGGGATAATATTTCTTCAAATGTTTCTTACAATCCAAATAATATTGATCTCATCCAAGCTGCGGTTCGTGACTGTCACATGATATAAGCGTCGCTTATAGAAGGCTAGCATTTCACCCTGTTTGAAGGTACACGATCGCAATCTCCACGCTTCCAACAGCTTCCTCAGTCACCATCAATTAGTGGGTTCTTGACTCAAATTTTTGCGATGTTTCTATAGGGTTACACCAAGCATGTCACTGTATTCAACATGGCGTCCCGTCAAAAACGCTATCAGGCTTCCATCAGGCTTTCAAGTTGACTTTTTCCAACGTCTGTGCATGATGCAGCCAATTTCCGAACTGATCTGATTTTCCATGTCCGCCAAGAGCGGGAAGTGGTCCCCTTACATCATACCAATTTGCCTTTTCAGCTGCATCAACCATCACCATCGCCAAAGTCACCAGCGTTACTACTATTCAAGCTCAACTCCATCTACAACTTTCCATCGGAAGGTCTTCATAACGATTTCCTCCGCTTACGTAGTGTCCATTGTAAAAAACCTGCCTCTGATCCTTACCCAAGTTGCCTAGCAACTGGATCCTCTCACAATGGATCCTTGCACTTGATACGAGCCTTAGCTCATGCTGCTAAATTTGGAGTGGCGCTTTTGATAGGCCAAGACCCCGGATTAACCCCTTAATGCGAGTCCTAGCGGCCTCTAGCCAGAGACAAAAACTGGCCCGTCCCATGCTAAGCCCATCCCTCAGCCGACGCGTAACTTTTTCTTGTTCCTCCATCATCATCACCAAAACCAACATTCGTTAATTCTTTCTTCACCTACAATCGCTATTCTTTCAAGTTTTTAATACAACACACTTCTTACACACCGTCATCATGTCTTCCACGACCCTCAGCACCGCCAGCGCCGTCCCCACGGCCTGCACAAACCTCTATGACACCCCCAACCAGGACAACACCTGCGCCATGCCCTTCAAGGACAACCACACCGAGATCATGCAGAAGTGCTGCGGCGACGCCAAGATCGTGAGCTACTACAACGGCTGCGGCCTCTACTGTGTCGCCCTCGACCAGACCATCGGCGAGCTCGCAAAGTGCCTTTTCTCCAACGGCGCCCCCGACGCGGACGTCTTCTGCAGTGGCAGCAAGAAGACCACAAAGACAAAGGACGCCGACGTCCCCGCCACCGCCCAGGCTAGCGTCATCTCTGGCGACGATGATGATAAGGACGATGATGACAAGAGCTCTACTGGTACTGCTTCTGGTACCTCCACCGCCACCGGTACCAGCTCTTCTAGCTCCGAGACTTCTACTGAGAGTGGAAACGCCGCTGCTGGCTTCGCTCCCAAGTCGAGCATCAACACCCTTGGCCTTGCCATTGGTGCTCTGCTCTTCTCCTCCATGGCTGCTGGTGCTTTCCAGCTGTAAGCAGCTACCTACCTACCATTGGGATGTTTTGCTTCGGTCATTCTATGTCGATAATTTGGAAACGGATCAAATAATGTTTGCGTGCATCTAGCATTTGGGCGGTGCGTAAAATATTGATGGATATCATAATGTGCTTTGGAAAATTGGAAATGTATACTTTAATTGGCAGTCTATACCTTGATATACAAATTGCTCTCCCCCAGCTTGTTTACCCCATTGTCGTGACTCGTGCAGCCTCCACTTGTAAGCGATAAACGGACTTAGTTAATCGTGATCGATGAATGGAACGCAAGCAGTGTAACGTCGTGCGACGTCATTGAATCCATGTGTAGACCATGTGTCGAACTGGAAATGGCTTGCCAAGGAAAACGGTCCAAAAGTCAATTCCACGAGGCCGTTTGCGATAATCCGGGAAGACGGGTCGATAAAGCAAGATACGAGGGATTCGTGCTCACAACACATCGCCGCTTTTGGATGTAATCTTGCCCAAAAATGCTTCATTTGAAGGATTCTTTGGAAGAATGGATTGCGATAACTTTCGTCATTAACACGAGTCTTTTGCCGGATATCCGCGCTTCCAAGACAATGTCACACCATGTTGGAGTACAGGGTAATCGCGATATCTTCGAAGTAATCGATCAAATTAATTCTCTGTAGCAGCTCAACAAGTACTTCGCGTTATTCCCCCGGTGAGTTAGAAGGCGCCACATTAATTATCATCAGACAGTTATTGGTAGTTTTTTTTTCTTTTTTTTTTTTTCTTCTTT